>JBCNJP010000017.1:9537193-9564018 GCA_039602395.1 Deinandra increscens subsp. villosa
TCTCAACCAAAAGTCACACTTAGAGAATTTTGCATATAGCTTTTCCTTTCTCAATATCTCCAACATGCTTCTCAAGTGTTCTTCATGCTCCTTCTTTGTACGCGAGTAGATTAGAATATCATCAATAAAAACAATGACAAATTTGTCAAGGTATGGCTTGCACACTCTATTCATTAGATCCATGAACACTGCCGGTGCATTTGTTAACCCAAAGGGCATAACAGTAAATTCATAGTGCCCGTACCTCGTGCGAAAGGCTGTTTTGGGAATATCCTCCTCGCGCACTTTCATTTGATGATATCCAGACTTTAGATCAATTTTAGAGAAATAACTAGCACCCTGAAGTTGGTCAAACAGGTCATCTATTCTTGGCAATGGATATTTATTCTTGATTGTTAGCTTGTTCAGGTCTCGATAATCGATGCACATTCTCATCGATCCATCCTTCTTCTTTACGAAAAGCACTGGCGCTCCCCAGGGCGATGAACTGGGTCTTATAAATCCTTTATCCAGGAGTTCTTGTAGCTGGCTTCTTAGCTCTTGCATCTCTGACGGTGCTAGTCTATATGGTGCTTTTGCAACTGGGGCTGCTCCTGGAACTAGATCTATTTGGAATTCCACTTGCCGATCTGGTGGTAAGCCAGGTAAGTCATCTGGAAACACGTCAGCATATTCGGAGACCACCGGTATATCTTCTATTTTCTTCTCCTTTGGTGACTCTACAACGTTTACGAGAAAGGCCTGACATCCTTTTCTCATGCACTTTCTTGCTTGAAGTAAAGATAAGATCTTCTTGGGTTTTGTTAATTTTTCCCCAACAATAGTGTGCACTTTACCATCCGCAGACTCAACCGTTATTGTCTTGGCATCGCAGTGGATTTTTGCTCGCTGTTGGGTTAACCAATCCATACCCAACACAATATCGAAACCGCTTAATGTCATAGGCAGTAATTCTAACTCAAACTTAGAATTATCTATGTCTAACTGGCAGTTCCTAATTAATTCAGATATACTTATTTCTTGTCCACTAGCTGTTTCTACTACGTAAGGAACATCTAGTTTGTGTTTAGTACAGTTTAGTTTAGGTATGCAGGTAACAGATATAAAACTCCTATTTGCACCAGAATCAAATAGTATACTGAGAAATTGATTGTTAACAAGGAACATACCAGTTACGACATCGTCGTCCTTTCGAGCTTCATCGGCGTTCAGCACAAACACCCGAGCATTTCCTCGCGGTGCTCCACTTTCTCTTCCCTTCTCTTTGCCCTTATCTTTTTCAATTTCTTTGAGTTTTGGACACTCGGGTCGTGTGTGCCCCATTTCGTTGCAGTTGTAGCAGGTAATCGTGCTCCGGCACTTATCTGCATAGTGCCCTTTCTTATGGCATTTGTGGCACTCCACATCTCTTCTACATTGATTCGCATGATGGCCTTTCTTTTGACAGTTGTCACAGATAATCTTACTTCTGCAGTGTTGCGTCTTATGGCCCTTTTTCCCACATTCTTTACACATTTCACCGCTCATACATTCTGCTGCTCTGTGACCAACTTTTCCACATTTTCTGCATGTCTCATCCCTACTTCTCTTTGTATTCTTATCATTGCTACTTCTCCATCCACCTTCCCGTTTCTTGTTGTCGAAATTTCTTTTGTTCCTTTCCATTTCTCCCTTCTGTTCTACTTGCCTTAACCATTCCTCGCTCAGAATTGTTACTAAGTCCATGGCGGATTCCAGTGTCTGAGGTCTGGCTGTCCTTACATTGGCACGGATTTCGGGGCTCACTCCCCACACAAATCTTCTTACCTGCCTATCCTCTGTTTCTGCCATATGTGGCACCAAAGTTAACAGCTCATTGAAACGGTTGATATAGGCTTTGTAATCATTTATATCCATCCTCAAGTTGGTAAATTCGTTCTCTAGTTTTTCCGACTCACTTTCTGAGATAAACTTCCTCATCACAATCTTTCTGAACCAACTCCACCTTTTCTGATAGACCCGATCCTTTCCTTTTGCATTTCTAATTGTTTTCCACCAGATTAGTGCACTACCTTTAAATGACTGAGATGCGAATCTTATTTTGTCTTCTTCTGCACAGTTACTGATTTCTAGCACTTCTTCCATCTCTTCCAGCCAGTTTAGAGTGTCAGTTGCACTCTTTTCCCCCTTGAAGATACTAGGCTTACAAGCCATGAAAGCCTTGTAAGTGCAACCTCTTTTCTTTGCTCTTCTCCTGTCTTCTCTGTCACTCTCCTCTTCGTTAGATGAGTAATCCTCGTAGCGTCGGCGGTTTCTTTTCTGTCTATGCACAGATTCGCTACGAGAGCTAACGGGTGATCTCGACTGCTTGTCACTTCGTCTTCTTCTGGTTCGACTATGTTGACTTTCTTCTGATTTAGCAGGCATGTTCTCATCTTGCTTCATTTTAGCCAGGCGCTCAGATAATGCAGCTGCTACTTCAATAGCAACTATATCCTTTATTCTTCTCTCAGTGTCATTATTTTGAGATTCTTGTTGAATTGATGGATTATCATTCTCGTTGGAGGGATGAGTCTGATCGTCATCTTGATTAGTAGCCATACTTGATCTGAAAGGAATGTTGCCAGAGTAATGGTTTGATTAGGGATGTGGTATTCGTGGAAATTTGTGATATTGGGTGTATTCTTGGGAGTTTATGATTTTTGCTTTTTGAAAAATATTGGTTTTAGTATTTGTGACAAATTTTAAGAGTTTTCCTTTGTTCTGCCACCCTTTTAGATGACTGTTTGAACCTTCCTTTTAGATATAACCCATCTTGCTTATCATTCCTGCGTTTGTACTTTTTCTTTATTGGTGTATACATATATATGTATATATATATATATCTATCTAATATATGCATCATTTGAGTACTAATAGTAACACAAAAAGGCACACTTTATTTCTAACACATTGCACACACAACAAGTTCACAGACTGCTACACAGCCTACTTTAGGTCTTAAGTTACACAATAAAAACAAGTTTAACAAACAACAAAACAGACACCCTAAACTTTATTCAAAACAAACGTAAACATCACAAAGAAACATTCTCTCACAATCTTCACCACGTCACCTCCTTGCCATACCAAGCTCCACCCCTAATCATAGTGGCTTCCAAATGAAGTCAGATGCTTGATATGAGCCGACACCTTCTTAGCCTCCTCCGCCATCTTCCTTTCTTTCTTGAGTTGCTTCTCCAGCTTCTTCGTCAGTGCCTTGTTTTCTTCCCGGAGTGCATCAATAACCGGGGAGCTAGGCCCCGTCTGGTCTATGTAAGGGGTGGGTGCATATATCGGGCTTGGTCCAGAAAAAGATGATCTCGGAATCTCCGGGTAAGTTCCATAGGGAGGATATGGATATGCCGATGAAGAGAATGGCATAAACGGCTGCTGCATGGGTGGAGAAGTCGAATATTGGTAAGGTTGAGGCGGATAGTATGAGGGTTGCGGGGGGTAGAACGGCATGCCCGTGACATATGGCTCTTGAACGGGCATTTGGTTGGCATGGGACTGCTGCTGATAATAGGGTTGTTGCTGGAATCCTGGTGGCTGCTGGAACGAAGGTGCCTGCTGAGGTGGTGGTGGCTGCTGATATGCGGATGATGGTTGGCTGTTTGACCTCATCAAATATGGGAAGCTATAGCGTTCAGATACTGACTGACCCATTTGGCTGTGCATCATGGCAGACACATATGGATCTCGTGGGTCGTTAGCCAAAGCAGCAATTGGGTCTTGCACATCTAGGTTCCCTGTTTGAGCGAAGGTAGCTGCTGGTTCCTGCTGCATCGGGACCGATTCCTCGGGCCCTTCCTCTTCGTCAGCTGCATAGAGAGGTGAGGCATACAAGTGATGAGATCGATGCTCCGAGTGATAACTCACCGTGTGTCCAGTCGACACGGCAATCACCACTTGAGGCACCGGGGCGGTTTCATCTCCTGCTTCATAAGGCTCTTCTTCTGGTTCCTCGTTTTCTGACCCGGCATCCCTAGCGTTCCATTCATAAGGAGCAATATGAATGGTGTGACTAGGATGCACTGACATCCTTGGCTTGGTACTTCTTTTCTTAGGTGGTTTTGGGATATCAGTTGCAGACGCCGCAGGAGAAGGTGTCTTTCTTTGTGTCGGGGCGGTGAAATACCCCGAAAAATCTGGGCTCAATGATCGTGCGGGTTGGCTTGGACCTCCATCTTCTTTCTTTCCTTTACTTCCTTTGCTACCGCTACTCTTGCTACCAGATTTTGATGGTTTTCCAAAGTTCCACATCTTGATTTTTGGCGCCTGTTCCAATATTATACTCATTTTCTTAGTACATATAATACACAAATATATATATACAATCATTGTCTTCGGCTTATTTTCTAATCTCTTAGAGTTGCATACTTAAGAATTTGAAGACTTAAGGTTCTTAAACTTGTCTGTCAGGTTTCATTGAGTCTTAGTGTACCTGTGGATAGGAATTGCAGTTAGCTAGGCTGAAACCACTATCGACCTTACACTAAACCTCCATAACTGCCTAACAGACAAATTTCTTCCACTTAAATCCCTAATCCTTATTTTAACAAGTTAATATTGTGATCGAGTTTTAGGTTCAAGCTTAGGGGTCTTAAACACCTAATCTGCTGGAACCTGTGGCTCTGATACCAACCTGTCACACCCCACCCGCACCCGTCACCCAGTCAGGTTCGGGAGAGGTGTTGGAGAAAACAGGCTGTCCATATCAGATACACGCGGAAGCAACAGAAATATGATAATATTAAACAACGAGTTATTTATTTACAGACAGCCTACTAAGTTTTACAATCTTAAAAGTAAACATGATAATACTAATATCTGGGCCCGAAAGTTCTTGATGTCTTTACTGTTCACATATACTTGATTCCTTGAAGGTTCGCCTCTCTGGATGATACTAATGATTACCTACAAAATTTATAAACCACACATATCAACAACAATGGAGTTGTTGGTGAGCCGTACCCTAACCTGTGTTTAAACTGATGTACTGCGTTACTAGTTATGATTTCTTCCTACATGAATTGACTAGTCACAACCAATAAGATGTATACATATTACGGAGTACAACACATGCACCAAAATGTATCTAGTATTTATACAATTCATGCAATAAGTAGGTTTAGCAACTAGTAAAGCACGTATCTGTTGCACCTCAATATTTAATTGAGCGTGTCATAAAGTGTTTCACCTCAATGTTAAATTGAGCGTGTCATAAAGTATTTCCTGGTAGGGATGATTACGGAACTCACTTGATTTTTTTATTGGCAACTTTGATTGTGAGGAATTTCTTTGATGGTTTGACTTTAACTGATAGTCAACCTAAACCAATATTAACAAAATTATTGGTTATAATAGTATCCTGTTTTAATTGAAAACTCGAGTTTAAAATAAATTATGAATCCAATGCTTACTATGGTGTTTTCCAAATTATATATATTCGGTTGACATCCTGATTTGAATTTTTGTCCTAACTTCAAGTGTTTCCTAAGCTTAAATAGTCTACACTTCTACTGTTGCATAATGCAACTTTAAGTATTTTGATAATCGCGATTGGCGACTAACGTTTAATCATTTTCTAGAAGTAAATGTGTTATGAACCGCTTCAGGTTTTATTAAACACTAATTTTCTGTTTTTAAGCATTGTTGCATGATGCAACATTAAACATTCATAATATTTAAACCTTTGAAATTTCAAGTAAACGTCATCTCAATTATATTTTTACAAAACTAAAGCATAAATCTTTGTATTAACCGGTAGAATCTAGTTTTGGTTTTTCATAACACATATCACGGGTCGCGATGGTTACGTTCAAGAACTCGCGATCCGCGGGTTAGGCCAATCACTTTACTAACGGGTCAAACCGCAACCAACACATAATCCAAAACTTAGTTTTCTAGTCTATATCAAATTTCTATAGTCATTCCTTAAATTCCCAAGTCTCCTAACTTATGGTTTTCATGACACTAAAACTAATCATTAAGTTTATTAATATCAGTCCTTTTATTCTTAGCTCCTAAGTTACTTATCATGCATTATTAATCTCATGTTTTGATCAAACTAGTGAGGTTTTTAAGCTGTTAACTAGTCATGGAATCCACCAGATTTGAGTCTTATGTTCTACAACAATTTCCTTGCATAAATCAGATTGTACCTCGCGTAGAATGGTTTGTACAACTGTCTTCTTCTCCTGTGAGCTTCGATGTACAGCAGCAGCCTGCCCCCTTCTTCTGTTCGAAACTTCCAGCCTCTCTGCCTGCGCTAATAGCCCATGAAATCCCCCAGAAATCAGCCCCTTTTTAGCCAAATAATCCACAGGTTTACCCCATTCAAAGTTTCCTAACCTACAAGAATTCTTATACAGAGAAGAACCGATTGTACCTCGAGTAAATCTGACCCGCGAATTCTGCCCCTGTCCACGTGATTAAAACCGAACAGCAGCCCCCGTCCCCCTTTTCGAACCAGAACCCAGCGCCACCGTCTCCCCTTCTCGAACTTGAATTCTGTCCCTCCCTGATTTCGATTTCTGCTCATCAATCAGTTTCCCCACTACATAAACTATGAACCCTAGATTATTTTGAACTTTAGGAAGAAGACTTACCAGCGATTTGATGGTTGCTCCCTGGACTCGAATTTTTAGCCCTGAATTCCTGTGATTTCCTCTGATCGAAACTGTTAGAGAGATGTGGGAGGGGTGAGTGGTTTCTGCTGTCTACTGTCTGCGCTGCTTGTATAGAGAGGAGAGTGGGAAAGAGGACAAGAACCTCGTTGATGTCGCAAGTAGCAGACAAAAGAGATAGCAGGCCAAAAATTCAATGGGCTTGAGATGTAGGATTGGGCTGCGAAAATTCTCTTGGATAGGGAACTGGGCTGCGATTTTCTTATTTTAAATCATTGGGCCTGCACCAGATTTCTGTAACTGACCCAATGTTTTATTTTGTAAGTAGTTTCCATCCTTCAAGATAATTATTCGATGTTGTCTTCGACTCCCGGTCCGCACTTTTATTTATTTTCGCTCCTCGTTTCTTTTATTTTTGCGAGTCTCATTTTCGAGTGTCACAGTGCGGATCATCCGTATCATAACTGTTTAATTCTCATATTTCAGGCAATATATCAAGACAATATCTATATCTATATCTATATCTATATATATATAATAAAAGAAAAGTTTTTGGCATCACAATTTGCCATGTGGCACCACCACATTCATCCTCAACAATTTTTTCCGACAATTCTTCTAATTATGGAAGTGATTTGTATTTCTAATTTTTTATTTATTGCATTCTTAATTATTTAATAACCAATTATTTAATTACTAAATATATAAAAATACATAATTATCATAGATTATGATTGTATTTATAATACTTTTTTAAAAGTCACCCGTGTAACACACGGGGATAAAAAACTAGTTTTCATATATCGTATACTTGTCTTGAGAAACTTAAATATTTGTAAACTTAGTAAGAAATTATGGCTAAAAACAATTAAACTCTTAAAATAAGGAAAAGATAATAAGGAATGCCATCCATAAAAAAAATAAAGGATATGCATGCGTTAAGTATAGAATGGATCGGATCTCTTTAATTAGAACGATTAATCTTTTATATATACAGCCACTCAAACAAACCTTTTTAGACATAATATCGTAAACTTCTCTCGACACATTTTTTATATATACCTACAACCTGCAGATCGATCGATATTCATGGAGAAATTAAGCAGCCCGCATTGAACACGAAAAACTTTTCATCGAAGGAGGCGGAATTAGAGGGATCATCCCGGCTATTAATCCAGTATGTATACATACATACTTGACTCGAATCTCAACTTCGGGTACGTACATATCATGATCTAAACTAGTAAGATAATCTATCACGAAGCGAAAATTAGTTTATATTAAACTGTAATCGGTATAGAAAAGAAACTAGTTATTGTAACGTTGAGACACATAGAAATTTTATTTGTTATGTTATCCCTTGTTTAAAATAAAATAGCACAAAGATGATGTACGTTTGATTTTTTACATATTGTGCAATTGGTACCCTATATAATCAATTTTATATCATGAACTTACAGGCATAAATTAATCCATCCTACAATGCTCGATTATTAGATATATGCATTTTAACGTCTGCAGCTCCCACCTATTTCCCCCATATTACTTCAAGAACAAAGATAAAAAATATAATCTTATAGATGGTGATCTTGCTGCTATTAATCCAGTATGTATACATACATACATACAATTATCATATATTTGTGTGGGAGTTTTAACTGTTTAAGAACGAAAGGGTTAAGGTTCTTCACATTAAAACTGGAATTACCATGAAACTAATTATATTTAATCATGATGACAAATAAAGATAAAGTTTTTTTTTTTCATTTATTTATTAAGAACGTGTTCTAGGGCAAATAATTCTCTGGAGTTATTTCACATAACTCTATAATTTCTTTCTACTATCGTTAATGTTTGATTAAAAGTTTTAATATAATAATAATGACATACATTACTTCTCCAATAATTTCAAATTTTAACGTACAATTTATTTATGTTCTTTTACTTTTGAGAGGAAAAGTTAAGTAACTGAGGATAAAGTGTATACTATTGACATTATTAACAATTTAATAATATTTTTTTATTTTTACACTTTTTAGATGTTTGTTGCTATTAGTCAAGTTACAAAATAAATGTTTAGTGAAAATCCACAATTCATTCCGGTTAACCCTATGGATTATAGTCGTTTCTCGTGATCTCAATCGGTACTGGTGCACAGAAAGAAACGAAACATTACAATGCGAAAATGACATCCTAATGGGGCTTCGGGCTGGCTGCTTCACAACGGTTCTTGCATCATCGAGATATTCACTCAAGCAAGCGCATATATGGTTGATGGTCACATGTCAGCGTTCTTTTAAGTGGTTCATTCCCAAAAAATTTACTTTCGAATCCAAGTGAGTAATTAATTAAAACAAGATTAATTACTCACTTGGATTCGAAGGTAATTTTTTTTTTTGGAATGAACAGCTTGAAAGAACACTGACATGTGACCATTAACCATATCTGCGCTTGCTTGAGTGAATATATCGATGATGCTAGAACCATTGTGAAGCAGCCAACCGAAAAGGCCCCATGTGGATGCCATTTTCGCATTGTAATGTTTCGTTTCTTTCTGTGCACCAGTGCCGATTGAGAACACGGGAAGCGACTATAATTCATAGGGTTAACCGAAATGAATTGTGGATTTTCACTAAACATTTGTTTTGTAACTTGACTAATAGCAACAAGCATCTGAAAAGTGTAAAAATAAAAGATTATTATTAAATTGTTAATAATATCAATAGTGTACACTTTATCCTTAGTTTTTTCCTCTCAAAAGTAAAAGAACATGAATAAATTGTACGTTAAAATCTGAAATTATTGGAGAAGTAATGTATGTCATTATTATTATATTAAAACTTTTAATCAAACATTAACAATAGAAGAAAGAAAATATAGAGTTATGTGAAATACCTCCACATAATTATTTGCCTACAACACGTCCTTAATACATAAATGAAAAAAAACTTAATTTGTTATCAGGATTAAGTTAAACATATTTCATAAAAAATAGATAAAAAAGCATTACATTCCATTTTCTCGTATTTCTTCTTCCGTCCTCTCCGCTAGCTCACAATCCGGGCCCAACATATTATCGATGTCTGTCAAAAGAAATTGCATATCGCTATTTCTTTGTTTATCTTTCTTCAATTGAGCCCTCTCTCCACGATCTTTATCTTCTTCGTTGTCATATTCATCCTTTCTGTCATTGAGTCGTTGAAACAATGCATCTTCTCATATATGTTTTAAAGAGCCATGCCTGTAGTGTCCTACGAGACATTCGGAGGAACAAGCAGCATAATTCATTATATCTTTTTCCAAACAAGAAATAAAAAACGCTATTTGGGATTTGAGCAGGGACAAAGCATCGAGTCTAGACAGACTCACTGGCGAAGGATAGTGGAGACCCGCGGGGGGGGGGGGGGGGCGTGAAATGCTAAATTTTGCGATTTTATATATATATACATATATATATATATATATATATATATATATATATATTGAGAACCGCCCCCCGGAATAAGGATCCGTGACTTTCGCCCCCCCCCCCCTTCAAACTTTTCGATGAAGCTTCGCTAATGGACGGACTCAACTTTATGTTCATCAAACAATACTAGTGTTATTTGGAATCTGACTTTTTTTGTGTGCTTAACAAGTTTCACAAAAAGGGGAAGATACGCAATGGGTGTCGCTTCTTGTTTATATAATTAGTTCCAAAAGTACCGGACCCTTTGGTACTTAACGAGTAATGTGATCCGCGCGTTGCTTCAGGGTGTTAGTGCTAATCATCTTGACCTTCTGTTGTTAAAATAGTGATCTTTCATGTTTATTCTAGATAATTAACCCCGTCAATTGGAAAATAGTAAACCCATAAGAATATGTAGCTCATCACTTTATAAATTAACTGAAAGTAATGGTACATTGCTGATTTTTTTTTGAGTTATGGACAAAGAATTTGAAAAATAAAGTTTATATCAAATTAAAACTATAGTCTTCAATAGTTGAGATCAACGGTGATATCAATTTAACAAAGGTGGTGATTTTCGTCCATTAATTTATTAATAGAGATCAACCGCGCGTTGCTGCGGTGACCCGGATATGGCATAGAAACAGGTCGTAAAAAAGATCATACCAAAGTATATGAGTAATTAAGGTTATACTATATTTTTCAATAGGTTAACGTCTAACCGAGGTATTTTAACCGGTTAATAATTGTTTCGTAACTCGGAAGCCTCTAAAGGGTTTGGAACTTAAGGTTTCTACCAGTTAATAACCACTTTGTATTGTACCGGTTAAAAACGGCTTTGTTAGGTTAAGCGGTTTTTTCTATGCACCTCTAGGCAGTGGCAAATTTAGTATCAGATTAAAGAAAAAAGCGGATTAAAAAAAAGTTTGATGCTAGATTTGAATCAACTGAGCTTGAGAATTTTATTAAAATGTTATTGATATAGAAAAAGAATATTTGGAAATCATATAACTTAGTTAACGGACAAAGTTAATACATGACTCTTACACAACTAAGTTAGATGTGAAAATAATCAAAAGAATATCGTTTTAATAAGAACTAAGTAATAGAAGGAAAAAGAAAGAAAAAATGAAGAAGGAAAAAGGAAAGAAAAAAGGAAGAAGAAAAAATGAGAAGAAGGAAAAAAAAAAGTTGTTGGAGCATGGTCTCAAACTCGAGACCCCCCACGTGAAATACCGGAGACCAAACCAACCAGGCCATGATTCCTCTTTGTTTCAAATTAGAACAACAATCTATATATATATAAACTGGTTTTTTTTTTCTGGGCACAATTCCATAAGTGTGGTTGTCTATTGTATATATATACAATGACTATAGGCTGATAAGTTTACTTGGCTCAATGTCAAAAACATTTCAAAAGTTATTGCCTATCTACTTATTACTTTTCTCCGTTTGTAGCCTCGAAACAGGATAGAGAAGTTGAAAAGGGATAAGAAGCTTCTTTTAGATTACAAAGGATCATGAGAGCAAGAGTTAGAGTTAGAGTGAACAAATCTTTAATCCTAATAAATCACTAAAATGGTGCCACATGTCTTATTTTCTAGGATGTGCACATAATCATTGCCACATGTCAAAACCACATTCAAGCATCAATTTATTAGGTTATCAATTAAGTATAATTACTAATTTTATCAAAACTAAATTTCCATTTAAAAAAGAGTTGACATTTGAATTTGATAAATTTACTCAATAATTTAATTATTTTAAAAAACTAATCAATAATTTGTCAAACATAATAAATTTGATTATCTAACCGTGTTTTTATTTTTACTTTTTATATGTATCTAATATTTTGAACTCAACCCGTGTAATCTACGGGTTACTAACCTAGTGACATATATGACCTTTAATTGATGTAATGTTTTGTTGGGCTTTAAAAAAAAAAGTTTACTCAATATTTAATTTCGGAAGGTCACACTTCTAACGTTTTCATTTACTACGATATTTTTTAAAAAATGTCCAATTCAATACGTAATTTTCACTCGAAATCACCAGATCCTCCAAACTCCAATCTCTTCCTCCAATCGAACTTCTTCTTACCCGATGGCTTTCTGTAACCCTCCAACCCTTTTACCCTCATCATCATCTCCCACTCTGCAATTCCATTATACCTTCAACCTCCGGCGACCGCCGCCAAGATTTCCGGCCGTAAAAATAATAGCCAACAGTGCAACAAAACAAACCGATGATACCGACGCCCTCCCAAAACCCACCAAATTCGTCACGTTTTTGGGGAAAGGGGGTTCCGGTAAAACCTTTTCGGCTGTTTTTGCTGCTCAGGTTCGGTTTCTTACCTCATCATTACGACGTCGTATCTTAGGCTCCCCTGTATTTGTTGTTTCTAAAATCAGAAGAAAATAACAGATTCTTTTTTGTTAAAAAAAATTAGAGATGAGATGGATAAGATTGTAAAAATTTAATCCCAAATGTAATCAGTTCTTCCATTGATTCAATCATTCAAAGTCAAAGTGCATCTTTAGTTTTGATTTTGCGTAGTATTAGTTAGTTATAGGTTTGAATAGCATGAAGTTATGAATAGTGTACCAGTTTTATCAAGATTATGAAAAGTTGAAACTTTGGTTAGAATTAGTTAGCTATATGTTTGTAAAAGTTAATCCAAATGTAATCAGTTCATCTGTTGATTCAAAGTGAAACAGCTATCTTTAATTTTGACTTTGGTTAGTATTAGTTAGTTATACGCTTGAATAGCATGTATTTATGAAAAGTGTACCAATTTTATCAAGATTTTGGAAAGTTGAAACTTTGGTTGGTATTAGTTAGTTATACGTTTGTAAAAATTAATCCAAATGTAATCAGTTCATCTGTTGATTCAAAGTCAAACTGCATCTTTAATTTTGACTTTGGTCAGCCAGCATGTAGTTATGAACAAATGAGAACAATGTACCAATTTTATCAAGATTTTGAAAAGTTGAAACTTTGGTTAGAATTAGTTAGTTATATGTTTGTAAAAATTAATCCAAATGTAATCAGTTCATCATCTGTTAATTCAAAGTCAAAATGCATCTTTAATTTTGACTTTGGTTAGTATTAGTTAGTAATACGCTTGAATAGCATGTAGTTAACTTATGAACATATGAGAATAGTGTACCAGTTTTATCAAGATTTTGAAAAGTTGAAACTTTGGTTAGTATTAGTTAGTTAGTTATATATGTTTGTAAAAATTAATCTAAATGTAATCAATTCATCTGTTGATTCAAAGTCAAACTGCAATCTTAAAGTTTGAATAGCATTTAGTTATGAACAATCGAGAACAGTATACCAATTTTATCAAGATTTTAAAAGGTTGAAACTTTACAGCATTATGCAATGGCTGGGCTCAAAACATGTTTGGTCATACATTCGCAAGATCCCACCGCGGATTATATACTTAATTGCAAGATTGGAGCAACTCCGGTTACGTGCAATGATAATCTTTCGGCCGTTAGATTGGAAACCACAAAAGTAAGTTCTTTTTGTCGGTCTTTTCAGTAACTCTAGATCTCTGTAACTTTTTATCATTGTCCATTGATAAGGGTTTTCTTGAACAATATTAGATGATTCTCGAGCCACTTGGTAAATTGAAACAAGCCGATGCACGTCTCAATCTGACACAAGGAGTCCTTGAAGGGGTGGGTATGTGACCAATTGACCATTACCATTGTCTTCATCTAAAAGCTTTTTTTATTTGTTTATTTTTTTTTTAGTAAACTTCGTTTTTGGTCCTTGACGTTTGCTCGTTTTATCCCTTTTAGTCCAAAGTTTTCAAAAATCTGATTTTGGTGCATCACATTTCATTTTTGCATCAATTTTGATCCAAAATCTAAAAATCCGTTTAAAAAAAAAACGTTAGTTAACCCCACCCCTGGGTATTTTAGTCATTTATCTTAACTCTTGGTCCAAGTATAAAAGGATCTTCATATTATTTTGGACTAAAATACCCCTCAGGTGGGGTTAACTAACCGTTCTTTTAAACGGATTTTAGATTTTGGACCAAAATTGATACAAAAGTGAAATGTGAGACACCAAAATCAGATTTTTGAAAACTTTGGACTATAAGGAATAAAAGGAGCAAACGTCAAGGACCAAAAACGAAGTCTACTCTTTTTTTTTAATACTTTTTAAACGTGGAGCTTTTACTTTTTGAAAATGTTAATGCCAAAAGGAAGAGTTGGAGTTTGAACAACATGATTGGCATCTTTTTGTCCAAAGATGCTGATTCTTGGTTAGAATTTCGCAGCAACAATGGTTTGTTTAAACGGCATTTCATGCATCCTTGTGGAGTAGGTGGTGGGAGAAGAGCTCGGTGTGCTTCCTGGAATGGACACGATATTTTCAGCCTTGGAACTTGAAAAACTTGTAGGGTTTTTAAATAACAAAAGTTCAAAAAATAACCCAAAATACAACTTCGATATAATTGTTTATGATGGTTTAAGCACCGAAGAAACAATAAGGATGATAGGTGCAACCGGGAAATCAAGGTTTCACATCTCTTTCTCTCTAATATGTATATTATGCATACACAAACATATAACATAGAGTGATGATATATTATCATGTTTCTGTACCAGATTGTATTTGAAATACATGCGGTTGTTGGCTGAAAAGACCGATTTTGGGCGGTTGGCCGGCCCATCACTATTGAGACTTGTAGATGAGTCCTTAAATGCAGGAACTGTTAGTTCTGGTTATAATGGGCAACTTAGTGGAGAAATATGGGACAAATTAGAGCGCGCACTAGAGGTATCACATTCTCTTCTTTTTTTGATGGGCACTTTTAAAATGAATTGTTGGTCCTTGGCTTATTACAAAAAACGTTGACCAACAACTGAATTCACCGAAATAGTGCTCTTAGATATAGTAACTATCATAAAGTTTAAATTTTTATGCGCTGTGGTCAACTAACTGTCTTGAAAATATTCATAAAAGTAAACTTTGTTATTTTATGACGCAGAAAGGGTCATCTTTCATTACAAAACCAGAGTTATTCGGGTGCTATCTTATTACAAAAAAAACGTTGACCAACAACTGAATTCACCGAAATATTGCTCTTAGATATAGTAACTATCATAAAGTTCAAATTTTTATGCGCTGTGGTCAACTAACTGTCTTAAATATGTTCATAAAAAGTAAACTTTGTTATTTTATGATGCAGAAAGGGTCATCTTTCATTACAAAACCAGAGTTATTCGGGTGCTATCTTGTGACGAATTTAAACGATCCATTGTCTTTAAACTCTGCATTACGTTACTGGGGTTGTGCTGTACAAGCTGGCGCCCTCGTATCTGGTGCATTTGGCATAGCACATTCAAGTTATGACCAAGGGCTTCTAGAAACCGCTAAAATTACATTTTCACCCTTGCCTTTTGCATCTTTTACTCCTGTTTCATTTACCTCCCCATTAAATTGGGGAGATATGTTGCACAATGGTCATTTTAAGGATGCACAAGATCTTCTTAGTGGATCGAAAAGTGGTTCAAGTGATTATACGCAATCCGTTACATTTGATCCAGTTAACAAATCCGTGACCCTTCTCATGCCAGGTTTTGACAAGTCTGAAATCAAGTTATATCAAGTAAGTCGACATAAAACTTGTGTAATTTTCCATGTCAGTTTATTGCGTTGACTTTAAAGTCAAAACTTGTTTGTTTGACACTTTGACTATTGGATCTTGCAGTATAGGGGAGGATCAGAGTTACTGATTGAAGCCGGGGATCAAAGACGGGTCATTTCTCTACCATCTCAGATTCAAGGGAAGGTTGGGGGCGCCAAGTTTATAGACAGAAAGCTTATAATCACCATGCGTAGCTAACTGTGATTCTTGCTTGTAAGTCTTTGACAAAAACTTTTTTTCCATGTTACTTGTATACATCTGATAGTGAGTTACTCAGAAATCATGACAAGCATGATACGAAGAGGCGTAAATTTATAAATTAGATAAAGATTTGTTTCTATATAATCAAGAAGAAAATTTCTAACCATCTTCTTAATTTGAGTTTTTATTTTGATTTGAATGGTGGATAAAGTGTTCATCCTGTTTCATTTGGTTAGGTTTGGTCTGGTTTTATGGACAAGTCCCACTAACTGCTATCAACATCTAGGGGTAACTCTTTTGTTTGAAATATTTGATGGTAATTACTATATTTTGCCTCCTCTTAAAGTATTAGGTCTTGTGTTTTAAGTACTAGACGTAGAGATGGTAACTTTGACCCATTTATGTTTTAAATTACTAGACGTAGTGATGGTAATTTAGACCGGTTTATGTTTTGAATCACTAGACATAGAGATGGTAATTTTGACCCATTTATCTCTGAATCACTAGATGTAGAGATGGTAATTTGACCCATTATGTTTGAATCACCATACGCAACGATTGTAATTTTGACTTATTTATGATAATTTCCACCGATTATGTTTGAATCACTTGACGTAGAGATGGTAACTTTTGATCCATATGTTCACAAGTCCTTGATATAGAAACATGAGCAATACGAATTCATCTAAGAAGGTAAGCACTTTTTTGTATTTTTAACGACTCCTAGATTTTCTAGGATAAAATCATCAGAACTTGTATTTTACATGATTCAAATCTACAACCTTTTGACGGATACTTTATTTAGCATATGTCTCTTTAAAGATAGTTAAGCCCTTGTAGGGCCGTTGGCTACCGCATATGACCCATTTTCTAGAGGTGAAAAAAAAAGTTTTAGCTTAGGTATGATAGGTACCATTCCCAATTCTCATGTAGGAAAATAATTCTCTTAGCTTTAAGCTTACATTTTAATAAAAAATGGGCACTATTTGGATAATATTTTACATATAAGGGTTCATTTTTTAATATTCACTCTATAAGGCATTTCTGATTAGCAACATTGACATGTTAAAGTCACTGCCCACTTCCCTAACACCCGACTATTATCCGGTATGGCGAAAACAGGTCATGTCTACGCTAATAGGTCTTGGCCTCGACACCTATGTCAATGACACCCTTCAACCTCCTCCTAAAGTGCATCCTATAGACACTACCAAACCGAACCTGGCATACATCTCATGGTATCGTCAGGATCAAATACTTCTTGGCGCACTACTCGGAAGTTGTTCCAATACAATTCAACACGTCGTTTCGTCCGCCGCCACCTCTTTTCGAGCTTTTCAGTGCTTGATCGTTAGCGATGCAAGCCATTCACAGTACCGTCTTATCTCCCTGAAAACAAGACTCGCTCACAACCCAAAGGATCACGACCTGGGGCGAAATTTTTACACGAGATGAAAACTATTGCGGATGATCTTGCTTTAGCCCAGAATCCCATTGCCGATGAGGACCTCGTCTTTCGTATTCCCGGCCAACTCGGAGAGGATTATGCTTTCGTATTCCCAGAATCCCATTGCCAATGTGAGACACACCGATCACATTTCCGGATTTATTCGACAAACTAGTCGACCATGAACGATTGCTTACACTGCATTCTTGAGTTTAATTTATAAAGAAAAATGATAAAAAAATGGGTTCTTAAGTTTTTTTATTAAAAGGAAAAGAAAAGATTGGAAAAGAAGTGGATGGGACTTCTAACTCATTTTCCCTGTAAAATCTTCCGCCCAATTTTGGCCAGATTGCAAAGGAAAGCAAGTAGTACATATTATGCAATTACTAATATACGCTCTATTTTTTATATAATAATTTTTTTTCTTCCCTCCATAAAGGGTATAATTATCAAGTTATCAATTTTTCTTTCTTTTCTATCCAACTCAAGAACATAAAAATGTTATATTTTCCTTTCTTTTCCTTTCATTCCTATAAAACTCAAGAAGACAAGGCATATAATATTTTCTAATCTTTTTCCTTCTTTTCTTTTCATTTCACTTCTCTTCTTTTCTATTCCCTTCAAAATAAACTCGAGAATAGAGCATTAAAGACACCATACAGCCTCTGATGATCACCACTGTTAACACAACTCAAAAATCAGTTGTCCGTTTTACACTTAGAGGAGATCATGATTCACATTGGTTTTGGTCGTTTCTCAAACAGTGGCCAAAGGGATTCAAAATGTCAAGGTTAATTAAATGGGAATAATTATTCTTCGTGTGGTAATCGACACTTTTTTTTTTGTGTGAATATTATACTATACGTGGTCACGATACTAAAGATTACAAGAAGTTGTCTAGGTTCCTTAAAGCGCACATCACTATCTCGATGACGTCACCAACAACACAGATGTTTAACACTTCCTCGGCTCGCTCGATCTCTCCAACTCAATCATGGATGTTTGATAGTGGTGCTTCTCATCATGTGGCTTTAGATCGCTCACCATTACACACCCTATCCGATTATGGTGGACCCGATGAGATTGTGCTAGACAATGGTAAAGGTCTCTCCATTACTCACACCTGTCACTCTACTCTACCCACCAAATCGTCATTTACATCTTAATAATGTTTCATTTGTTCCTCGATTACGTAACAATCTTCTTTCTATTGCTAAAGTTTGCAAAACTAACAAAGTTTTAGTTGAATTTTTTCCTTTGCACTTTGTGGTTAAGGATCTTCGCACGGGGGCACATCTCATGCGGGGAGTGAACATTGATAATATCCGTTATGCTGCCACCCATTCCTTCTGAGTTCTATCCAAGTTCTAGATGTCATCAATGTTCACTCCCCAAATGAGATGCGCCCTCGTACGAAGATCCTTAACCACAAAATGCAAAGGAAAAAATTCAACCGAAACTTCGTTAGTTTTGCAAAGTTTAGCAATAGAAACAGGATTGTTGCGTAATCGAGGAACAATAAAACATTATTAAGATGTTAATGATGATTTGAGGTGGGTAGAGTAGAGTGACCGGTGTGAGTAATGGAGAGACCTTTAACATTGCCTTAAGCACGATTTTATCGGGTCCACCATAATCGGATAAGGTGTGTAATGCTGAGCGATCCGAAGTCACTTGGTGAGAAGCACAACTATCAAACATCAACGATGAGTTGGAGAGATCGAGCTAGCCGAGGAAGTGTTAAACATCGGTGTTGTTGGTGACGCCGTCGAGATAGTGATGTTGTTCGCTTTAAGGAACCGAGCTAACTTCCAGTAATCTTTAGTATCATGACCAGGTATGGTATATTATTCACACAAAAAAAGAGTGTCGATTACCACACGGGGAATAATTATTCATTTTTAATTGACCTTGAAAATTTTGAATCCCTTTCACTGTTTGAGGAACGACCAAACCCACATGAATCATGGTCTCCTCTAAGTGTAAAGCGAACAACTGATTTTTGAGTTGTGTTAACAGTGGCGATCATCGGAGTCTGTATGGTGTCTTTAAGCGATTGTTCATGGTCGACTAGTTTGTCGAATAAATCTGGAAACGTTATCGGTGTGTCTCGCATCTTCAAGGGAGCAGTCACATGAGCATAATCCTCTCCGAGTTGACCGAGAATATGAAAGATGAGGTTCTCATTGGCAATTGGATTCTGGGCTAAAACAAGATCAACCGCAATAGTTTTCATCTCGTATAAAAATTTCGCCACCGGTCGGGGTCCTTTGGGTTGTGAGCGAGTCTTGTTTTCAGGGAGATAATACGGGACCGTGAATGACATGCATAGCTAGCGGTCAAGCGTTGAAAAGCTTGAAGAGAGGTGTCAGCAAACGACATGTTGAATTGTATCGGAACAACTTCCGAGTAGTGTGCCAAGGAGTATTTGATCCTGACGATACCATGAGATGTATGTCGGGTTCAGTTTGGTAGTCGAAAAGAAACACTTTAGGAGGAGGTTAAACGTTATCATTGACGTAGGTGTCGAGACCAAGACCTATTAGCGTAACCAGGACCTGTTTTCGCCATATTGGAAAATTGTTAGGCGAAGGGGGAGGTGGTTGTGGGCTGTGACTTCAACAATTTGTGTTGTCATGTTGCTCAGAAAAAAAATGCCAATTAAGACATATTGGATCGGAGAAGGTACTAAAGGGAGCTTTTGAGGCTCTGGATACTATATAAAACGTATGTTTGGATTGTGAAAAACTCAATTGTATTCATAAGTTACATGCCTAATATAGGCTATATTAAACTAATCAAGTGAGTAAATACAGGAGACTAATTAGGATCTAATTTTAACTATCTTGACTACACCATTTGAATATATCAAGTGAGTAAATACAGGAGACTAAAAATCTCGAAGACGAGCCTGAGCACTTGCATCCACTTTGTTCGCAAATACTTGGGATCAACTATATATTACTTTACTCTTTTACTTTTTACCTTTTATTTTTCTTTCACTTACGACTATTAAAAAATATATATATATATATAATATAGAAATGCTGATTACCAATCAAAAAATGAGAATCTTGTACCGGACCGATGGTGAGCACCAAGGCGCTACAGCCATCACGTGGGAACCAAAATTTTTACCCATAGCGTCACGGGTGGCGGTGTTTGAGGCACCATGGGGACACCATCTTCGAAACATCACGTCCATTACACATAGCGGATTGAGTTGGGGATGCCATTAAAGCATTCACATTTTTGGGTCTATATTATTCTTGTATTCATCTTTTAAAAATAATTTTCTATATTTATTGGAATTTATATTTCTGAGTCTTTTTTTCTTTCTTTTAACATTTAGAGTTTTATCGTCTGTGATCCTTTAAATATAGACATCATCTTGTATGACTTCTGTAAGTATAAAAAAGAGAATAATAATATAATTGTTTGAGAGATAGAAATAGAGAAGGTAATGCGATAAGTTAAACTAATATATAAGACAAGTATACAAGAACACACTCGCTATCGTCATCGAGAACACAGTCTGTTGGAATTGGGTCCTCGTTATGCTTTGGGAAGAATAGTCAATGGATTAAGAAGGAAGTGAAGTAAACGATGGAAATTGGGAATTCTGTGGGAATTGGTATGGATTACTTTGAAGAGGAGGTCGGGAATATGATCCAGGACGAGGAGGGTAACAACTTCCCTCAATGAATTTAGTCTCTGCAAATATCAAGGAGGCCAGGAACGATAACAAACATTCCTGGATGCGTAGAGTAGAATCAAGGCGGCATATGCAGTATCGTTTATGGCAATTCAGGAGAAAATGATTGAGAATGTGGAATCGGTACCCGTAGATAAATTCTGGAACAAATCAACCCTTGAATTTGAGGTAACGGGTTTCGTGGGCAAATCGGGGGGATTATTATGTATTTGGCATCCAAATATATTTCAAAAAATAAATTCGGTGTGTGCCCAGAATTTTATTTTGGTAAGGGGAAGAATAAAAGAGGTTCAAGAGGATGTGTGTGTTGTTAATGTTTACGGGCCTAAGACCCCGGGTTTAAAAAGAGCAGTATGGGAGGAAATTTTGGCATACAAAAGTCTTTGGAAATGGTTATGGATTGTTGTTGGTGACTTCAATGTGGTGAGATCGGAAAGGGAGCGAATCAACTTGGAATTTTGCAAAACATCGGCCAGGGATTTTAACAGATTCATTGCAGATATGGAGCTGGTGGATCCAAAACTAGGGGGGGGGGGGATCAAATGACCTACATGTTCAGCAATGGGGAGAAATTGAGTAAGATTGATAGAATTTTGTTTTGCAGGAATTTCTTGGATAAATGGCCTAGTGCTGTAGTCACGGCTCTGGCTAGGGAACACTCAAACCATTGCCCGCTTATTGTAGATATCGGTAAGTTAGACTTCGGACCTATTCAATTTAAATGTTCTAGTTCGTGGTTCGACAGGAATGGCTTTGAGAAGACGGTCAAACTTGCGTATGCACTTGCTCTAAATGACCCAAGGCCGGATAGGAGTTTACTTATAAAGCTGCAATGCATCAAAAAGAAAATCAAGAAATGGTGGGCTGAAACAAAAGAAGGGGAGGAAAAGGAACTAAAAGCAATTAAAGAGAAATTGGATGGATTAGAAACGGTGGCTGAATCAAGGGGCTTGACTGTGGAGGAAAAAAAGGATAGATTGGAATGGAAAAAAAGGATAAAGGATTTGAATTTAATAGCAAACAGTGATTTGAAACAAAAGGCAAAAGTCAAGTGGGTGGGGGGATGAGAACACTAAGTTTTACCATGGGGTAGTTAATGCAAGTGTGGCAAATAACAGAATAGCGGGGTTAATGATTGATGGAGAATGGTGTACAACGCCGGGACGGATAAAGGAAACTATTAATAATCAGTTTGCACAAAGATTCGTGGAGCCTTTGAGGAATAGACCAAAGCTGGATGGGAGGGGTTTCTGCAGACTTTCGGAGAGGGATCTGCAAAACCTAGTTATACCATTCTCGATGGAAGAAATCAAAAGAGCTGTGTAGGATTGGGGGGGGGGGGGGGGAAGAGTCCGGGTCCGGACGGTTTCAACTTTGGAAAAATATTGGGAAGTGTTTTCGATGGATTGCTATAAAATAATGGAAAAATTCTTTGATACAGGTAAGGTGAGTGTAGGGTGCAATGCGGCCTTTATTGCTCTAATTCCGAAGAAAAATGACCCCCTTGTGGTGGATGACTTTAGGCCTATTTCACTGATTGGAGCAATTTATAAAATCATTGCAAAATGTCTGGCAACTCGACTTAGTAAAGTGATTGGGTCGGTGATAAGTGATACACAATATGCATTCTTGAAAGGAAGATTCATATTGGATGGTCACATGGTTGTAAATGAAATGATTGCATGGTTGAAAAAGGCAAAGAGGGAGGCTGTGATCTTTAAAGTTGACTTTGCAAAGGCATATGATACCATAAATTGGAAATTCCTGGATAAAACAATGGAGGGCATGGGTTTTCCAAGACTGTGGCGCAGATGGATTAGGGGTCGTCTTGTGTTGGGGTCTACGTCGGTTCTAGTAAATGAGTCACCTACAAAGGAATTCAGGACATCTAGGGGTATTAGACAGGGTGATCCACTCTCACCGTTTTTATTTATGATTGCTATGGAGGCGCTTCATGTTACTACCACTCGTGCTTTGGCTTCCGGAACGTTTCGTGGCATACAACTTCCAAATAACGGAGTTGTCTTGTCTCATCTATTCTATGCGGACGATGCGATATTCATGGGGGAGGCTTCGACTAGGAATCTGTCTAATTTGGCTAGAATCCTAATATGTTTTAACTTAGCATCGGGCTTGAAGGTGAGTTTCCAAAAGAGTTTGTTGTTTGGGATTGGGATTGAAAATGGGGAGATAGGTCAGCTTGCAGGAATTCTCAATTGCCAAGTAGGGAATCTTCCGGCTGAGTACCTAGGAATACCTATTGGTAGGAACATGAATAGAGTTAGTAATTGGGAGACGGTCATTAGTAAGGTAGCAAAGAAATTGTCTCCATGGAAAAAAAGAAACCTATCGTTCGGGGGGCGGGTGACACTAGCAAAGGCAGTACTTGCGGCTATACCTTAATATTATACATCGTTATTCCGAATGCCGACTAAAGTGGTCAAAAGGATAGAAGGTATTAGAAGGAAATTCATGTGGGGTGGGGTGTCTGATAGGAAAAAGATTTCTTGGGTATTCTTGGGTAGCATGGGATCGAATGTTGACAAAAAAGAAGGATGGGGGCTTGGGTATTGGGTTTATTTGGGCTGCAAATATTGGACTTTTAGTAAATTGGATACACAGAATAAAAGACGATAGAAATTCATTGTGGGCCAAGGCGATTACGGCAATACATGCGGGTTCCAAGAGAGGTGATACAATAAGTTGCAATAGAGCGATCAGTGGACCATGGAAACAGGTGGTTAAAACACTGGAGGAACTTCAGAAAATGGGAATAAACCCGTTTAGGCATTTAAGATGTAAGATCGGTGATGGTAGATTGGCAGAATTCTGGTTGGATAACTGGGTGGGGAGACTTCGAGATGCATTTCCAGAGCTATTTAATATTGAAGTGGATAAGCATTGCAAGGTGGCGGACAGAATTAGTGACACCGGGGTGGGTGTGTTGTTCAATTGGAGGTGGAACATGGACACAATTCCGAGCGAATTAAGTGAATTAATAGTTGATTGCCAATTGATGCTAGAGGATGTA
Organism: Deinandra increscens subsp. villosa; assembly: GCA_039602395.1. Classification (NCBI taxonomy): domain Eukaryota; kingdom Viridiplantae; phylum Streptophyta; class Magnoliopsida; order Asterales; family Asteraceae; genus Deinandra; species Deinandra increscens. Next base: position 9,561,357 of record JBCNJP010000017.1, read on the forward strand.
AGGTTGTTAGAAAATAGGGATAAGTGGGGGTGGGGACCAAATTTGGTGGAGGAATATGCAGTGAGTAGTGTGCGAACTATAGTACAGGAAAAGATACTTGGGAGTTTTCCTCTAGAATTTAGATGGCTAGGATGGATTCCAATTAAGGTTAATGCTTTTGTTATGGAGAGCGATGTTGGGAAGGATACCGGTGAAAGAGAAACTAACAGTGAGGGGTGTCCACATAGATCTTGCGTGTGCGACTTGTGGGGCTGAATTGTAAACAGAAGATCATGCGTTGCTGATGTGCAAAAAGGCCGATGAGGTGTGGACAGAGATCAGGAGGTGGTGTGGACTACCGAACCCTGGAGCGAGATCAATGAAAGAGTTACTGGAGGAAATATGTGATTGGCAAGTGGGGAGAAAAGAGGGAAGATGTTATATGGGATAATACAAACTACATTGTGGATAAATTAGAAGATGAGAAATAAGAGGATATTTCTAGAATCGGATTCAAATGCTATGGATACGGTGGAAGCTATAAAACTATGTTCCTTCCTATGGATAAAAAATAGAGGAAAGTTTAACGATGTCTGTTGAGACAAGTGGAAGAGTTTTAGGGTGTAACCATATTTATAAGGTACCAAAAAGCATGGGGTGGGGCTTCGAAATTCTAAATATCTCAAAGGGTGTGTTTCCTGTTGGGGGGGAGGGGGAGGGGGGGGGGGGGGCGCAGGGCTAATACACACAGTTAGGATACTGGGTTGGGGGTGGGAACTGGATTGAGCCGGGGGCTGTTGATAAAATGATCAGGGTTGGGGGGATGGGTTGGGTGTCAAGGGCAAAGTGTGTTGGGGGTCCTACTGAAACATTAAAAAAAGTATACAATTTTGTAAAAACGCAAAAGAACCATAAAACACTTGAATTGTTAGAAAAATTTTTGACAACAAACCGGATGGTGGATCCAGAGTAGCCGTGACTATGAAAACAAATTCTGGCTATGATGACATGAGTTACAACTACAACATGATGACAATGATAAAGGACAAATAAATAAACAAAATCAAATATGTTCCCGTGGCAAGGAACTACAACATTTTAGCAACCAAAACAAGAAATCAAACCACAATTTTTATATAATGTTTTACAATATTGTTAAACTTGGTGCATAAATGGTGATGGTTGAATGAGACATGCACCATACTTCCTTATTTGCATCCATATATTTTATTGTCACTTTTTGCTTGCCAAGCAAGCTACCTATTTGCATGTAGCAACCAAGACTCTTCTTGGAGGCAAAGATGGCCTTCTTCCATGCAAGGTAGCGTAATTGTCAAGAAACAAGACATCTCCTTTCTCCCACTTGAACTGGATACTTTCGTCCTCGATTATTTCTTCGCATCGCTTCACTATGTTTGCAGGTATCTCGGTCCCGTCAGCCATCATGGCCGAGCTAAGCTCCTTCCCGTGCATCCCGACCAACGTGTTGAACCACATACGCCTCCCTTTCCTGCCTTCGAACACCCTTGTCAATGGTCTCGGGCCCAAGATCGTCTTTATACCGCCATTTTCTAGCCATTCTACGTCCATCCCTAGCGCTCTCGCCCTGTTAGGTCCGCGTATAAAAGATTAGTAATGGTATTGATGATATAATTCATATATATATATATATATATATATATATATATATATATATATATAGGGTAGGGTTCTATGAAAAACCTTATTTTTTTGGAAAACTTAGAAAACTACTTTTTAGCCATTGATTAAAAAATTAGTGGTTTAGATTAAGTAGGGACTTGATTGTAAATAGGTGTAACATTTTCAAATTAATGAGGGGCAAAATAGTCTTTGAGAAATTGGTTAAACACATTAATGAGAAAAAAAAAAGGAAACCTCAAATTTAATTATTAAAATAACTCTCCCTCTCTCCTCTATCCTATCTCCACTCTCATCTCTCCTCTATCTTCTATATCTCTCTCTCGATCAAAGACTAGATTTTACAAAACTTTCAAAACCTAATTTAAAAAGAAATGTCGTAACATAACCATCAGCGTTATGTTACATTGGTGTAACATAGCGCTATATTATATTCTGTAACATACACTTGTGTAATCAGAAGTTTTCAAGTTCTAATTTTGAAGTTCTGAATTGATTACACTGATGTAACAAATTTTGTTTAAAAGTGGTGTAACTTTAGTCCTAAACATGTGATTACGCTAGTGTAACTTTATGTCTTCAACATGTGATTACACTGGTGTAACATAGGTTGTATCTCATCTACATCTCAATTTAAAAGTGGTTACATAAATGTAACTTTAAAAATATGATTACATTGATGTAACAAATTATTTTGTGTAACTTTAGTCTTCAACATGTACACTGGTTCTATCTCATCTACATCTCAATTAAAAATGGTTATATAAGTGTAACTTTACTCTTGAACATGTGATAACACTGGTGTAACAAATTTTGTTTCATCTTAACTTCTCTTAACAACGTTGAAAACATGACCATAAGACCATACACCATGTTGTATTCACCTGTTACCTCTGTCTTTTTTTAAACCCTTTTAATAAATATATTAAAGCATCGCATGGTTTAAATGGACATTTGTTTCAAATTTATATAAGCATACGACTCATATTTAAATTTTATAGTCTTCAACTTACCTCTTTAAAAA
>JBCNJP010000017.1:9564518-9596362 GCA_039602395.1 Deinandra increscens subsp. villosa
CGCCAATCAGCAAGCTAACCTCCAGATTTTTCAGACAGAGCGCACTGTGCGCCCTATAGGGCGCACCATGCGCCCTCCTCGACGCAATTCCGGATTTTTTCCTTTTTTATTGGTATTTAAGCCATACTTTTAGGTTTTCGAAAAGACTTTTGATTCCAGCCGTTTTTGGGGTTATAGGAGGCGATTTTGGCACTCAGAACACTTCCGGATTACCAGGTTTTCATGTTTCAATTGTTTGATTCGATTAGTGTTTTTGTTTGGATTATGAACATGAGCAGCTAAAACACCCGTGATTCTCTCCGGGTGTAGAGTTTTTGATTTATAGATTGTTTCTTGGTTGTTTACATTCTAGGATTGTTTTAGTTGGTAATTCAAGTCTGGTTTTCTTCTTGTAAATAATTCACACGTCATAGCCTTTAACTATGAATGGATTTGTTGATGTGCACGCTCTGACCAATTAAGTTAGTTCTCACATTTTCACAAGATTAAACCTTCGCACAGTCCCTCTTAAGGACTTCCTAGTAATCAATCGAGTGCAATCTGGATGTCATAACTTGAACCCGGAGAGGATCATCTTTTCTCCATAAGTTTTCAAACCTAATTCAGTTCAAATTTACATTTTTCAGCAATTGCTAAGTTTAGTCTTTTCAATATTAATCCAAACCAAAGAATCAACTTTTTCACTTCGTAGTTTTTAATCTAGTTAAAAATACAATCAATTGGACAACATCACCAACCACAAACTCTCCGTGGTTCGACACCCTGCTTACCATATCTAATAAGGTAATTAGGATCACAATTTTTCTATCTTTGATCGGTACCTTCGACGCCGATCAATAATCATCATCAAATCACCAAAAAACACATTTTAAGCCTAAAATGACCTAACTAGCATGAATCTTCATTATGGTTTGATTTCAAACGTAAAGTTACAGACTTTATGATAGATCTAGCATTCCTAGGCATCATATCAGAAGATCTAACGATTCTATGGGGATCTAGGCATGCTTTATAGTAAAACACATAGAAAACACATAGAAATGGTTTATGGGACTCACGGTTTGATCAAGGATCGATGGATGATCTTCACCAACAGAAGTGATGGCTGATCTTGGTGTGTCTTGGGGCTGGTCCAGAGATTTCAGGAGAGTGTGGGTGTTTTTGGAGAAAAGGTGCAAGAAATGGGGCTTCTAGGGTTTTATGTCATTATATAACAGGAGCTAGTTTCGCTGGCAGTTTCGCTGGCCAAGCGAAACTGGCTCTGTAAGTCTATGGTTTGGCTACCGAGCGACACTATAGTTTCGCCCGGTAGTTTCGCTGGAAACCAAAAGTGACCAGTTTACATTCTAAGCAAGATAAGCACGGTTCATGAATTGTCATGCTATTCATAATACTAAATCATGTATTTAAATCACATTGCACATAATAACTATAAATAAATGAACACATAACACATATGGGCGGGTTCGGTGATCAACCAAAGGTCGTGGACGTATTCGGCCTAGTTAAGCATTAGTTACTAAGTTAACACTTATAACGTAACTAACGGAGATTGTCTAACGGAAGTTAACCTTGGAATTCTCGGGTGTCACAGGTAGCATGGGATCGAATGTTGGCAAAAAAGAAGAATGGGGGCTTGGGTATTGGGTCTATTTGGGCTGCAAATATTGGACTTTTAGTAAAGTGGATACACAGAATAAAAGACAATAGAAATTCATTGTGGGCCAGGGCGATTACGACAATACATGCAGGTTCCAAGAGAGGTGATACAATAAGTTGCAATAGAGCGATCAGTGGACCATGGAAACAGGTGGTTAAAACACTGGAGGAACTTCAGAAAATGGGAATAAACCCGTTTAGGCATTTAAGATGTAAGATCGGTGATGGTAGATTGGCAGAATTCTGGTTGGATAACTAGGTGGGGAGACTTCGAGATGCATTTCCAGAGCTATTTAATATTGAAGTGGATAAGCATTGCAAGGTGGCGAACATAATTAGTGACACCAGGGTGGGTGTGCTGTTCAATTGGAGGTGGAACATGGACACAATTCCGAGCGAATTAAGTGAATTAATAGTTGATTGCCAATTGATGCTAGAGGATGTAAGGCTGTAAGAAAATAGGGATAAGTGGGGGTGGGGACCAAATTTGGTGGGGGAATTTGCGGTGAGCAGTGTGCGAACTATAGTACAGGAAAAGATACTTGGGAGTTTTCCTTAAAAATTTAGATGGCTAGGATGGATTCCAATTAAGGTTAATGCTTTTGTATGGAGAGCGATGTTGGGAAGGATACCGATGAAAGAGAAACTAACAGGGAGGGGTGTTCACATAGATCCTGCGTGTGCGACCTGTGGAGCTGAATTGGAAACAGTAGATCATGCGTTGCTGATGTGCAAAAAAGGCTGATGAGGTGTGGACAGAGATCAGGAGGTGGTGTGGACTACCGAACCCTGGAGCGAGATCAATGAAAGAGTTACTGGAGGAAATATGTGATTGGCAAGTGGGGAGAAAAGAGGGAAGATGTTATATGGGATAATACAAACTACATTGTGGATAAATTAGAAGATGAGAAATAAGAGGATATATCTAGAATCGGATTCAAATGCTATGGATACGGTGGAAGCTATAAAACTATGTTCCTTCCTATGGATAAAAAATAGAGGAAAGCTTAACGATGTCTGTTGAGACAAGTGGAAGAGTTTTAGGGTGTAACCATATTTGTAAGGTACCAAAAAGCATGGGGTGGGGTGGGGTGGGGTGGGGCTTTGAAATTCTAAATATCTCAAAGGGGTGTGTTTCCTGTTGGGGGATGGGGCTGATACACACAGTTAGGATACTGGGTTGGGGGTGGGAACTGGATTGAGCCGGGGGCTGTTGATAAAATGATCAGGGTTGGGGGGATGGGTTGCGTGTCAAGGGCAAAGTGGGTTGGGGGTCCTACTGAAACATTAAGAAAAGTATACAATTTTGTAAAAACGCAAAAGAACTATAAACACTTGAATTGTAAGAAAATTTTTTGACGACAAACCGGATGGTGGATCTAGAGTAGCCGTGACTATGAAAACAAATTCTGGCTATGATGACATGAGTTACAACTACAACATGACGACAATGATAAAGGACAAATAAATAAACAAAATCAAATATGTTCCCGTGGCAAGGAACTACAACATTTTAGCAACCAAAACAAGAAATCAAACCACAATTTTTATATAATGTTTTACAATATTGTTAAACTTGGTGCATAAATGGTGATGGTTGAATGAGACATGCACCATACTTCCTTATTTGCATCCATATATATTATTGTCACCTTTTGCTTGCCAAGCAAGCTACCTATTTGCATGTAGCAACCAAGACTCTTCTTGGAGGCAAAGATGGCCTTCTTCCATGCAAGGTAGCGTAATTGTCAAGAAACAAGACATCTCCTTTCTCCCACTTGAACTGGATGCTTTCGTCCTCGATTATTTCTTCGCATCGCTTCACTATGTTTGCAGGTATCTCGGTCCCGTCAGCCATCATGGCCGAGCTAAGCTCCTTCCCGTGCATCCCGACCAACGTGTTGAACCACATACGCCTCCCTTTCCTGCCTTCGAACACCCTTGTCAATGGTCTCGGACCCAAGATCGTCTTTATACCGCCATTTTCTAGCCATTCTACGTCCATCCCTAGCGCTCTCGCCCTGTTAGGTTCGCGTATAAAAGATTAGTAATGGTATTGATGATATATTTCATATATATATATATAGGGAGAGGATCATTTGAGAACCAATTAGGTTTGAGAACTAAAAAGAACTAATCTCAGTCACTAGTTTATATATATGAAACCCCCCCCCCCCCCCCCATGAATTATAGTGGTCCCACCCTGAAATTAGTGGTGGAGATTTAGTTCTTAAAATTTGAACCTAACCCTATATAGGGAGATGATCATTTGAGATATATATATATATATATATATATATATATATATATATATATATATATATATTTTTCAAAACCCAAAATGAATAGTATTATTATTTTATTGGGCGTGAAGCTACACATGTTCGATGACACTTGTCATGCTTTATTTATTATTTTTGTTTTATTTTAAAATTTTAAATTACTTTTTATGTGTTTTTCTTGGTTTTAGTTTATTTTCATAATATTCCTTTTAGGTGTTTAATTTTGTATAGTTTGTGTGACAGTCTTTGTTATTTTTATGTTTTTATATCGTTTTTGAAGGCGTTACATTAATTACTTTTAGTTTTACACTGTTGCCTTTAGGTATCTATCTTTTTTAGTCTTATATTTAACTAGGCTTCTACTTTTAACGTCTTTGCGTAATCTTTTTGTATTTTTGTTTTGTTACGTTGTATTTTTTCAATGTGACTGTTTTATGTACTCGTGTTATTTTTACATGTTATAGTTATATAACTAACTATAAAATAAGTGATAGTCTGTATTGATATTGATACCTTCTCTCAGCTTCTTGTTGATCTTGTGTTGCAAAAGCATCTTGCCAACCACGACCTCTCATCGAGGTCGTGTTATCGTTGCTGAGCGCGGTGAACGTGTATCTCAGCCCCTTGGCCTCGACTTCCTCCACGAATTCGGGGAACTCCTCCATCATTCTTTCAGTGACCTTAAAACTCGGTACAAATGGCGTCTCGCCTCCCTCAGGTGGTGGAATTTCGCAGAAAAGTATCACCTTCTTAGGAAATTCGTTTATCTGTTATCATCATCAACACATATATAAACTTCAATTCGGAAGCTATATATAACTTATTGAACATGATATAGAGTTTTTATAAACGTAAACCAAACTGGCAGACAGTTTGACAGTTCAGTTTTGACGGTTTGGATGTCTAAAAGGTTCAGTTTTAACTGTTTAAAGCCACCTACAAATTTGTTTGAATGTTTTATTTACTAATTTCTATGTATTTCATTCATAAATAGAAGTAACGGTTGAAAACAAATAGAAAATATGAACATAAAATTAGAAAATCATAATTGAAATATACTAGTGGTGTATTATTTTGTATTATAGATTTATACTACATTTGGTTAATTATGTTTTCTTTCAACTGAGGTCATCGAGTTATTTAGTAGAGTTTAATTGATCATGCATCGTAATATTATAACCTTAAGATTTATAAATGTAATTTTTAAACATTTTAGTTTTGCGATAAAAAAGGAGCTAGCCCGCTCGTAACTTGTTGCCTGTTTGCCTCTGTTTCTATGTAAACTTTTGGGTATGAATCATAAATATATAACAAATGTTTTATTAGTTAAGAAAAAACAAGGCCAAATTTCTTAAACCGGTTCGGTTTACACGGTTTGAACGTATATATTTCAAACCAGTCAACTGACCAATTTTTTTTTATTGCGAGGCTTAGACAGCTCGGTTTATGAACAACCCCAAATCCAGATATATTAGTTTGACATACCAGAACCATTTCATGATGGTAGTAAATGAACTCCGAAAGCGGCCCTTCGTTGGCGGTCCAAACCCTCTTGTGGATATGAGTCCGAGGAGCGGGTCCCACGTAGCGGATATCATCCCACCCAAAGGTCTCGATGATGTCGTTGAACTCAACCGCGTTCTTAACATCAAACCCTCGCAACAAAACCGCACTATTCTTTGTCACCATATCATCAAACCATTCTTTGTTGTTCTTCAGAGCCTCGAGTAACGAGTCAACCCCGCTCTTGTTTGCCTCGGGAGGCGTGAGCACCAGCGGCAGGGTTTCGCCGTCGACCAACTTCTCGCCTTCGCATTTCCCGACCTTAAACTCCTTGCAGTTGTATTCCATTTCTGTTAAGTTTTGGTGGTTAATTATGGAATGATAAAGAAATGATGAGTATTACTATATATATAGGCACAAGCCGCACAACCATGAAAAGAATCGAATCTTTGTACTTCGGAGATTCCAAAAACTAAATCCATCCATATATGAACGATGATCATATCAAAGATATACATTTGTTTGTATGTCATGCTTCATTGGTTTTAAACCTGTTTTGTCGTAGGTGGGTTACAAAGATCCCTTTATTGTAAGAAAAATATTCTAGAAATATATATAAAAACTCATGACAAGTACTATTTGAATGTTATACGTTTGGTGTTTGGACACAATTTTTCTCATAAACATGAATGTGTTAATAACCGTATGAGAAGCAAATAAGAAGTGTAATACTCCTTCATGTAAAACATATAAAATTAACAAAATAATGATTTATTTTAATCTTTTAATTATTATATTGATTTTATCACCTCTTCTCATTTCTTCTCGATTCTTTTAAAAAAATTACATTTTAATAATCCTAATTTTCACATGTTGGCCGTTAATAATTTCAACTGATATTATTTTTGTCATCCGTCTCAACTTTCTAACTATTTTCTCTCAACAGTCTGTCGTTAGAATTATTTAACTCCATTTGATTTCCGTTGAAATATTATGGATTTCTGGCTTGTACCGAAGGTAGACGATGAAAAAAAACTCATGGGAACGCATTTCAGTTCTCACATTTGTGGTGAATCGAAGCAAATGGTGAATTGGGGATGAAATTGAATTGGTAAAAGTTGGTAAAAGTTCCAATTCACCTTTTGTTTCGTTTCACACCAATATTAAGAATTAAAATGAGTTTCTCTACATAGTCTACCTCTGGTCCAAGCAAGAAACTCATAAATTTTTAACATAAATCAAATGGAGTTAAATAATTTTAACGGCATACTATTGAAAGAAAATAATTTTTATTGTTTGGATTTATCTAGTTTATTATTTAAAGGCAAGGGTATTTGTAGATCCAGAATTTCACCTAATCACGATATTTTAATCTAGTACAAGTGCGGAATCCTTGTACAAGACCGATTCAAGAATAAGAATGAAGAGAACACAAGAAAACGATGAATGAACGATAAAAGTTTGATCTTGCACACAAGTAAACTTGTCGGGTACAAACACACAAATCGTAAACCTCCTTGGCTCTCCACTTAATCGTAATCAGCCCCCTACAATGGAGAACCACATGGGGTTTATATAGGATCCCTAATGGGTTTACTATTGGGCCCCTTGTGGATCATAAACCCAATAGTAAACCCAAACCCAATCATAAACTAGCCTAAATACAATAGCAAACTAGCCTATGATTCTAATGAAACCCTCTAAGCCCAGCCCAACTTATTTAATATTACAAGCCTCATAATCTAGCCTCTACAATCTTCCCCTAGGCTTGTGATATTAAAAGTCTTCGATCTTTGAACTTCTTCTTCTTGACTGGCTGGCATGGATGTTGATGAAGATTCTTTCAGCAGAAATCTTCAATGGGTTTCATGACGGGCACTTGGGACTTCCTCTTGATCAGCATCAGCTTGAACTTCTTGAAATGAACAAGTTAATGAGATGGAGGATTATCATTGACTTGCTTCTCATGAATGAATTGGTTCTTGCTGAATCTTCGGTAACTGTCTTGAATCTTTAAAAATTAGAGGGTTGAAATTTTGAAAACCCCTAACTTTGAAGAATTTGATTGTTGAACTTGGATCTTCATGATCTCTGACTGCTCTCTGCATCACTTTCTTCAACGAGACTTGAAGTCTTCAGCTTCCCCTAAACATGTGAACATCTTCTTTATAGCTCTTTTGAGGCTTTTGAAAACTTGTAAAGACACCAACAACTTCCCCTGAACAGTTGCTTTTCCAGATGGAAGTCTTGTCCGGCTGGTTCTTTAACTTTGAGCAGCAGCAACATCTTTCTATCATCAACCTGTCTGACACACATTTGAAAAAATATACTCCACCAGACATTTGATGACTGGTCTTTGGGTTAGAAGGTAATTATCATCTGTTCGATTGATTTAAATTAACATTATTTTAACCAAAAAACCTAATATAGATTACGGGTTTTCTATAAAACTTCCCCTGAACCCAAGACCTCTAAAGACTTCCCCTTAGCTGATAACTTCCCCTGAGATAATACATATTATCTTCGAGTTCCCTTCAGATACTATAAATGGATTTAGCTTTACATTTTTTTTGAAGTCAAACACATAATTAATCAACAGCTTAATTGAGATAATACATATTATCTTCCCCTGAGATAATACATTTTTTTTTGGGGGTACATTGAACTGTTACAATATCACTACTTAAAATGGATTTAACTTTACATATATACATGTTACAGATCATATAACATGTTGGTTTTGCTTATAAAACATGTTGGTTTTGCTTATAAAACATGTTGGTTTTGCTGCAGAATGGGGATTTTATAACAACTTATTATGTACAGTACACATACGTCATGAAGCAATCCAGAACATGAGTTACAACGCAGCAATCGAAGGCAGCTCAACTTCTGCATCCACCCCTTCTACCTCGATATCTTTAATACCATGTCGTGAAAGGGAATAACGATATCTAATCAAACAAACGAGTGCGGAATCCTCGTAGGTGATTGATTCAAGAAGAAAGATGAAGAGAACACGAGAATACGATGATTAAACAATAAAGACTTGATCTTGCACACAAGTAAACTTGTCGGGTACAAAACACAAATCGTAAACCTCCTTGGCTCTCCACTCAATCGTAAACAAGCCCAATTGAGATAATACATATTATAGGATCCCTAATGGGTCAATTTTAAGCTGTTGATCTGTAACATGTATATATGTAAAGCTAAATCCATTTTAAGTAGTGATATTGTAACAGTTCAATGTACCCCCCCCCCCCCCCCAAAAAAATGTATTATCTCAGGGGAAGATAATATGTATTATCTCAATTGGGTTTCATGACACATAATTAATCAACAGCTTAATTGAAACTTTAATGAAAGAACTGGTTCTTGCTGAATCTTCGGTAACTGTCTTGAATCTCCAAAACAATTAGAGGGTAAATTTTGAAAACCTCCTAACTGTGAAGAACTTGATTGTTGAACTTCAAACTTCATGATCTCTGACTGCTCTCTGTATCATTTTCTTTTTCAAAGATTTGACTTGAAATCTTCAGCTTCCCCTAAACTTGTGAGCATTTTCTTTGAAAAACTTTTGAAGCTTTTGGATACTTGTAAAGACACCAACAACTTCCCCTGAACAGTTGCTTATTCAGATGGAAGTCTTGTCCGGCTGGTTCTTTAACTTTGAGCAGCTAGCAACATCTTTCTATCATCAACCTGTCTGACACACATTTGAAAAAAATATACTCCACCAGACATTTGATGACTGGTCTTTGGGTTAGGAGGTAATTATCATCTGTTCAGTTGATTCAAATTAACATAATTTTAACCAAAAACCCTAATATAGATTACGGGTTTTCTATAAAACTTCCCCTGAACCCAAGACCTCTAAAGACTTCCCCTTAGCTGATAACTTCCCCTCAGCTAAGGACTTCCCCTGAGATAATACATATTATCTTCGAGTTCCCTTCAGATACTATGTATTATGGAAGTCTTTTCATTAGATAATAAGTATCATCCTCGAGTTCCCTTCGGATAATACTTATTATCCTCCCTCCTTCCCCTAAAAATTTGTCAAGATCTGACGGAGGAAGTCTTTTCCATTAGATAATAAGTATCATCCTCGAGTTCCCTTCGGATAATACTTATTATCCCATACTCCTTCCCCTAAAAATTTGGCAAGATCTGTCGGGGGCATATTGTCATGCATTAAAACCCATGAAAAACACATTTTGACTTCTCAAATCAACCTGGCCAAGACGAAAACACACCAAAAAGAACTTAACGACTCACACACGAAAGATAAAAACTAAACAAATACTTACCAAACCAAACATGAGAAAGTTTACAAGGGATCAAACCGTATGAATCTGACTGAGGAACCCTTTTCAGCTTCAGTTACTCAACTAGTCCAGGTGATTGCCGGTATGTTTGTCCGCTTTAAACTCAAACCCGTTTAATCCCAACCGAATGCGTCATGCTTAATATAGTACAATATTACCGTCATGTTTAATTGTCCCCACACCCAAGCGTACACAGCAAAACCTACCCAACCTCAGAGTTTATTGAGGATTCACAAACCCCCAACTTGAGGAACCATGCAACACCGCTATGACTACCACTTATTTTCATTAACCATCAGTTGGTGATCAGGTCGGCCGCTAAGCACGCAAAGAAGACCAACTGAGTGATTATTTTTCATTTCTTCTTTTTCATTTCTTTTTCATTTTTTTTCATTTCTTTTTCTTTTCTTTTTATTATGTGGTGTAGTCATGACAGCAGAGACATGGCGTGTGAGAGAGTGAATACTAGGTAATTACCACTCTCAACCCATTTTTGCCGGGACTCAGTCTTTTAAACCATGCAACCTGGGATGGGAAACTAAACATATATATCTTTTAAGTTCACTGCACTTTCATTGGAGGTCATAAGTTTAGGTCGAGCCTACCGAGCATATCACCGTGGAGCTTGCCTTTCACTTCCGCCTTACGCGTGTCAGCCATCTCCAACCCGGACATTCATTTTACTTCCCCTAAACTTCTCAAAAACAAGACACAAACAATTAAAAATTGAAAAGCACACTATTTTTGAGGGGTCAACTTTTTCTTCATCTTTACATTTCTTCCCCTTGCTTTTTGATTTTTAATGTCACAATCTTGTGAACATCATTTTTCAGTTTTTTTTTAAATAAAAAAATAAAACACACAAACACACTTAAAAGAACAAAACACAAAATTTTGAAGATATCTGGCCAAGCTAACTTTCAAAGTATTGATTTGAAAATTTTTGAGAAAATTGGGTTTCATGACATGCACACTTCATTGCATTTGAAGTCAAACACTTCAACAATCAATCACCAAGTGAAAATTTTAGGAAATTTGGTTTGACTCAAAACACCCTTTGCCGCTTCATTCACACAACCAAGTTAAGAACAGTACCTTTCGCGCTGAATTTTACCTTTTACCTCTCAAGGAAACATATCCTCCATAAAAAATTGCTTGTCATGACATGAAGATACGTCTCCTAAAATGTGCCTGGAACAATCACTTATCAACAAATAAATTAATCAATAAAAATGTTAGTGATAATCCTCCTTGACTGTTCCTGCACATAATGAGAGATTAGTTAGCCATTGGTACCCAGGCCATTGTTTTTCTGGGTACACCTGAGGAATCAATGAAAGATACCTCTTGTAAGAACATCCCCTTTGAAAAATCAGGAAGTTGGGATGGAACTGCCTTGATTTTTGGTTTCCAAGTTCCAGGTGATTTAACATTTGTTTTAGTCACCTTTGGAGTTGTGACCTTAGGTATTTCAACCTTCTTCGTTTTAGATTCACTTTTCAAAACAGTTTTTGTTTTAGTCACCTTTTGAGTTGTGACTTTAGGTATTTCAACCTTCTGCATTTTAGAATCATTTTTCAAAACAGTTTTAGTTACCTTGGGAGGGGTAACCTTGGGTTTTTCAGACTTTGTTTGTTTTGAAAATGGTTTCTTCACCTGTTTTTGGAAATTTTGGTAACTTGGAAAGCTGTTGTTTTGATTTAAAGATTTTCTTTCAGCTTTGGCAGCACCCCAATGTTGATCAGAGGGTTTAACCTTAGGAGCAACAGTCTTCCTTGCCTTAGGTGTTTGCACCATCATTGGCTTAGACTTTACAGACTCCTGAGATGAAACCCTTTGACTTTTCGGAAAATAGGGTTCATAGGGGCGATAAAGACAGTTTCTAGCAATATGACCAGCGATGCCACAATTAAAACAAGTCTGCTTCTTTAGATAGAAGTCAGACGTGTACCCATTTGTCTTCGGTGGCTGATATGGAGCTGGTTTGCCTTGTGTATGCTTCATTGGTTTGACTGCAGCTTCAGATTTGACTTTCTGCTGGTTTGTCGAAGCCTGCGTCGAACCTGTCTTTACTGTCTTTGTGCTTCCTTGATTCTTTGACGTTGAAGCACCATTCTTGCAATTACAACAACAACTGCATGATCCAACTGAAGAAATGGGAGACACAGCTACTCCCTTGAGTTTTTCATTCTTCACTCCAGCTGTTGGTTTCATACTTGGATGCTTGATGGTGATCTTTGGCCTCTCAACTTTAGGTTCACTTATCACTTCATCGGTTATTCCCTTGAACTTGGAGGAGAAGGATGGTAATTCATATCCTACATCTGGTTCTTGGTCAAACATTGATCCAGATGTCATAAAGATCTTCCCCTCAGGCCGTGTCGTCAAGATCACCTTTTCCCTTTCGACTTCGTCAATTACTTTGAAGCATGGGGTTTCAATTTCAGGGTATGGTTTCAACTCTATCCCAGCCTCATCAGACTTAGAGTTGTGACATCTGTTATACTCCTGGCACTCAGCATCATTGTCTTGATACGTCCTTTACTCTCCCTTCACCATAAGTCATTTTTGTCTCATTGTCAATTTCTTCTTGAGTCATTGGTGTAGTTCCAACCAAGACACTATCAATAGGAGGAGCAGCTTCTTTATAATCAGATTTGGTTCGTTCAACTTGATCCTCACTAAGAAGTATTCCTACAATGTCTCTGGGAACTAGGTGGAGGAATGATGCTGTTTGCAGACAGAGACTTATCAGACTTTTCTGACCCAAACCCAGTTTTATCTTTCCCAACTTGACCAGTTACAACAGCAAGTGACAATTCCTTTCCAGCATCGAGCATTCTTTTGCTTCTCATTTGATTCATATCATAGTTTCACTTGCAACTCATTGTTCTTATGTGTGAGCTCATCTACCTGCTTCCTAAGCTCAGCTATTTCTAACTTAGCGTTGTCATACAGGATAAGTGTTCTCAGTTGCTAGTTTTTGATATTTCACAATGTCTAGTTTCTGAGCTTTTACCTTCTCCTCATTCTTTTGCCATCTACCCTTGAATGAACTCCTTTCGCATTTTACCTCAAACAGTTCTGATCTGAAAATTTTTACAGATTTGCCTAAGTCCAGGAATTATACGAGCACAAGTAGGATTGGGGCATATCTCAGTATTGTCAACTTCAGCTGCGAAATCATCCTTGTCCTCAACCATATTCTTTTCTTCAACCACTGAACTCATTATGCAGCTTCTGAAAATTTTGAAAAATCAGCAAAAACGGCAAAATCGGCAAAAGTCACTATTCAAAGAATAGTGTCAAAAACTTAAAACTGAAAAACGGAGGCCTTCGGAGTGGAATTTGGGGGTCCAAACGAGCTCCCCTGGACGTTAGTCTGGGGTAATTCTGGGGCTCAGTGTCACGAACGTCGTGTTCAAATTTGAGCTTCTAACTCCAAACGAGTCAAAAGTTACGTCCGTTTCCGTGAAGGTGTGAAATAGTGACTATTTGCCGCAAAACCTGATTCCGATCGTAAACACTGTTTCCGATCGTAAACACCTGATTACGATCCAAGCAAAATCGTAAACACCAATCCCGACTGAGAAAATCGTAAACTCTGTAGATTACGAACACACAAAAGTCGTAAACACCTGATTCCGATAAAAAGGAATCGTAAACACCAATTACGATCAGAAAAACTCGTAAACTCCGATTACGATCACAGTTTCCGATAATGAAATGTCGTAAACACCAATTACGATCAAGTACAATCGTAAACTCAAATCTCCGGATCGTAAACACGATAAAAATGGGATCTTGAACTCGTAAACCTGAATCTGATGAAGATCTTCAAATCAGGCAGTCGTAAACACCAAAGAAACCCAGAAAATCACTCGTAAACTCGATGAACAGCAGCAGCAGCGATCGTAAACCCTCAAAACAGCTTCGAAACCTTCAAAAACACGAACCTTTTCCAGAAAATGCTTGAATCCAATATCGTGAGAACCTCGAAACACTCGTTTCTTGGCTCTGATACCAATTGTAGGTCCAGAAATTTCACCTAATCACGATATTTTAATCATAGTACGAGTGCGGAATCCTCGTACAGTGATCGATTCAAGAAGAAAGATGAAGAGAACACAAGAAAACGATGAATAAACAATAAAAACTTGATCTTTGCACACAAGATAAACTTGTCGGGTACAAATACACGAAAATCGTAAACTCTCTCTCTCTGTGTTTACGATCGTAAACACCAATGCTCCCTCTGGAATCGTAAACTCACCACTCACAATGAGGAGAACCACATGGGGTTTATATAGGATCCCTAATGGGTTTACTATTGGGCCCCTTGTGGATCATAAACCCAATAGTAAACCCAAACCCAATCATAAACTAGCCTAAATACAATAGCAAACTAGCCTATGATTCTAATGAAACCCTCTAAGCCCAGCCCAACTTATTTAATATTACAAGCCTCATAATCTAGCCTCTACAGTATTATTTTTAATTCACACCCACTTAACAAAAGAGTCTAACGGCAGTTAATGTTAGGGACGAAAGATGTTACGATTTGTCAAACCTTTGGGACTGTAGCCGTAATTTTTTAAACCTAGGGACGAAATGTGAAATTCATACAAAACAGTGGTCCATACAATAAACCCACAAACTTTTAACAGAAATCAAACAGAGTTAAATAATAGTAATGGCTGACTGTTGAGAGAAAATAGTTAGAAAATTCGGACCAGTAACAAAAATATTCTGAGTTGGAATTATTAGCGGCCGACAAATTAAAATTAAGATTATTAAAATCCAATTTTCTTTTCTTTTTCAAATCTCTATAAGATTAAAATTGAGATTATTAAAATTCATAACTTTTCTTTCTTTTTCAAATCTCTATAAGATTGTTCATATGTACAAATACTTTTGCATATAATATAAAAAAGATGGTGACCCGCCCGCGCTTCGTGGCGGTTTATCCATTTTCCAAAACGCTGTGGTTAAAGTCGAAAACTCTAAAAGTGATATAAAAGTTGACCACCTGCGCTTAATCTTGAAAAAAGAAATATCACTGGTACATGACACGTGGCCTAACACCCATTTTTCAAAACGCCATGACCAAAGTCGAAAATTCTAAAAGTGGTCTAAAAGTTGACTACATGTGATTAAGTCTGAAAAAAATACCACATGTACATGACACGTGACCACGTGTCGCAAAAACATTGGCCTAAATATGACACGTGGGCACGTGACCTAACACATGACCACATGTCACAAAAGCATTGGTCTAGATACACTACGTCAAAAATACCCTTTAGCCACTGAAAAAAAACGTGGCTAAAACCCTTTGGCCACGCTTTTTTTTTCCATTTCAATCGTGACCAAAGGTCCCGTCACCTTTGGTACCATACGGCCACACTTGAAGATTAGTGGCTGTAGCAACTAAAAAACGTGGCTAAATGTATCAATATTTTGGTTGAAATCAGGCATTCCATCTAAAATGTGTGGCTAAAAGATAGCAACGGCCACATGAATTTTCTATAAGCGTGGCTAAATGGTAGCAACGGCCACATGAATTTTTTATAAGCGTGACTAAAGGGTAGCAACGGCCACATGAATTTTTTATAAGCGTGGCTAAAGGGTAGCAACAGCCACATGAATTTTCTATAAGCGTGGCTAAAGAGTAGCAACGGCCACATGAATTTACTAAAAAGTTTGTTTTAGTCACGCTTATTTTTTAGAAACGTGGCAAAAGATTGCTGGAATTAAACATTCCATCTGAAAAGTGTGGCTAAAAGGTAGCAACAGCCACATGAGTTTTTCATAAGCGTGGCTAAAAGCTTGTTTTAGACACGCTTATTCCATCTGAAAAAGCGTGGCTAAAAGTTTATTTTAGCCACGCTTTTCAGTATTTTTGTAAAATGAAAACGACAATAAATATGAAAAAAAACATAAAATCCAAATGATATAAACAATAACAATTCAAGATTCATACATAGGTTTTCAGTTTAAATAATAAAGACCTAAATTTCTAATCAAAAGTTTTCTACAAATGATAGAATCAATTAAGTTCGTAATATCCGGTTCGTAATCAACCCTCTTTATCACTGAAGCATCAGCAACAGCTGCTTGAATAAGTTCGTAATATCCGGTTCATAATCAACCCTCTTTATCACTGAAGCATCAGCAACAGCTGCTTGAACTTCCTCATACACATTTTGT
This sequence comes from Deinandra increscens subsp. villosa, assembly GCA_039602395.1. Lineage (NCBI taxonomy): Eukaryota > Viridiplantae > Streptophyta > Magnoliopsida > Asterales > Asteraceae > Deinandra > Deinandra increscens. Next base: position 9,580,504 of record JBCNJP010000017.1, read on the forward strand.
TCCTGAAATTTCACTCCAGCAAGAAACCTTATGATCCTTACCTACAACCACCCCCAATGAATTAAATTAATTGGTTTTCTAACTCATGAATAAAACAAACAGGAGCATATGCTAGATTACGAATACATCATACTGCAAAAGGGAATGTGTAATTCACCTAATGCAGAATGATTCTAGAAGCACAAATATCTAATGCCCAATAAAACCAAATGAAGAACTCACACATCTGCTTCTTACTATTAATTGACTTACTTGACGTATTATTCCTGCTCTTTACTTCAGCAGTAACAGAAGCAGAGCCATGCAGTTCTCTCTTTCTCTTCTCAGCTGCTGCAACTGCAAGTGTAGCTTCCTAAAATAAAATACTCAAAGTTAACTAACTACCATAACCGAGTTACAATAATCAATAACACATATCTAGAAATTCATCCACAAAGACCTCATTAGTTCTTTTTGAGTTCCTCTCTATGGATTTAGACCATTTTAAACTGGAACCACCAACACTTAATAACTTGGACATACGGAGAGAAAACCCATGCTTTGACTAATGTGATATGAATAATCATACTGGACACAAACAATATTAGAGTGTGTTATTTTTTTTTTGTTTATTAACAAGATGTTTTGATCCGCGCGCTGCGCGCGGATGTTGTCTGAGGATGCGTTTACACTTCTCGGTCTTGTTATCATACGTGATGAAGACGTGTGCTCAGTAAACCGTTTAGACTTGCTAGTCTATAGATTCCAATCTTTAGCCTCAGTTATAAACGTTTAGGAACACACAAACTGAGAAAGCTATAGATTTTATGACAATTGACAAACCTTATTTGCACTTGCATAGTTATCATCCTTCACCTTTGTGGCGGGTGCCTTCCGGTACATAAAAATGAAGACCAACACCTGCATATAAAATATGAAGACCCATTAGCAGCAACCCACAAATTTAAAACAAAAAAGAATCATAAAAAGAACTATAAAAAGACATGAGTAAGCAAAGCAGGAAAGGTAGAACCTTTGATTTATAGTTCCTGGTTTGATGGACCTGTTTAGCATACTATTTATAGTAAAAACAGAAAGGTGATACATTGCAGCTCAAGTAATACTAATCCGAGAAGCCATCATTGCTGCTCATATATTCCGACTAAGGTTACAAAATGGCAGGAAACACAGCTATCATTGCTGCTCATATATTCCTGCTCTTTAAGCACTAACCGCATTCCACCAAAAGGTGTAATTTAGTTTTTGAAAATGGCTTCTCTATAAGTCGTAGCTGCTGCACCACTCCTTCTTCTGGACAGCATCTTCACCACCATCTGTATAATTAATGAGCACTATATAAGCTTCTGTTGTAGTCTAATTTGCTTTTTTATTTATTTAAAGGTACCTTTCTGTTTGAAGAGCTGCCTAGCTGTATGCTGGTGTGAACCGTGAAGAGCTGGTGACTTATCCTTGCTGCCTGTGCTGTTGGAAACATTCTCAGTTGCCTATGGTGGTGTATTCTGCATCAAAGATGCCAGTTTCTGCAGCAAACATACCTATGCAACGATCGCTACAGCAAACATAACTAAAGGCGGAATTGAGGGCTGAGATGATAATACAGTTCATACCAGCTGAATATTTGATGAAATGGGAGTTAATGCTGAGATGAACTCATAAAGGTACCAACATATATAACGAATTTACAAAAATACGGCCCTCATGACAATTTACTCCTATGAGGTTCCTCATTTTCCTTAAATGCACACAAAGCATTTAACTAACAAACATAAGCTTACAAATGCAGATTATCACTCGCTAGATGAAACAAAACTCTTATCACAATGTAGAGTGGATATGTAATGAATTTGACATACCCTGATCAGCAAGACCATCGTCGACCACCTTCGCAATCTACAAATCACAAATATAAGCTTACAAATGCAGATTAAGGACATAAACTAAATTTAGCATGAATATGATATGTGATTCAACATTTAACATTACATTACTTCTGATTATCAACATATACAACATCATATTAACTGTTACCTTGTTAAAATGTTCATTTTGCCTGTTGCCAAGGCCAAATACTCCATATTGAAGCTTATTAAGCCATTCTCCTTTTGCATCTCCCTACGCAAGTAACAAGAAATTTTATATCAACATGCAAACTATGATTAGGTAAAACATTCAATCTACTAACTGCACTATATTTACCTCGGCAAACCATTTATAGAATCTGGCGGCGTTATCTGTTGGCTCCCCATCTCCATACCTACTCATTTAATAGGTAGCTATCAACCACCTCCCCCTTTCTATGCAGTTATACAAATATCATAACAACATATACTCACTTAGCGTCTGTAAATAAATAACTTCAACTCAAAAAGTTCCAAAAAACAGATATCTTACAAATTTGATAGGAACATAGATTGCAATTACATGAGCAGCAGACTTACGTAGCCAAAAAGAAAAAGGCCAAAGATTCTTTCTTTAATTTCTCCTCATACTCATCATCATCAGCAGCATAATCATCCTACAGTTCACAAAACAGATTCAATTTCGATTGAGGATTCAATTGGCTGATAAAGTTCAAGGCGAAGCATCAAAGAATCTGATAGGAGTATCGGACCATGTGCATCTAATTTGAGATCTAAAAAGTCAATACTCACCAAATCAACTACTTTAAAAACCGCCTTTTCATATCGAACTTTAGCTTCCTCAACAAGCGCCATTAAACAACAACAATAAATCAAAATCAAAAACGCTAAAATCATTTGAAAACTGTCCAAACTTATAAATCAGCATAAACTGCTCACCTTAGCAAAGCCTTCAGCAGTTCCAGTTTGCGTCCCAAAGAAAACCATGACTTTCTTCTTGCCGTCATCAACTTCCTCCTCCTTCACTCTCTTCGGTACGACAATCACAGGTGGCTCCAAAACTGACTTCTTCGCAGACGATCTCCGCCACACCAAAACCGACTTCTTCGCAAGACGATCTCCGCCACACCAAAACGACTGCTTCGGAATTGAGGGCTGAGATGATAATACAGTTCATACCAGCTCATACCTTTATGGTGGTGGTCGTCGGTGTGGTTTTATCGTGGTTGAATCAGCTTCCGGGCGGTGGTCGGAATGGAAACCCTAGTGTGGCACTCGTCGCCAGTGACGGAGACGGTGATGAGATTCTCGTTCCGAGTTGTGGAATGTGGTGATCCTTTTCGTCAGATCTGAAATGAACTGGAGTAAATTAAGAGAGAGAAGTGAGAATATGATCAATTGAGATAAGGAGGTGAGAGAGAATGGAGCTTACTCTGCCATGGATGAAGGATGAGAGATTCGATTTGTTGATGTTAGGGTTCGATTTTGGGGGTTTTGTGAGCAGAGGAGGCGAGAAGTGAGACGAGGGGTGGAGGGAGAATGGGGTTAGATAGAACCGAGGGAGTGATTTTGTTTTCAAGAAATTAGATAAGCGGGAAGTGAAAGCGGGAAATGAAAAATTGGATAAGGTTAAAGGTAATGGTATCGGGAGAGGGGGTCGGGGGGGTTTCGGTGGCTTCGGGCGTCTCGGGAACACCACTGCGTGGTGGTCGGGATCACCGATCGGGGACCACCCTTGGGGTACCGATGCCGAGCAACAATGAATTGGGGAGGTAGCCGTTGGAGTGCCCCCCCCCCCCCCCCCCACCAACGGTTACTTCCTTTTTTTTAAAAAAAAAATAATTTTTTTTTAACTTTTTACCACTTTCAACCTATTTAAACCCCACCATTCAACCCCTTTTTACACCAAACTTCTACTTCTTCTCTCTAAATTTTATAAAAACTTCAACGTCTCTCAAAATTTTATAAAATCTCCAACTTCCTTTTAATTTTTACCATGTCGAACTTCAACGATTTCTTTTCCAACTTCAACCCTTCCGATCAACAACCTCCCACCTCTCAACAAAACCCATTTGGAAGTGCCGGTTACGTACCGACGATGGCGGATTCCCCGGCCAATTGGCCGGAATTTGATTATCTTGGTACCGACGATTTTCCCCAATTCCAAAACACCCAAACCCACCAAACCGATTCTCAAGAAGAAATTATCATAGAAACCCAACCCACCCAACCCACTCAACTCACTCAAACAAAAAGGAAGAAGAATACCGCCAAACGAAATAAGAAGACCGGTCAAGCGTCTCAACCCGACGACCGACAAAAAAGGGTTCCTACTCCTTGGGCGGTCAAAGAAGAAGTGGCGTTGGCGAGATGTTGGGTCGATGTCTCCGAGAGTTCGATTGCGGGTAAAATATATATTTTATAACTTGTTTTTTTTTAAAGTTTACTAACATTTTTTAAAGTTTACTAACAAATTTTTTTTTATTTTTTTTTAATTTTAGGAGACGCCCAAAGTAGGGAATCGTTTTGGAACAAACTTACCGCAAATTGGCATCAATTGTTACATTATCCTCCACCCAACTTCAAAGAGGGTTTTGAACATATCTTTGTTCGCACCAAGCATCAATTGTACTCGAAGTGGGGCGACATGAACAAGAAGGTCACCAAGTTCAACAACACCTACATCCACATTTTGGGTAATCGAAAGAGTGGGCAAAACGAAGAAGACGTTATGAAGGCGACCCATCATCGATTCAAACTAGATAACAAGGGCGGTTTCGACAAGTTGGAGGTTTGGGATGTGGTGAAACATTCTCAAAAATGGCAAGGGGCATATACGGTGGACGATGGTTGCTATAGTGACGACCAAGGTGCTTCTGAAAGAAGCAAAACATCCGATTCAAATCGGAGCTTCAACACCGATAGTCCATCGCAAGCCCAATCCATTCCTTTCGATCTCAACCTCGGTGTAGGTGGATCGTCTCCCAAGAGCCCAACCCAAGAACCACTTCCGATGGGTACCCAAAAGGCTAAACGCTTAGCAAAAGAAAAAGCAAAAGGAAAAGGAAAAGCGTTCTTCGAGTGGAGCTTACCATGAAGAGTTTCAAACGTTTAACGAGTATCAACGGGAAAAGATCGAACTTCAACGACAAGCTCGAGAACAACGAGCGAAAGAACTCGAAATACTTGAACGCGAGCAAATGTGTCGTGAGCTCGATAGGGTTGAAAAAGACCAAAGCGAGGAGGCTAAATCCATCGCTTAAAAAATTCGAGACAAACTCTTCGGGTGTTATAAGTAGTTTTTTTTTAATTTGTAATTTTAGGATTTAATAAGTAATTTTAGGATTAAATAAGTAATTTTAGGAGTTTTTCTTTATTTGTAATGTTAGGATTTAATTTTTATTTATAAAATGTATTTGTTTTTATTAGTATTTTATTTTAAATATTTTATTATAAAAAAGTGATTGGGGAAATGGGGAAATGGGAAACCATTATTTACAAATTGGGGAAAAGTGGGAAGGGGTGGTGAACGATGAGGTGGCACCTAAAATGGATTCGGAAATGGGAAATGGGAGAGTATTGCCTTTACCCTAAGGGGGAAGTGAAACTTTTAGTCACGTTTAAAATTTTTAAATGTGGCCAAAAGATGGTTATAATTACTGGTATTTTTTTTTCTTTTAGCAAGTGTATATTAATTATTAGTTTAGCCACATAACATAATATAAGTGGTCATATGTGCTAGTTTTTAGTCACATAACTAAATTAAAACAGTGGTCGTTTGGTGCATTTTGCCACTCTTTTTTAAGTGTGACAAATTAATGCCACATTTTTACGTAAAAAAGTGGCTAAATCCTTTGCACATTATTGTTGCTGTCACATTAACGAAAAAATACGTGGCTAAAAGGGTTCAAAAGTTATATATTTGGCCACGCATACAAAATATGTGTGGCTAAAAGGGTCCAAAAGCTATATATTTGGCTACGGGTAAAAATATCTGTGGCTAAAACTAGTGTGAATGACCTTTAGCCACGTTTTTTTTAAAACAGTGGCTACTCGTTTTCAGAAAAACAGTGGTTAAAGGTCATTTTTGACGTAGTGATATGACATGTGGCTTAACACGTGTTCACATGTCACAACATGGCCTAACACCTAGCCACGTGTCACAAAACCATTGATCCTACATATGAATAGTGATTTTTATGTCATAATATTTCAATTCTTATTGTAATATATATAAATACTAGTTTTTGATACCCGTGCGACGCACGGGCGGTTTTAAAAATAATGAATACAAAATTTAACAGTTATAAAAATGTAATTCGATAATTGGAATTAAAGAAAAAAAATTAACATTCGTCAATATAAAAAGTTATAAATTTGAAAATACAAACTTATAAACAACATTTGATGTTTTGTTTGTCACTTTTCCGTCTCCATCCAATATGAGAAGTTTTTGTCCATCCCTGCTCTTAACCCTTGATAATGCAACATAAAGCTGACCATGACTAAAACATTGATTCTTCAAATAAAGTCCAACTCTTGAAGTTTTCTGATAATATTCATCTGATTTGTTAAACATTAAATGGTCTTTTTGTATTTCATCAATTGTTTGTTGTTGAATATTCTATCTAATCCATTTTTTCGGATACAAACAATTGTTTTATAGGACATGTTTAAATTTGGGCAATTAATATTTGGGATACAAAAAATTGTGATATCCATGTTTAAGAGTTGTTGAAAAAAATTCGTTTTTTCATCAACTGTTTACTATTGAATATTCTATCTTTCGGATACGAACAATTGTTTTATAGAAGATGTTTAAATATGAGGAATTAATATTTGGGATACAAAAAATTGTGATGTCGATGTTTAAGAATTGTAAAAAAAATCGTTTTACATATTGTGTAACGAATAGATTTAACGAACCGTATACATGAAAAACATTTTTTCGATGTATAAATCTAACGTTGATGCTTAAATAGTCATTAACAAAACTGTATATATCTAACTTTGAAATCGTTAAACATTTAACGAACCCTATACATTTAAATAGACATGTTGATGTTTAATTATTTTTGATAAATGTTGCATAAGAAGTAAAAATCTATATGTTTTACATATCAATCATAAGTAACAATTTAAAGTAGAATAAAGAATGAAATTTGAAAGTAAAGAGATGAATAGAGATAAACAGAAAGAACTTGAATATCAAGTAAGAAGAAGAAGAATGGTGATGAGGATTATGAACTCGAAGTGAAAGAGAAGATTAGAATGTTTTAGAAAACATCTGTTGGTAATGATGATTATGGTCTTTACGAACTCGAAGTGATTGTATACATATATATATAGATTTTTGAAAAGATCATGGCGCAATCATGAAATTCAAATTTTGTTTCCTAAAAAAAAGATGATACATCAAATTCGGCTATATATTTAGGGAAATTAGTTGGATTAGTTTAGAATTTTAAAAATTTCGGAAATTTGATTGTTGAATTTTCAAAAATTGAATATTTGAATTGTTAAATGGTCAACATCCTAAAATTATGAAATTTTGTTAAATTGTAACCGAAAATTGTTTAAAAATATATAGAAATTTGAATTTAATGTGCAATATTTTCGGATATAATTTTGCAAGTATTTTTTTGTGAAATTAAAATGTTTAAACAATTAAAATTTTCGGATGTTTACTTGCAAGTTATTTCCGTGAATTTCAAATTATTTTTACAAATTGATTAATTATTTAGAAAAATATATACATTTAATATTTAATATGTTTATATAATTTTCTTTCGATTGGTAAATGTTAAATTATGAAATTATTTTTAAATAAACTTAGTAATTGATATGAATACTTGCCAAAAAAAAAGTATTCATATCCTCATTTATTATGAATTAATTTCAGTTAATTTTAGTTTTTAAATTAGGATATGAGATATGCATTTAATGTCAATTACTTTGTTAAAAAATTAGTTAATGACTTTGTCAATTATTCAAACCAATTAAAAAAATATAAGGCAGACCATTTGAGCGGGAAAATAAAAAAAAAGATTGTTGTGGTGATGCCATGTGGCATTCAATCTTTTCATATATATATATTATAAGATATAAGATATAAGATATAATGTGAGTGCATACAGGCACTTTAAAAATATATGTATTATAAATAATACAAGAATTAAAACGGCTACAAGAGTCCCTACACACTCATTGGTAGGATCTAGAAAGGATTAAGGGCATGTTTGGATTGCTTATAAAAACTGCTTATGGCTTTTGGAGGAGGCAAAAAGACAAAAATACCCCTCCAAAAGCAGCAAAAAGCCACAATGTTATGACTTATTAGCTTTTGGAGGGGTATTTTGTGTCTTTTTGCCTCCTCCAAAATCCATAAGCAGTTTTTATAAGCAATCCCAAATATGCCCTAAGAACATGACGTATACGAGATTTAAAATTTTATAGTTAAAAAGATATTTTGGTTCATCTTATTACAATCCTTATATTGTTGTTCTCACTATTTCGTTGTTTTAATTCAAATTATGTTGCGTTAATCCACTACAATCCTTATATATATATATTCAATATTGCTTTGTACATCTTTGAAGAACACAAATATATGTGTTATATTATTCAAACTCTATATCGATGGGTGAGGTTATTATGAGAAGTTTAGTTTGGATAAGAATGATAAGAAAGAATCATAGCCATTGGATCTTCAATTAAATAAAGATCTATGACTTAAAATTTTCCTGGGTAAATTAAAGAGAAAAAATAAAGAAAATTAAAGATGAAAGGGTATTTTTGACTTTTTATCAAATTCCCCTTATTTTTTAAAACTTCATAACTCTTAGATACAATATATATTTTTTTAAATTACACCATAAAAATGAGCGTTTTTTTATCTTTAAAACGCGTATAGTGTTGCTATATAAAAATTAATTTTATTTTTACTCTTTCGATTGTATCAAAATGTTTAGACCATTATGTCGTTGTATCATTGTATCAAAATGTTCAGATCATTATGTCATATTGTGTCAAAATGTTCAGATTATTGTGTCATATGGTGTCAAAAACCGAAAGAGTCAATTTTTTTTAATTTTATATATAGCAACACTATATATATATTTTTGACACAATGACACAATGATCTGAATATTTTGACACAATGACACAATGATCTGAACATTGTGTCAAAAATTGAAATGATGATTTTTTTTTTAATTTTCTATATAGCAACACTATACCTGTTTTAAAGATAAAAAAAACGCTCGTTTTTATGATGTAATTTTTTTTTAAATAATGTCGTATGTGAAAGTTATGAATGTTTAAAAAAATGAGGAAAGTAGATAAAAACTCAACAAAAGTGGTTAAGACTAAAATACTCCTTCTTCCTTTTCTATTAGGGCATGTGGTATACATGGTGTTAAAGGGTGGTGTTATCGTGCCACGTGGACGATGACTGGATAACACCATTTGGTGTTGTGATAGGGTATACATGGTGTGATGTGGTGTGTGGTGTTAAAGTGTTTTTTTATTAATTTAAACAAAATTAAAAATAAAAGAGAATTACATGTAATCCCTTGATTGGAGGATACTCACAACACCCAAACCAAAAAGCCGTGGATTTCTCTGCGTGAATCAACCACACCAACGCAAAACGCCTAGGGGGCGGTGTTCCACGTCGTTATCCCCCAAAACGCCACTTATAACGCGGTATACCGCATGCTCTTAGATCAAGATCCAATGGATAGATTTCCTTCTTATCCTTCTTATCCTTCTTACCCAAAACAAACTTCTCATTTGAACTTCTCTCGTATATCGATCGGTCGAAATAGATTAGATTAATAAATATTGTTTGTTACTTTTATTAGGAAGTAGGAACACTTTGTCGTTTAACTTTTGGACATGATGTTTTTACTAAATGGATATAAATAAAAGAGAAGTTATACTTGGACGGCCTAGAAAATGTTTTAATATTGTAATAGTTTTAGTAAAAACTTTGAACGTAGATTTAATGCTAATGATACTTAACTAACTTAAGTTTGTTGTTATAAAAAAATCAGAGTGTAAATTAGTTACAAACCTTTTAAATTTTGGTAGAAAATATATATAAATTTACAAAAAGAAGAAATATTGAACCTTAATAATCCAAACTTTTAATCATTGCTTGATAGTAGCTCATATGGATAACTTAACCAACGACAAGCATAATCATTATAGATTTACATTTTTCTTAACGGTGACTTTATTAAGAGCAAAAACCTCCTTGCAAGAAACTAAGAGGGAAAGGACAAAACAAACATTACATACGAAAACGACACCAATCCTCCCAAGACACCGCCCACCCTTTACATCTATTAACCACCCAAAAAAACTTAAGCACTTGATCTTGGAAAGCATATACCCCAAAGACGGTTGTTTGACCTTGAAAACAACATCATTGTGTTCCTTCAATATAACCCAACAACCGTTAAACTAATCGCATGGATAACATCTCTCTTCTTTTGCTCCACTCTCACCAAGTCCGCCGCGTCAAAAGATCCTCAATCGAAAAGGCATACACATGGGGAATGGGGAATGTTGCACCAACTCGAAACCATATTTCAAATTACACTTGATTTTGATTTTATTTTACTCAAAAGGAAGGTATACTTATCCAGTTTGTTAACGATACATAGTGGATATCAATTGCAAGTGGATGATGATTATTTTGATAAGATTGTTTTTTATAACAAAAATAAAAGTTAGTTAAATTGACAATATAAAATACTATTACTGTGGGTCAATATGTTAAAATTAAATTGTTAAAATCTAATTTGTCTAAAAAGAGAATTGGTTGGTGATATGATTGGCAATTTTGATAGAAATTTTTGATGTAATCATGTGATACAAATACTCTTACAAACAATTATATGAGTTGTGAAATGCTTTAATTATGTCATAGTGTCAAACAAGAGTAAGACCAAGAGTAACTACAAAGTAGTCGCAACTTCCATTGTGGTGTAGTGGTAGGAAGAATGTGTTTTGTACTTGAGATACAAGTTCGATTCTTACGAACAACACTTTGGAAGGGACATTGGCGATGAGGGGAGACTTGGGGTTGAAAGGTCACAAGTTCGATCCCTGAGCTCTCAGGTTTTGCCACCCGGCCGCTCGCAGAGGTGGATTTTCCCTGAAATGAACTCAACTGGTGTAAATAGTCCTCAGGTTTTCCGGTACATTCGTTGGCCGTTCAAAAAAAAAACTACAAAGTAGTCCAACAATGGTAAGTTTAGATTATCCTATTAGTACACTTAAGTCTCAAACAATGACTTACCAAAATAGATAAAAACAATACATTACCCTATATATACAAACATCAACTTCATTGTACCAACTTTTAAACACAGAGTACAATCTATACAGCATGTGTTACAAGCTTATAAACTTTTAGGGTACAAGTTGTCTTTGCCTGTTGAATTGATCTGATCTACAAATGTCCTCTAAATCTTATATGATATCTCATCTCTCTCTACACATCTTTCCTCTTTCTACTCTCTCTGGGTGAAGATCATCCGACGTGCTCTCTGCCCGGTTATGGTGGGTTTTGTGTTGGCGTTTGGCTATAGTTGATGGTTCAATTCTCCCATCTTCATAGCACTCCCGCCGTTGCCATAACACTCTCGCCATCGCCGGTGTTGGTAAGTACTCATATCGGTTTGAGTGCTCTGTGCTCTTGGGATTTTCTGGGTTTTCGGCGGTTTTTTTCCTGTCGTTAACAACAGTGGCGGCGGAGATCGTTCATATCTGTTTTGATTATTGCCCTGGCGGCGGAGATCGTTCAGATCTGTTTTGATTGTTGCCCTGGCGGCGGAGATCGTTCAGATCTGTTTTGATTGTTGCCCTGGCGGCTGGCGTTACATCGACGTTGCCAGATTGTACACTCGATGGTAACCTTTGCCTCGCCGCCGCTGACTTATATGTACGCTGACTTAATGTTATGTATTCGATGTGCTCTCTGGTCCGTCATGCATTTATGGTTTTTGTTTTCAGTTGTCGTTGCTCCGGTAACGTTGAGCAGCGACGGTGTGCATCTAGGGTTTTTGTTTTCCGTTGTCGTTGCTCCGGTAATGTTGAGTAGCGACGGTGGTTGTTGAGGTAACGTTGCCTTGGTAAGCCGAATCTCAGATCGGATTTCGGTTGGGTTTTTTGTTTTCTATTTTCGTTGCTCCGGTGACTTTGAGATGCGACGCTGGGTGTTGAGGCTACTGCCTTGGTGTATTCTCTTGGGTTTGTCTTTCATGAAAATGAAACAACAGTTTTGTTGGGTCTGGGTTTCAAAATTAGTAATTTTTTTGGGACTGTTATGGTGGTTTTTAGCTGCACCCTACTGTTGCTCAAAGGTTGATGTTCAGAATTGTCTGTGATGATCTTCGGATCTGAGTATATTCTACATGTTGGATGTTCTTGATGGTTTCTATGAGGTGATGTTAAAACTTTTCTTAGCCTATGTTGTTGCGAACGAAATACTTGATGAAACCTTTAGCCTTGCTGATTATTTGTTGGTTCAAAGTTGATTGAAATCTAATTTACTTGATGGTGTTTAAATGTTCTTGATGGTTTATATGATCAGGCTGTGATGAAATCTTTCTGAGCCTATGTTGTGATTATTTCTTGGTTCAAGGTTGATTGGAATCTTATTTACTTGATGGTGTTTAGATGTTCTTGATGGTTTATATCAGGCTGTGATGAAATCTTTCTGAGCCTATGTTGTGATTATTTGCTGCTTCAAAGTTAGTTGGGATCCTATTTACTTGATGTCGTTTTGATGTTATTGATGGTTTTATATTAGCCTGTGATGAAGGTAAGATGAAGTGATTGGCAATTTTGAATTTGAAAGTTGGTTCAAAGTTTCTTGAAGGCCGAGGATCGTACACTTTCAAATGCCCGACTTCAATTTGAGGGTTGTATGCATGTTAGTGTTGCAATTTTTAAAACTGCTAAGTATTTTTAAAGCTATAACAATTTGTTTGATAATAATATTTTGTTCGTGATAAATCTGACTTTACTCATTGACGACTCACTGTCAATTTTTTGAGCATGGAATGTGTAGATTTCTGTTTGGCGCCCACCTTATTCCACAACAGAAAGATCACCAGCGACGAGGATGATAAATAATATGAAAGGAACACGATGGGTGTTGGTTCTGCACTCAACTCACAACTGCCATATTACACTATTACAGTATTAGAGAGGTTTTCAGGTTTGAATATAATTTTCTTAAACTTATGCCAATGAAATTCTCCCTGTAGCATTATATTCATATGGTTTTTTGTGTGTCTCTATTGTTCTCTTGCATTTCACCAATGTTAATTAATAGCTTTGCATCATTATTTTGTTTTTGCATTACCAGACTTTAGCGAGCCGGGTAGCTTTTACTCATTTAGTTCACCTTGGGATTTCCATTCTACACTTCAATTATTTGACTATCACACCAATCAGTATTTGGTATACAATAGCATTTTTCGTCTCTGACTGGATTATTTCCAGAGATCACTCACTTACTTACCTACTTTTTTACTCATTTATTAAATTTTAAGTTAGATTTTTGTGTTAATTGATATGTATGTTAAATTGCATTCATCTTGAACAAATGGATATTACCGTACAAATAAATAGGCTTTCGTGAATGTAGCCAAGCATGTAATACTTAGACCTTAATTAATTAGAGCATGTTCCAAATTGATTGATAGAGAATGATATTTTTTGTTCACATTTTTTTTTAATTTCTTTAGCTCATAGTGAGTCTTGGATTTCTCAAAAGGGAATATATCTTAGAGAGCTTTATCAAAAAACTATCATACTCAGCTATATTAATGGAAATGTCGTTGAAGGTTAAAGACGGCTTTTATCTAAACATTTTGCTCATCGATTGACAAATCGAGTTTTTTAAAGGGTCCGTCCCCGCTGCGAAGCGCGGGTCGCCCAACTTATTGTAAAATAAAAACTAAAGACAAAAGAACAAAAGAACATACACATACCTTTTATTGGTTCGATAATTTATAAGAACAACGTTCACTGACTACGAGTACAAATTAGCTACAACTTAAACATCTGTTTATAAAACTTTGATCATCTATATACTAAATACTATAATACTAGAGTGAGGTTATTGTAAGAAGTTCGGTTTAGATAAGAAGGATAATAAGGAAACATAGTCATTAGATCTTCAATTAAGTGAAGATCTATGATCCAAAGTTTTTCTGTGTCATATTGTGTCACAATGTTCAGATCATTGTGTCATATTGTGTCAAAATATTCAAATCATTATGTCATATTGTGTCAAAATATTCAAATTATTATGTCATATTGTGTCAAAATTGTTTAAATTATTGTGTCATGTTATGTCAAAAATCGAAAGAGTATTTTTTATTTTATTTTACATATAGCAACATTATACGTGTTTTAAAAATTAAAAAAAACGCATGTTTTTATGGTATAATTTTGTTTAAAAAATAATGTTGTAAGTGAAAATTATGAATGTTTAAAAAAATGGGAGAACTTAATTAAAAGTCAACAAAGGTAGCTATGACCAAATTACCCCTCCTTTCTTTTTTATTAGATCAAGATCAAATTTCTTACTCAATCGCAAGAATGGTGAGAGCAGGATAGAGAGCAGAGAGAGCAGGTGAGAGAATTCCGGCTAGAGTGAGAGTGGAAGTCGTCAACCAGGAAGCTGGAGATGAATGGGTAATCGTCAACCGCCGGAAGCCAAGGACCGCCAGAAGAAACCTTAACCACCCAGCAAACTCCCAGCCAACACAACCACCTTTGAAATCAACTACCTCATACCTTATCACCAACCTATCACCGGAATGTGTCGCCGCTACGATATGGCGAAAATGTTGCCACCTGGGAACCCTGAAAGATGCCTTTATACCAAAGAGGAGAGACATGAATGGACATATCTATGGATTTGTAAGATTCGTAGTAGTAAAGAACCACGAGGCTATGATCGACAAGCTTCTCCGGGTAAAATTTGGGGAGACAAAGCATATTGTCGTGAAATCGAGATTTGCCAAACCACCCAAATCAACACTACAACAGCCTCATTCCCACTCCCATGCCCCTAACCTACCACTTTTGTTTCAACGACCTATACGACAACCCATCATCAAATCCCAAGCCTATACCTCATCCACAGAACCAAGAGATGTTTCACAGAAGAGCACCCCACCACATGACTGCTGCTACCACTTCTCTAAGGACAAAAACACTCTCCTATAGGGACACGGTGCATGGCTACCTCCATAAACCTAACCCTGAACCTGCTGATCCCATGGTAATTCGCATTCCGACTGCCCCTCCACTCGTTCCGACTACCTGGAAAACCTCAATACTGTTTGGGGATGTGATAGATATTCATCACCTTAACAGTGCCAATCTTATTTTATCATCGGAAGGGGCTATGAATATTACCATCCATTATGCGGGGGGCCTATGCCTGCTATTAAAATTCGATTCATCAATGGAATCAAAGGCTTTCCTTGGAAAAAAGAAGCATATGTGGTCAAAGATATTCAAAGACCTGTTCATATGGGAAGGTCAGATGCTCAAGTATGAAAGGGTGGCACAACTGACATTCAGGGGAATACCTTTCCATCTAAGATGCATGGACACGTTCAACTCCATTGGAAAAATCTTTGGTACCATAATGGAATCAGATGATTTTGGTTGGTCATCCTTTGACATTACCACAGGTACATGCTATATTCTTACTAGCAAAGTGGAAAGAATTGAAGAAAAGGTGATACTAAAATGGAGCAAATATTCATATGAAATTTGGGTCTGTGAATCTACAAACCATTGGATTCCTCCGATAGACACATTAACTCCATCGAATTCCTCTTCGTCCTCAGACGCGTCGGAAGACGCCTCCAACCTTGATCCATATGACTCCATGTTCAAGGATGTGGAGGAAGGAGAAATCCAATGCCATTCAGATACGCGTTCTGGAAGAAACACGG
>JBCNJP010000017.1:9596862-9669585 GCA_039602395.1 Deinandra increscens subsp. villosa
ACCACATGTTCTTGAGCCGGACCAGACGCCTACCAACCGAGATTCAACTGATTTCCAGTATTTCTGGTTTTTCGAACGTGAAATTGATATAGAACTCAACGGAAACAATCACATATCATTTCGAACGTAAAATTTGTATTGAATAGACGTGAAACGAAGAAGTAATGACAAAATTTTGAGCAAAAAGGTTGTTTCTCTCTCTAGAAACCCAAAACCGATCAGAAATCACAGCATACGAGCAAACCTGCTCTGATACCACTTGTAAAACACGTATTCGGACCTTGCTAGTGCATGATCATAGTCGGAATTGTCACACTCGAGGTGAATATATATTTTCGATTGATTGTAAGCTCGGTTATACAGAGAGACTACAGAGAGTAAACACACTTGAAAACACACAGTTAAACTCACAACTCTCACAACCAATTCTAAACACGAGCTAAGCATATTTATACAAGTCTGTCCAGCGTACCATAGGACGCAACCAGGGCCGGGTACCATCTGGTCCGCCCCTGGTACGCTGGGACCAGAATATACAAAACTATCTATACAATATAGACACACCACCTAGACCTAGCACTAGACAACATAACATGTTCCATCAAAATGCAAAAGAAAAAAAGATAGTGGATCAAAAATTTGTTTAAATTTATTAAAGCCAAGTTTATAAATGATGATATATTGATTCGACTTGAATCAAACCGAAAATTCGAATGTCCAGTTAAAAGACATTCGGGCATCTAAAAAATTGATGTTGATAGAAAATAATTTCTTTTGATTTGATAACTTTTTATGAA
The DNA here is from genome assembly GCA_039602395.1 of Deinandra increscens subsp. villosa. NCBI lineage: Eukaryota > Viridiplantae > Streptophyta > Magnoliopsida > Asterales > Asteraceae > Deinandra > Deinandra increscens. The sequence goes on from JBCNJP010000017.1 coordinate 9,597,660, forward strand.
ATCTAAATATATGGTATTTTATTTTCTTCTAAACATTTCAATATAAGTTTTATTAAAAACGGAACTGTTTTAAATAAAATGTTTTTTTTCTCTTGTAAGTAGCTTTGTATTATTTTTTAAAACGACGACGTAGTCGAACAATATAGTTTTATTTATTAAGGCACATTAATCTTATATTTTCTTTTGTTTTGATTTATTATGTAATATTTTCAAAAATTAAAAGTATTAGTTTATGTTTATACCAAGTACAAGTTGAAAGTGCAAATCTTGAAGCACTTTGTACATGTAATATATGTTGGAATTTTGGGAGAAAACTTAGTGGAAAATATGTTTTTTCACTAAGTGTGAAAATGAGTTTTTTCATAAACTTTGGACTTATAATAAAATACAAATAACATAGGTTGTTGTCTCTGTATTTATGGATTTGCGTAGTACGTTGTGAGAGCTTTCCAACGCACCAAACCACGTTCAGATCCGAGCTCGTATAAATAAGATATCAAGGCTCAAAATTGAGGTCTCACAGCAGTGAAAGCTGTGAATTTTAAAAAGAAAATAAAGTGGAACTTATCCCGTATTGGTTGGGGGACGAAATCGATTTTAATTACATTAAAGAGAATGCATCTACTACATTATCTTCATTGAAAATCAATTGTTTTGTTAAATGTAATTTTGCAACAAGTTTTGTGATAAAATTTTGTTTTGTTTTCTATTTATCTATTTTCTTATCCTTTTTAAGAGTACTAAAATGTTAATTTAATTTATTATAAATGTAATTTGCAACTGGTTTTATTATCAACTTTTATTTAGTTCCTCTCTACTTTAATATAAGTTATGACTATCATGCGACCGGATTTATTTTAAAGTTAACGGCGATTTCAAATTGTGTCCGAAGTACCGAACCATTTCAACAGATTTTTTCCCATTCATTTTTGGTCGATCAATAATGCCTTTATTACAAACAAAGAATATATATAGGCCTGTAAAGGAAACGAAATTTCAGCGAAATGTTCGTGAAACGTTCGGGCGGGAGTTCTTTGTGTTCGTTCGTTAAGCTTAATGAACAAACACAAACAAAATATTTTGTTCGTTTAGCTTAACAAATGAAAACGAAAAAAGCTTGCGTTTGTTCATTTGTGTTCGTGAACGTTCGGTAAATGTGTTCGTGAACGTTCGTTTGTGTATGTTCGTTTGTGTTCGTTTATACTATTCGTTTGTGTTTGTTTGTTAATATTAATATATTTTTAATATAGCAACAAATAGTTCTAGTTAGCCTCAAGGTAAATTTTTTGGCCTTAAAAAAAAATAGCCTAAAAAAAGTCCATTACTAAATCGTTGCCTGGAAGTCCAATGTTTAATATTATTAAATTTTGATTACAAATTTGCATTCTCTCATACGGAATCCACGGTCAATTTAAATGTGCATGGCATTATGTTTGGCATATGAACATCATAGCTTTTGGCTTTCTCTTATGATTTTTGGATAAATGATTTCTTTTTATGTAAGAACGAGTCGTGTGACCCCCCCGCGCGTTGCCGCGGGGTTTGAAAATGTAGACTAAGTTATAGTAAAAATTCACATATTAAACATTAGGCTAAACATGTCTAACAACATATATACTAAACAATTATACTACCATCATAATATTAGTTGTTGAACGAACATGAAACATTGTCATGTCGTTTTCAAAACATTACGTAACACATTATACGATGTACAAAAGTGATTTATTAAACCTACTAATCTGGTACAATTTATACCAGTGTCTTCAATTATGGAAGTCTAAACCATAGTATCCTGGTAATAGGTAATGTAGATAATTCAACACTTGATGGCATACCTGCAAATGTAGCATTAACTGCAGAAGACATAAGCAATATAAGAATTTGTCAAAATAATAAAATTCTGAAAGTGGTAACCTTCAAATAAATAAATAAGGCAATTCTGACCCAATTACCTATGAGGATGGGTTTGATCTCTGATCTATCAAATGGGTCAAGAAAACTTCACAGTAAATGAATGCTACATAGAACTGACTTCATTTTGCATACTTGAAGCTACTGCACAACATAGTAGCAAAGATTATCAAAATGAAGTGAGCCGACCTAAATAAAGGATCAGTGGAGGAAAGAAGACAAAATGTAAATATTGATATATGAAGAATTAGCCTCCAAATTAGCACCAGAAGATAGAAGGTTATATATTTGCTCGAATTAGCCTCCAGATTAGCATCAGACGGTTTGACCCAATGCTAATGGATATGTCAATATTTTACAGAATCCATGTAAAAGGTTGTTTAAATAGATTCATATGTTTCTTATAAAAGATGAAAAGAATGCTATATGAATGATCATTTAACCATGTGGCTGTCTTCAAATGCATGAAGTGACAGAAACTAACAAAAAATATTAATTCCCAGAAGAGTATAGAGGTGGTAGAAGAATCCATCCACAAAATGAATGAACCACCAAGTTCCAAAAAATATCATTCTGTTTGACGTTACTAATTTGCTCAACACCTATAATGATTTCAAAAACACATCGAGTTCTAAAAGGAAAAGTATACAACTATTTAGTATACCATATATTTATTTAAAATTAGCCAAATTATCGCAATACCTGTAATGTTTTACCTAGAACAATGGTATATGCAAAAATGCAACCAAGCCCCTTATATCCCAAGCAAACTTCCTGATTAACTGTTACATAAATAAAAAAGTTAATTAACCAACAGAAATCTATAGTCAATATGAAACCATAAAGAATGAATATAGATACCGACCCATTAGGAGTTTATGAGTCAATGACATGTTAAAATCAAATAACATACATTATTTATTAGTTTATAGTAGAAGCGAGAATGTCCAAAAAAGATAAATGATACCGATACCTATAAATCTTCAACATCTTTGTAAACTTCATGATAATGGATGTGTAAACTTCATCACAATTGACATGCAAATCATTGCACTAAAAAGCAAAGCAATAGTGACCATAGAAATTTCCAAACAAAATTTACTTGGTGACAAATAGGGATAAGAAGGAGTACATACGTTATTTTCACTATAGGGATAAGAACTAATATGTTTAGAAAGACGGAGGTTTAGTCTTTGTAACTAAATTCTCAAATATATTTATTTTGTTCGAGAATATTTGGCTCAGATCATCGAGGGGAATGCTAATCAACAATGACTTAGATCATCTAAGGGAATAGCCAAAGAATATGTTGTGGCTGCAAAAAATGATTTGCCATGCCAAAACACAATCTAGAACCCTTATTATGTCCCCAAATTGATGATGAACATCACAGCCTGTAACAATAACTGAAAAAATTGATTTGCCATACCAAAAGACAGTCCAAATCCTCCATTAATCTTGAATTTCGGATGAATATCACCGCTGAAACAACCATACCAGAAGTGAGATTAACAAACATTATAAATGGGCTCAGAATATCAATGGGGATATAACAAAGAGGACATGCAATCTTTCTTAAAAGTGTCAATGAGAAAGAAAAGTGTGGTCAATTTCTAAGAAAGCAAAAACATACTATTCAACTTAGAAATTTTATTGTATATCGTAGGCTCAGATTTTACCTATTTATAAGATTTCACTAATTCATCATATAATTGACACCGATCGTGATGAGGGTTGCAATAAACCAAAGGTTTCATGCCTCCGTCTCACCACAACCTGGCCGTCAAGAACTAAGAAAATTTAATAAATCATCACAGCCTTTGAGTCGAGCGACAGAAATCATAGAAAATCATCATCGCCGTTTACAACCAACAATTTCGTTCACAGTCCAAACCAACAAAAACATCATGGAAAAGATCGGATCTTAAGCATATGATCAGATAAGAGACACGACGATGCGTATAGTGCAACATGTGAGGGACAAAGCAGTATGTCATGTTACTTAAGAGCAACATAAACCTATAAGATTATGGAATACTGAAATAACTCAATGTCTATTATCAAATACCTGGGTTACAATATATATAGAATGAATTATCAACCCTAGATATCTAATGGGCCCGTGGGCTTATACTAAGTAACCCTAATTATATTCTAATACTCCCCCGCAGTCAAAGCGGGAGGAAATCAGACGCTTAGACTGGAAAACTATAGAAACATAAAGATAAAAATAAAATCTATAAAATAGCTTCAATTTCCGTTATCGACTTCAAATCCCAATCTTCTGCAAGCTTTTTTTAAAAAATTTGAATCCCTGAAAGTATTGTGAAGTGTCCTCGACTTTAGCTGCATTCATGACTTCATCTGCTTTTTTTTTTTGGTCATGGCTTCCTGAATTATAAACACGATTGGCTGGAGGTAAGTTTAACAACCGGTGACCGTAGTCGTGTGGCGGTGTGTTGTGATGACCGTGGCCATATGATCTCTTGGATCCGTAGATCAAGATATGAGATTCATAGATTTGCAAAGGGGAAAAAAAGAAAGAAAAAAGAAAAAAAAACAAGGTCGGTGACCGTAGTCAGACGACAGTCTAATGGATCCGTAGATCAATAGATGAGATCCGTAGATCTAAAAAAGAAAGATTGCAAAGGCCGGAAACCGTGGTCAAGCGGCAGTTTTCGAAAAAGAGAAAAAGAAGGAAAAATAACCGATTAAACCATGATTAGATCGGTTTAAAAATCGCCGAACAAAAGGAATGAAACAGATGGTTGTAGAGAAAATCTGTTGGTTTGATGGTGATATCATCAGGACAAACTTCAAACAATTAAAAACTTAGAAAAAAAGCCAGACCAACGTACGATCCTATGGATAATAGGAAAACCAGAAGAAGAACATACTTTGTAGGTGAGTCATGAAAGGAGAAAACTTCAAATTACTTTATAGTTCACATAAAAGCCACCGACCTACAATTTATATAATATGCAAAAAAGCAAGCGGCAGCAACGAGAATGTTATTGTGTGACGGAAACAAAGAATGGATTCATATAAATCGATTTTGTAGAAGAAGATGATGATCGAAATCTTAAACCGAGACGAAACTGTTATTAGCAACAAAACAAGAATGACTATTTCGAAAAACCAAAAAAAGAAACTAGAGAGAAGGAAAAAAAATATGAAGTTGGGGACAGGGCGGCGGCATGGCGACACACCGCCCTGTCTAGGGTTTGAACACAGTGGCAGCGACTAGTATTTGGATCGTTTAGGCTGTGATACCATATAAGATATCAGAGAATTCTTGAATAACTGAATGATCTTATTGAATAATCAAGGTTACATTATATAGAGAATATAATAAACCCTGGATACCTAGTGGGCCCGTGGGCTCATACTAATTAACCCTAATCTAATACATTCCAATACTCTCCCGCAGTCAGAGCGAAAAGATAATGGAAACTCAGACTGAAAAACAATAAAGAAAACAATAATGATAATGATAAAATTTGCAAAACTAGCTTTGATCTCGATCCCTAACTCACAAGTCCAAAATTCTGCCAAAAAATCCACGATCTTTAAAATAGAATCCATAGTATGCAACCCCCGGGTTTGGTCTTGGCTCTGATACCATATAAGATTATGGAATACTGAAATAACTCAATGTCTATTATCAAATACATGGGTTACAATATATATAGAATGAATTATCAACCCTAGATATCTAATGGGCCCGTGGGCTTATACTAAGTAACCCTAATTATATTCTAATAAAACCCATTTGGGTTTTTCATGTTAAAAGAAAAACTCAGATTCAAATACCAACAATGAAGTAAAACCCAGCCACTTCCGTTTCATATCTGGGTTCTTCAAAACCCATATTCAAAGAAAAACCAATAGACTCAAAGATCTTGAAAAAACCACCGATACAAACCCTTAATCAAGAAAAGGAAGCCTAATCAAATTTCATCGCTGCCATGAGCAGATTTAAGATAGATGAGACTCTAAAGAAAACCCATTTATATTTCAGATCTGGCCACAATCAAACCAAAAATTAAAACAGAATTCAAACCCAAAATTTCAGGCAGAATTCTGAAAAGAACTACATATGAAGAATCCAGACGCCAACAATCAAAAGAAACCTCACAAATTGACCAGACAAAGATCCAAATGTAAGACAAAAAGAATCGTCAGGTTTCGTTCACCTGGCAGCCGACGAAGCTAATAGAGACCATAGATCTCCATGTCCGCACCACCGACTACCGGAAAACCAACAGATAGAAGAATCCCGTGCAACACCGACTAACAAAAAACCAACAGATAGAAGAATGCGGTGGAACCCCACAAATTATAGACGTCGTTAACTCAACGTAAACGGAGCAACGACGACGTCATCGCTTCGACGTTACCGGAGCATCAACGTCGCCGGCGATATTGCCATACGCGCCACCGACCAAAGTCACCATCAAGGATGACAGAATCCGACCACCATCGCCACTAATTATGAAGCCGGCGGCTTCATAGAAAGCATCAGAAGAAGTTCACCGGAAAAATGCTTAAAGGAAGAGAGAGTGGCGTCTGCGAGAAGCAGACAGAGGTAGAGAGAGAATCTATTGATTTTGTGGGTGGTGTTTCAATAAGAATACAACCCACCGCCCATAGCATCCAAAACCATTAAAGAAAATACAATTGGAGTAGGAGGACTAAAAGTGTCAATGGGAAAGAAAAGTGTGGTCAATTTCTAAGAAAGCAAAAACATACTATTCATCTTCAATTTGTGTTGTATATTATATAAATACTAGTTTTTGATACCCGTGCGACGCACAGGCGGTTTTAAAAAACGAATACAAAATTTAACATGTTATAAAAATGTAATTCGATAATTAGAATTAAAGAAAAAAATTAACATTCGACAATATAAAAAGTTATAAATTAAAAAAAAAGTATTCATATCCTCATATATTATGAATCAATTTCATTTAATTTCAGTTTTTAAATTAGAATATGAGATATGCATTTATTGTCAATTACTTTGTTAAAAAATTAGTTAATGACTTTGTCAATTATTCAAACCAATTAGAAAAATATAAATAAGGCAAATCATTTGAGCGGGAAAATGAAAAAAAAGGATTGTTGTGGTGATGCCATGTGGCATTCAATCTTTTCATATATATATTATATAGATATAGATATAGATATAGATATAGATATGTGTTTGTTTGATTTATTTATGTTTGTTTGGTTTGTTTGGTTCGTTTGGCTTGTTTGTGACTGTGTTTGTTTGATTCGTTTGATTTGTTTGTCCAGAAACCTACAAAATTAACAAACAAACACAAACAAAGAAAAGAGTTCTTTGCTTAACAACAAACACAAACTTGAAATTTTGTTCGACTTTTTTGTTCGTGTTCGGTTCGGTTGTCCGAAAAAATGTTAACAAACGAAAACAAACATGTCTCGTTCGTGTTCGTTTAGTTCGTTTACAGGCCTAAATATATATTAAAGAATCGAAACTCGTTCAAATGAGACATGATTTCTCTATTTCCATGTAAGGAAATCAAAGATAGTTTTGATGACAGTTGGTTTCATAATTTAACTTTCTCCTTATTCCTTAATGCTCATGTATAAACTTTTAAAAGTTGAGCATCAATTGCCATTCACTCCTTAAATGTTAAAACTTACCATTTATTCCAACAAATAGTTTAAATATATTAAATAAATAATAAATTATATTGATATTTAATAATGATATTTATTAATAAACGATGACCTCATGATGAAGAAATACATAAGAGTTTAAAAAATTCATGCTATCCTCCTATGTTTGTGGGGGATGTCTAGACACATCCCCATATGAATTTTAAAATCACATACTTTTCTGTTGTATTTATAATAAATGATTGAGATACCAAATTCATATATCTAATTCTATACTTCAAAGATATTAAAATATTAATAAAATTCAAAGATAAATACAAGAAAAGAAAAAAAAACCGTTTAAACTATGTGTCAAAAACGAAAAATTTTGAACCATATACGGGTCGTGTCATAAATCATCGATCACACAGGACAACATATAACATATGATAATAATAATAATAATTATAATTTCATGATTTTCATTTTTTTTATTGTTTGTGAGAAAGAGATTAAAGATATTGAGATAGTGGTCTTGTAAACTTGTTGAATGAATACTAATATTCCATTTACCTCAAGTGGGAATTGAATCCTACAAGTTGAGAAAGTGCTTAGTGACCCTAGAAGCACCACCACTCTCTTTCAAACATAATCACAGCAGCCCTACCTTTTAAAACTAAAAATACATACCACCTCTATATATAGAAACCACATATCCTACAACTTTCTTCAACAAAAACAACTCTTATTTACAAATCAAAACAAGCCCACATCAAGAAATCTTGTTTGACCCTTCTCCTACCAATATAGAAAACCATCATTCTTTCTCAAAAATATTATTGTTGCTACACATAATCTCCGGCTTTTGTTCGAAGAGAACTTAGCGCTAGTGATCAAACTGGTGTAACGAATAACGAGTAGGATCTTCTATCTGGATTGGGCTCTATAAAGATAGAGATGAAGATGATAGGGAGCAATAGTATGGGAAGCCCCACAAGGAGGATTTCAAGCAAAGGATTTGGAGGAATGCTTAAAGAGCAAAAAGCAAGACTTTATATCATTAGGAGATGTGTGGTCATGCTTCTTTGTTATCATGACTAATTCATTCATTCATGGTCTTATTTAAAATGTTTCTTTGTATATATATGCTTTAAAGTTGAAATAAGAAGAATTCATGAGCACACGAGCTTTGATAATTTTTTTGGAAATCATAAAAACCAAAACCCATCATTATATAACTCATATAACCCATCAATACTATCATGTTAATCAAATCAATACGATTAGGTAAAACGCAGGTTACGCTCTTTGAGACTTCTGATTTTTTATAAAGACAAATACTTTGTTACTAGTTATTAGTCAAAGATGTTAAGAGGGCCCATGTGAGAGAACGACTGATAGTCAATGATGATATTTGGGGTTATTGAATTTACAAAAAAAGATTAGTTAAAAAGTCGTTAATACTAAAAATGAAGATACTCTAGCATTATCTTTTGAGTATATATATTTTTTGCCCTTGGCTGTTGCGTAGAGACATGTAGGCCCTCAATCACGGATGTGGTCAGTTTTTTGTTATTTTTGGACTCTTTGGACCATTTTGTTTGCAACAGAAACTCTAAACTTAAAAATATACATATTTTTTGTGACCGTTCACTTTTCTATGCTTTTAAAGAACGATAAAAGAAATTAAGGGGATTAGAATTGTTTCATTATTTAGTTAGAGTTTAAGTAAGATTAGTTTGTTTTGTAATAGTTGATTTAGTATGTATAGGAGATATGATCAATGTCTAATTGTGTACTTTCTTTAATAGCTAGAAGGAAAAAAAGAAAAGAAAAAAAAAGCACTGCTAATATGTATCAAACTATATATATATACTAGATTTTAACCCTCCGCACGTTGCGCGAAGGTGTTCAAGAATGACATCATAAAATTATCAAAATTGCAACGTTGTTATGTTAGTTCTATTAGCTTAGCTTGTTGTTTGTTTTACATAGAGTGAACTTCACAAAAGATCATGACTTCGTTCATCTCAACGCGGTCTCATTTGGTTCTTGTTGTTTTAATCGTTCGGATAACACGGGTAGAAAAAATAGATAAACTGCTACACCACCAACAACATAAATTATTGGTGATCAATGGAGGTTAATGTGGGGATAACACAAAAACACAAAACCATTTATGGATACCTGGAGGAAAACGAAAAAAGAAAACATTTAGCAACCAAAATCACTTATAAAATATGACCAAATCATATTTACCATTTAAAAGTTTACGTGTTACACAACTAAAACAAAAATATAAAAAGTAAAAAAAATTATAAAATTAAATAATCTAAATGGAGGTTACCGTTGGGATAATGCGAACACACAAAACTATTGCAATGGAGGTTACCGCTCTGACAACGTGAATATTGCATTTGTAATATGCAAGCATAATATAAATTATTGGTAATCAATTGAGGTTACCGTTGGGATAACACGAACACACAAAATTAATGGTTAGGTTATCGCTAAGATAACGCGAACACACAAAACCATTGGACTGATCATAATATCATTTAATAAAAATAATAAAAAATATTTAATTTGTTTGATTTAATTAAATATATAAAAACCATTTGATTAATTAAATATATATAAAACTCTAGATTATTTTAATATATATCATTAAAATAATATAAAAAATATTAAAATATTCTAACCAAATAAAATAATAATATGTTGTGAATTGTAATATATTGCATTTGTAATATGCAAGCATAATATAAATTATTGGTAATCAATTGAGGTTACCGTTGGGATAACGCGAATACACAAAATTAATGGTCAGGTTATCGCTAAGATAACGCGAACACACAAAACCATTGGACTGATCATAATATCATTTAATAAAAATAATAAAAAATATTTAATTTGTTTGATTTAATTAAATATATAAAAACCATTTGATTAATTAAATATATATAAAACTCTAGATTATTTTAATATATATGATTAAAATAATATAAAAAATATTAAAATATTCTAACCAAATAAAATAATAATATGTTGTGAATTGTAATATATGGTCAGGTTATCGCTAAGATAACGCGAACACACAAAACCATTGGACTGATCATAATATCATTTAATAAAAATAATAAAAAATATTTAATTTGTTTGATTTAATTAAATATATAAAAACCATTTGATTAATTAAATATATATAAAAATCTAGATTATTTTAATATATATTATTAAAATAATATAAAAAATATTAAAATATTCTAACCAAATAAAATAATAATATGTTGTGAATTGTAATATATAGTAATTTATATTAATTTATCCTATCATTTTGGGTCATTTCTAATTATTTATGTATAAATCTGTTTATTTTGATGTGTATTAAGTTATATATATTTTTATATTAAATTCTCTCATCTTTTTGGGTTATTTCTAATTAATTATCCATAAATTAGTTTGATATTGATATGCATTAAATTATACATATTTATATATTAAATTCACCTATCTTTTTGGGTTATTTCTGATTAATTATGCATAAATCAGTTTGATATTGATATGCATCAAATTATATATATTTTTATATTAAATTTTCTCCTCCCTCTGGGTTATTATTGATTAATTATGCATAAAACAGTTTGATAGTGTTTCCTTTTTAGTACTATTCATAATAATTGAGGTCAAAAATCACAAAAGAAGTCAACTATGCTAAAAAAAAAAGAAAAATTGAAGATTTCTGGATTTTGGACCCAGGCACGGGCCGTGCCTACCCTAGCACGAGTCGTGTCCAACTGCAAAAAAAAAAGGACAAGAATGGTTGACTTTGCTCTTCTGACAAGCACAAGTTGTACCCCTGCTAACACGGGTCGTGCCCAACCTGACAAACACGCCCAGTGTCTCTGCCAACACACCCGTGCCATGTACGAATTAGATTTGTAAATATTATCTGACAGACAAGGGTCACGCCCCTCCGTACAAGTTGAGTATATAAAAGTCAGTATTCTCCCACTTCACAAATTGCTCAATTCTTCCATTCTTCTCCAATCTTTAGCTATAATTTTTGAGCCATTTTTTTTCAAGCTTTGATTGTTTCTAACCAAGATTGTAAGCATTCAACTTAAATAGAATTTGTTAATGTTTTCTCTGAACTTCCGAACTTCTTTTAAGCAGATCATTAAAGCCATGAGTGGCTAAATATTACACTCACTCGGGGGAAACAAACTATTGGTGGGTTAGTAACATGAATCCGTACCAACCTTAAGGTGTGTAACAGTGTCACACCCCCAAATTAACCACTAACGGGGTTTATACCGTTAAGGGGTGCGAGCAAACCAGGACCACAACCATTAGTTACAAATACTAAACGAAACAGAGTAAAGTCCAAATGTTCATAATAAAAACAGTTTAAAAGTACGCAGCGGAATAGAAACATAAGTATCTTAGCACTAACCACGTGCTTTAATTACAGGACATAAATAGTTGTTTAAATTTCCAAGTTAAGTTTAAAATAAAGCTAAGTAACTTCAAGCGCCATGCCAACCTCCAGTGGATACCCCTCAACGATCTGCAAAAGTGAAAACCACACAAGTGTCAACCTAACGGTTGGTGAGTTCACGGTGGGCATGTCATGCATTGGCCCGGTCTCATAAGCGTATGTATCAACATACGATAAGTATTAGTTTTGTAAATATTACCAGGTGTTGAATTATCGAATATGCACTAGTTAAGTAAAAGTTAAAGCGGTCAACCGATATCGCGGGTAGCTAATCCGGTTTCCATGCACTAAGGAAGTTCGTACCAAAGCTGACGTAACAGAGTTCGGCATTTGCCGATGGTTTGTGCCTCCAGTTGTGTTCCTCGTGGGACCCACAACTAAAATAGGCTGATATTGTACTCCGTTCGGCCTCCAACCGGTTGGCTACACATTTGTGTACCGCGGAGCAGGGTTGTCAACCCTCAGTAGATCTACCCAACATCCCCTCGCTTCACAAATTAATGGTACTAAATTGTTGAGGACTTTTAAGTTCAAGGCATCCTTAGAAATCATGTGATATCATTTGGTTTATACTTTAACCTACACTAGCCATATTAAAAATTGTTTATTCTGGGTTTCATTTGAAACCCTAAAAAGAGATCAAGTGTCAAAATGGTTGTTTCGGATTTCCTTCGAAATCCCAAGTGTTATCGAATAGTTGGTTGCGGTTTTCATTTGAAATCCCAAGGATGGACGGTTGCAAGTGCTTCCCATAAAACACTCCAACTTCCATAACAGATATCCCATTTGGCGATACCTCAAAATGTCAGCGTTGTTTTCCGTTTAGTATGTTCGTTGTGACCCAAACGGGCTCACAATTAAAGGGTTTGTGAAACTCACCTTAGGTTGCTCGGCTACACTTGCTAATTAATCCAAGTATTGCTTAACGAAGACTTATGAACACGTTTAGGTCTTAAGTATTAGTTTTGTGTCTAATCTTTAACTTAACGTCACTATGGCCCATAACATAGCACGCTGGAACTACGACTCGACATACCGACACACGACACCGATGGTTGATCATAAACAAGGGTTCACATATTACAGAAATCATAGCATGTTTCATCATAGCATAATCATGTAAGTCATAGCATAGCATTCAAGTAAGTTATACAAGTTTGGGTTTAGTTCTGGTCACAGTTTCGCTAGTATAGATTCGCTGGACAGTTTCGCTGTGTGCACGGGCAGCACTTTCGTTAGGCAATACCCGATGACACAGTTTCGCTAGGCTAGTTTCGCTGGAAACTGTTGGCACAGTTTCGCTAGCCTAGTTTCGCCCGAAACTGGTTTGAACTTTCGTTCAGGGAATTTCGCTCGGTAGTTTCGTTCACTGGCGACACTACAGTTTCGCTGTATAGTGTCGCCTGAAGGAGATGTACATAATTTCGCTATACAGTTTCGCCCAGAGAACACACAGTGTCGCTGGTCGCGAAAAACCCACAAATCAACCTAAAAATCAACCTAACAGCTTCCATACTTCATGTGATTCAATATTTAGCATACATAATCATTTACCAACATCAAACAACAAGTTTTAACACCTTAAACATGGATTTTTATCATCAAATCACCAAAAATGCATTTTAAACCTAAAATGACCTAATCTAGCATAAATCTTCATTATGGTTTGATTTCACACGTAAAGTTACTGACTTTATGATAGATCTAGCATCCCTAAACATTATCTCAGAAGCATACACGATTTCATGAAGGTTTGGTCATGCTTTAAAGTAAAACACATAGAAATGGTTTTTGGGACTCACGGTTCGATCTCCAAGCTCAATGGATGATGGTTCGGGGCTGAGATCTCGATGGCTCGGTGTGATTCTCGGCTGACCAGATTTCCAGGAGAAAAGATGGAGAGTGTGTGTGTTTTGTGTAAAAGAGGCAAATGGGAGAAACTAGGGTTTATTAAGATATTATATATCAGGGCCTAGTTTCGCTGGCAGTTTCGCTTGCCAGCGAAACTGGCTCTGAACTCGTGCAAGTCAAGTGATTTAGCCGACTACCGGGCGACACTATAGTTTCGCCCTGTAGTTTCGCTGGCAACAACAAAAAAAAAGGGCAATTTTTCATTTTATTCTTAGTACTAAATCATGCGTTTAAATCACATTGCACATAATGACAATAAATAAATAAACACATAACACATATGGACGGGTTCAGTGATCAACCAAAGGTCGTGGACGTATTCGGCCTAGTTAAGCATTAGTTACTAAGTTAACACTTATAACGTAACTAACGGAATTGTCTAACGGAAGTTAACCTTGAAATTCTCGGATGTCACATCATCCCCTTGTAAATGAAATTTTCGTCCCGAAAATTATTCTTGCGTGGTAGCGTTCGCAGCCTCAGCTGTCGTCGTTGCTGTTGTTGCTGGGGAAAGAAAGCAAAAGTTTTAGGGTCGCCACATCCTCCTCCTGTTAAAGAAATTTTGGTCCCCAAAATTAAATCATACCTTGAGTATTCGCGGACGTTTGCTCGAACAAGTGAGGATACTTTTTCTTCATTTGATCCTCTCGTTCCCAAGTATATTCAGGTCCACGCATTGAGTTCCATCGAACCTTGACGATCGGAATCTTGCTACGTTTGAGGGCTTTCTCCTCGAGTCCCATGATTTCTACCGGTTGCTCGATAAATCTCAAATGTTCATCAATTTCCAATTCCTCCAAAGGAATTATTTCAGTGTCTTCAGCCAGACATTTCTTTAGATTAGAGACGTGAAACACGTTGTGAACTCCATCGAGTTCGGCAGGGAGTCGTAATCGATAGGCCACCGGGCCTACTTCCCCAATGATTTCAAATGGACCGATATAGCGAGGATTCAACTTTCCACGCTTTCCGAAGCGTATCACTCCTTTCCAGGGGGATACCTTTAATAGCACCTTGTCGCCTACCTCGAACTTCAAGGGTTTTCGGCGTTTGTCGGCATAGCTCTTTTGCCTATCACGTGCTGCGGCTATCCGTTTCCTTATTTGAATAATTCGTTCCGTTGTATCATGAATGATTTCCGGTCCGGTGAGTCCTTTCTCACCCGTTTCGGCCCAACACACGGGCGATCTACATTTTCTGCCATAAAGAGCTTCAAAAGGTGCTGTACCAATGCTCGAATGATAACTGTTGTTGTAGGAGAATTCCACCAACGGAAGGTGAGCCTCCCAGTCTTTACCGAAGTCGAGAACGCAAGCTCGGAGCATGTCTTCCAAAGTCTGAATAGTTCGTTCTGTCTGACCATCAGTCTGTGGGTGATAAGCTGTACTCATATCCAGTCTGGTTCCCAATGCTTCTTGCATAGATTGCCACAGTCGGGAAGTAAATCGAGGATCTCGATCGGAGATAATGGTCTTAGGCACACCATGTCGTGCCACAATTCGGTCAATGTACAACTTTGTTAACTTGTCCATGTTATCATTTTCCCTCATTGGAATAAAGTGTGCGGATTTGGTTAGTCGATCAATGATAACCCAAATCGCATCCGGTCGATTCGATCGATGAGGTAATCCTGTTACGAAATCCATAGAGATATCCTCCCATTTCCATTCTGGGATCTTTGGTTGCTGTAGTAATCCAGAAGGCTTTTGGTACTCGATCTTAACTCTTGAGCACGTTAAACACTTAGCCACATATCGCGCGATGTCGGCTTTCATATTCGGCCACCAATACAAGCTCTTCAGATCTTGGTACATTTTATCCGATCCAGGGTGCACCGAATACCTTGACTTGTGAGCCTCATCCATCACGAGCTCACGGAGATTTCCCAGTAAAGGAACCCAAATTCTATCATTGTAATACCTGAGTCCGTCAGACTTAATTTCAGAGTTTCCATCTACACCACGCAGTGCTTCAGCTGCGAAGTTTTCTTCTTTCAAAGCTTCTCGTTGGGCATCGCGGATCCGGTCCGGCAATCCCGTGTGAATGGTAAGTTGCAGCGCTCGTACCCGTCGAGGCTTTTCGTACTCTTTCCGACTTAAGGCATCAGCCACAACATTGGCTTTTCCTGGATGATACTTAATCGCTAAGTCATAATCATTCAATAGCTCGACCCACCTTCGTTGTCGCATATTGAGGTCCTTTTGTTCAAAGATGTGCTGTAAGCTTTTGTGGTCGGTAAATATCGTGCACTTTGTTCCATAGAGATAATGTCTCCAAATCTTAAGTGCAAATACAACGGCTCCTAATTCCAAATCATGCGTTGTATAATTCTTCTCAGTATCCTTCAGTTGTCTGGACCCGTAGGCAATCACTTTGTCTCGTTGCATCAACACGCAACCGAGTCCTTGAATGGATGCATCACAGTAAACTACGAAGTCGTCAACCCCATCGGGTAACGCGAGAATCGGAGCTGAACATAACATGTCCTTAAGAGTTTGAAACGCGTGTTCCTCTTTTTCACCCCATCTATATTGCACTCCTTTGTGCGTCAAAGCCGTCAAGGGTTGAGCCAATTGCGAGAAACCCTTGATGAATCTTCGGTAATATCCGGCTAGTCCCAAAAATTGTCGGATTTCGGTCGGTGCTCTTGGAGTAGACCAACTCTTAATAGCTTCCACTTTAGCTGGGTCGACATGAATTCCATTCTGATCAACAATGTGTCCAAGAAACTGGACTTCGCGAATCCAAAAATCGCACTTTGAAAACATAGCGTAAAGCTGTTCCTTGCGGAGTAATTCCAAGATAAGTCGTAGGTGTCTCTCGTGTTCTTCCTTTGTCTTGGAGTAGATCAAAATATCATCAATGAAAACTATCACAAACTTATCGAGGTACGGCTTGCACACTCGATTCATTAAATCCATAAATACGGCGGGCGCATTAGTTAGCCCAAACGGCATAACTAGGAACTCGTAATGACCATACTGAGTTCTAAAAGCAGTCTTGGGAACATCCTCATCGCGAACACGAAGTTGGTGATATCCAGACCGTAGATCAATCTTTGAGAAGTAGCTCGAACCTTGCAGTTGGTCGAAGAGATCGTCGATTCGAGGAAGTGGATACCGATTCTTGATCGTAACCTTGTTAAGCTCTCGGTATTCAATACACATTCGGAACGTTCCATCTTTCTTCTTAACAAACAGTACCGGTGCTCCCCATGGAGACGAACTTGGGCGTATGAAACCTTTTTCAAGTAACTCTTGAAGTTGTGCGGAGAGTTCGTTGAGTTCGCTTACCGCCAAACGGTAAGGTGCGCGTGCGATCGGAGCGGCTCCAGGAGCTAAATCGATTCCGAACTCGACTTGTCGAAATGGAGGCAAACCAGGCAGATCTTCAGGAAATACGTCTTGGAAGTCGCGGACTATCGGGTAGTCGTCAATTCTACGCTCGGGAAGTGTCGTTTCGGTGACGTTTGCAAGGATCGCGAAGTGACCTTTACGAAGGCACTTTTGAGCTTTGAGAAACGAAATAATACCGGTTACTGTCCCACCTTTTTCGCCTTGAACTGTTAGCACTTCACCGTCCTTGAGTGGAATACGAACCACTTTTTCTTGGCATAAAATTTCGGCTCGGTTTTCGGATAACCAGTCCATTCCTACTATGACATCAAAACTACCAATCGGGAAAGGCATAAGATCGATTCCTAACGTATGGCCAGCTAGTTCTAACTTACAGTCCTTAACTATCTGAGTCGTATCATGAAGTTTACCATTTGCTAGCTCTACCACATACTTAGCATCTAAGGCAATTGGTTTAGCATTAATCAACTTAGCAAATTTAGTGGAAATAAAACTTCTTTCAGCACCAGAATCAAATAACACAGTAGCAAAGAAACCATTCAATATAAATGTATCATTAATCACGTTGGCGTCGTTGCGAGCTTCTCCTTGACCCATAACGAAAGCACGACCTCTACCATTCCCACCATTACCGTTCCCGCCATTACCATTTCCACCATTTCCATTTCCGTTGCCCGGGTTCCCACCGTTGCCATTGTTACCATTCCCTTGTCTGCGCAATTACGGGCAATCTCTTTTTATGTGGCCTTGAGCGCCACATTCAAAACAGCCACGGGCTCCACCATTGTTGTTGTTCTGATTGTTTCCTTTCCCGTTGCGGTTGTTTCCGTTTCCCCTGTTGTTGTTATTTCCTCCTTGGTTCTGACCGTTGTTGTTTAACCTTTGTAAGTTGGTCCAGCAGTTGTTGGCCTCATGCCCCAGTTTACCACACCTTCCACATTCCAGGCCCTTGCTACACATGCCATTGTGGTGTTTCCCGCACTTGTTACAATACGGGGCTTTACCCTTGTAGTTTCCATTCCCACCTTGGCGATTGTTACTCCCACTGTTGCTGCCATTGTTGAAATTGGACCTTGTGTTGTCAGATCGCTTGTTCTGATATTGGGAGTTAGAGGATCTCCCAGATTGATTCCCAACAGTTTGATTGTTCACAGAAGTTGCTAGAGCTTCTTCTTCAGCCTTACGCTTGCCACTTAAGGCAGTCTTTTCAGAGATTCTTGCAGGAAGTGTACCTCTCTCAACCTCCTGATCGGTAAGCTTATGAGCCAAACGGATGGCTTGCTGCACAGTTGTTGGGTTGCTGGCGGTCACTAAACTCTTGATTTGGGGTACGAGACCCTCTAGATAACGCTCAATGCGCTTAAATTCAGCATCAACCATTGACGGACATAGCACCGCGTACTCGTGGTAACGCGCAGTGTACTCCTCCACTTCAGACCCAGACATCTCGGAGTTCAGAAATTCTCCTTCCAACTTCTTGACTTGATCTCGAGGGCAGTACTCCTCCATAATCAGTTCCTTGAATGCTTCCCAATCCATGTTGTTAGCCGCATTTACCCCAATCATCTGAATTTCAGCGTTCCACCAGGAGAGAGCTGCTCCCTCGAAAGTACCAGTCGCAAATTTCACCTTGCTCTCAGCCGGGCAGTTGCACATAGAGAAGACCTTCTCAGACTTCTCAATCCACCTGAGGAGTCCCACCGCTCCTTCCTCGCCGGAAAATGTCATTGGCTTACAATCCATGAAGGACTTAAACGTGCAGTGATGGTGGTTTCCTGATGCAATAATAGTTCGGGTTTTAAGTTTTAAACAGGTCATAATAAATTTGCTTTGTGCCTTAATCGGCATAATAATTACCCTGAGCGGCGTACGCAGCTTGGACGGCTGCCACAGCGGCTTGCACGTGCTCGTTAATCATAGCTTGTAGTTGTGCAGGCGTCATGTTAATGTTGCTCCTTCCGTGTCCTCTTCCAGACATTTTGCTGAACAGTCAAAGTAGCCAGTGTTCAATCACAGTTATACTTTTTACATATCCCATAATATGTATATTGACAATTCCCGTTATCCCACTATTAGTCCAGAAAATTTTCGTGCAAAATCGAGGCGTCGTCGAAGAACGTCGTAAGTCGTAAGTGGCTATCGTCGAAAGTCGGCTTCCCCATAAAAGTCACCGTCGGCGTAGTCATCGTAGTAGAAATCAGGACGTAGCGTGTAGCTTCGTTTCGTTGTCGCTTCTCCCCGGAACAGTGTGCGTGTTAGCGCTCACATCTCGCATTCGTGTGTGAAAATTTTCCTAAGGTTTTCCGTTAGACTACCTAGACACGGTCTATATATATATTTATATAGATATATATACATATGAAGTATTTACTTACACAGCAGAGCGAGTATCCCAGGTTGGCACGTGAAAATTTTGTTTTGGGAATTTGTTGGTTCGTTTGTAACTAAGGTTTCAAGTTGCAGTTTCCAAATCGTTTTTCAAAATGATTCCAGTTCTCTGCAACTTATGGCTCTGATACCAATCTGTCACACCCCCAAATTAACCACTAACGGGGTTTATACCGTTAAGGGGTGCGAGCAAACCAGGACCACAACCATTAGTTACAAATACTAAACGAAACAGAGTAAAGTCCAAATGTTCATAATAAAAACAGTTTAAAAGTACGCAGCGGAATAGAAACATAAGTATCTTAGCACTAACCACATGCTTTAATTACAGGACATAAATAGTTGTTTAAATTTCCAAGTTAAGTTTAAAATAAAGCTAAGTAACTTCAAGCGCCATGCCAACCTCCAGTGGATACTCCTTAACGATCTACAAAAGTGAAAACCACACAAGTGTCAACCTAACGGTTGGTGAGTTCACGGTGGGCATGTCATGCATTGGCCCGGTCTCATAAGCATATGTATCAACATACGATAAGTATTAGTTTTGCAAATATTACCAGGTGTTGAATCCGGTTTCCATGCACTAAGGAAGTTCGTACCAAAGCTGACGTAACAGAGTTCGGCATTTGCCGATGGTTTGTGCCTCCAGTTGTGTTCCTCGTGGGACCCACAACTAAAATAGGCTGATATTGTACTCCGTTCGGCCTCCAACCGGTTGGCTACACATTTGTGTACCGCGGAGCAGGGTTGTCAACCCTCAGTAGATCTACCCAACATCCCCTCGCTTCACAAATTAATGGTACTAAATTGTTGAGGACTTTTAAGTTCAAGGCATCCTTAGAAATCATGTGATATCATTTGGTTTATACTTTAACCTACACTAGCCATATTAAAAATTGTTTATTCTGGGTTTCATTTGAAACCCTAAAAAGAGTTTAAGTGTCAAAATGGTTGTTTCGGATTTCCTTCGAAATCCCAAGTGTTATCGAATAGTTGGTTGCGGTTTTCATTTGAAATCCCAAGGATGGACAGTTGCAAGTGCTTCCCATAAAACACTCCAACTTCCATAACAGATATCCCATTTGGCGATACCTCAAAATGTCAGCGTTGTTTTCCGTTTAGTATGTTCATTGTGACCCAAACGGGCTCACAATTAAAGGGTTTGTGAAACTCACCTTAGGTTGCTCGGCTACACTTGCTAATTAATCCAAGTATTGCTTAACGAAGACCTATGAACACGTTTAGGTCTTAAGTATTAGTTTTGTGTCTAATATTTAACTTAACGTCACTATGGCCCATAACATAGCACGCTGGAACTACGACTCGACATACCGACACACGACACCGATGGTTGATCATAAACAAGGGTTCACATATTACAGAAATCATAGCATGTTTCATCATAGCATAATCATGTAAGTCATAGCATAGCATTCAAGTAAGTTACACAAGTTTGGGTTTAGGTCTGGTCACAGTTTCGCTAGTATAGATTCGCTGGGCATTTTCGCTGTGTGCACGGGCAGCACTTTCGCTAGGCAATACCCGATGACACAGTTTCGCTAGGCTAGTTTCGCTGGAAACTGTTGGCACAGTTTCGCTAGCCTAGTTTCGCCCGAAACTGGTTTGAACTTTCGTTCAGGGAATTTCGCTCGGTAGTTTCGTTCACTGGCGACACTACAGTTTCGCTGTATAGTGTCGCTTGAAGGAGATGTACATAATTTCGCTATACAGTTTCGCCCAGAGAACACACAGTGTCGCTGGTCGCGAAAACCCACAAATCAGCCTAAAAATCAACCTAACAGCTTCCATACTTCATGTGATTCAATATTTAGCATACATAATCATTTACCAACATCAAACAACAAGTTTTAACACCTTAAACATGGATTTTTATCATCAAATCACCAAAAATGCATTTTAAACCTAAAATGACCTAATCTAGCATAAATCTTCATTATGGTTTGATTTCACACGTAAAGTTACTGACTTTATAATAGATCTAGCATCCCTAAACATTATCTCAGAAGCATACACGATTTCATGAAGGTTTGGTCATGCTTTAAAGTAAAACACATAGAAAACACATAGAAAACACATAGAAAACACATAGAAATGGTTTTTGGGACTCACGGTTCGATCTCCAAGCTCAATGGATGATGGTTCGGGGCTGAGATCTCGATGGCTCGGTGTGATTCTCGGCTGACCAGATTTCCAGGAGAAAAGATGGAGAGTGTGTGTGTTTTGTGTAAAAGAGGCAAATGGGAGAAACTAGGGTTTATTAAGATATTATATATCAGGGCCTAGTTTCGCTGGCAGTTTCGCTTGCCAGTGAAACTGGCTCTGAACTCGTGCAAGTCAAGTGATTTAGCCGACTACCGGGCGACACTATAGTTTCGCCCTGTAGTTTCGCTGGCAACAACAACAAAAAAGGGCAATTTTTCATTTTATTCTTAGTACTAAATCATGCGTTTAAATCACATTGCACATAATGACAATAAATAAATAAACACATAACACATATGGACGGGTTCAGTGATCAACCAAAGGTCGTGGACGTATTCGGCCTAGTTAAGCATTAGTTACTAAGTTAACACTTATAACGTAACTAACGGAATTGTCTAACGGAAGTTAACCTTGAAATTCTCGGATGTCACAAACAGTGACATTAAAAGCTCTTTATATTGAAAGTGTATTATTGGTTCATAAAAATAAAACTTACCATGTGTATCATGGAACATTTGTTCCTTAAAAAACACATTAGTCAGTGAGTGACACCTGCCTAGGGATTGTGGTAACATATAAAGATGGAACCTTAACCCTATGGAAGCATTCTTGTTTTAATGTCTATCTAAACAGTACGTTATTCACGCAAGAGCGGTTTAGAGGTAATGGTTTAGGATTTTGGGTTGGTAATATTTTGCCACTTCGTACACCCAAGAGCGAAGCGCTTGTGGACTTGGTTTTGGTTACGACTGCAGCGTACACGCGAGAGCGTGGCGGGAGATGAAACAGACCCTAACTCTTTATAAAGGTTTTTAATCAATAAAATAATCTGGTGTGTGAGTTTTTCCCTTGCTTATTCATGACAATGTATCCGAGCGTAATGACACTTTAAGCATAAGGTCCTACGAGAAAATAACATTGGTTACACACTACATTTGTTGCTTAACATAACGGTCCTCCTGAGGGTCATCCTTGCTAGTGAACAATAGGAGGAACCGTATGATTGGCCAAACACTGAGAGGGGGCCCTTTCTATCATATTATATGTAACATCCCAAAACTCGTATTAATTTAAATATGATTATTTTAAGATTCGTGGGGACTTTTGGGTGAAGTACGTTTTAAATGGTCTCCCAATATTAATTAATTGACGTTTTAATTAGTTACTAAATTATAATTGACTAATAAAATATGTCATGGAGGATGAGGGTGTATGGTGTAAAATGAAAGTTAATGGTTAAAGTTAAACAAAATGCCTAAATAAGAGGGGGGGGGGGGGGGCAGTATGTAAATTTGAGTATTAAAAGAATTATGCATTCTTCCTTGGAAGAAAGAATGCAGACGTGAAGATGAGGAGAATAATAACCTAGGGCTTGATCAAATTATGTGTTCAAGGCCAAATTGGGTGGAATTTCTTGAAGGGGTTTGCGAAATTAAGCTAGCTAACACACCTTCTACATGATTCCTTATCAAATTTTATGGTTGATTGGAAAGTAAGTTCACCCAATTATGTTGGTTAAGTGAGAAATCACCTCTCTTCTTGTATTGAAGCATGAAATATGTGATATGTGTGAAAATAGTATAGATGATGTGACGCCCACTTCCAGACTTGGCTCTAGAAGGGGTCACGAATCGGATTTACTCATGAACACAAGGTATCAACAGAGATAACTAAGCAGCGGAAATTTTAAACTTTTATTTATTTGCCAAGTACTACAAAGTAAGAGATAATTTACATAAGGAAATACTAAGTGTCACTACGTTTTATTGCTATAACTATGCCAGCTTGCCAACACCCTTCTTCCGTCCAATAGCTTGCCCGTCTAATCCCTTATCACCAGGGCCTTCTCATAACTAGTCGAAGCCTCACCCTGACCTGACATACATACATTTTTGGAAAAGGTCAGCTTACGCTGGTGAGTTCTATAATTTAAAAGCTTTACCTCGGTGTGAGGTTTAAAACCCTTGGACCTGCAAGATCCCTTTTTCACAGACAATTTTCAAGTATAATATATATCATAATTATACAACACACAATATTCCTTAATAGGAGATACCCCCTATAAAACCATTTACCCCGTTATCCCTTCCTACAACCCCAACATTTATTACTAGTGTAAACCCTGCTATGTATAAGCAGAGAAATCATCTTTGCCGACTGCCGAGTTTACCCCTTTAGGGTATTCCTTATAACGGTCAGTTGCCCCGTTTTCCCTTATTTGCTAACTGCCGAGTTACCCTTCTAGGGCATTCCCTGTAACGGACAGTTGCCCCGTTTCCCCCTATTTGCTAACTGCCGAGTTTACCCTTCTAGAGTATTCCCTATAACGGACAGTAGCCTTTTTCCTCCTTTCTATTTGTAGTGGTCTCTAATCCCATTGAGCAACACTACCGCCCAACTCCCTTGTACTACTACTCTCCCTTAGTTAAATACCCAAGTGACTTAAGATTATTAGTAAACAGTGATAAGGTCGTCATATACTGCAACAAGTGGGCATTTCCCAATTTACCGTTGGTGTATGTATACAGGGTGTATCCTCCACACTTCTGATATACTGGGTAACTAATATTATTATGTATATATATAGGAAGTACCAGCGGCGTATCCACCACATAATAATAAAGCAAATGCATCACCTGTTCTCATATAATCGTACATATTCACTATAACGTTTACTAATAGTTCCTTTATCACTTGACTATCTAATTTTGAAGCAAATATAACACATATCATATAACACGTACAAATGATTTAATATCATTTTCATAACATATCATATATATATTTATCTATATATATTATCCAAAAAGCCTTTTAACAGTTTATCAATTGAAGATATTTCACGTATATGCATTTCCATAACAGTTCACATATATATATCAATCCAACAATAACTTAATAGTTCAATATATTCATTTATCAATTAGCACCTTAGCAATCTGATATATATTTACTCAAAGGTAATTCAATAGTTCAGATAAGCAACATTTCAGTTATAAATTATTTAGATGCATTTTATAACATTTGTATGTATATCAGCCCGAAAACATTTAAAACATTTAAAATATTTAAGAGTGGGCTCATAGAACTCACCTTATCTTTTTAACTCGTTTACTCGGACGAAACTTCCGCAACAATTCCCGATTTAACCTAATTCGCATATCGTATGGCGTTAACGCAAAGCTTCATACAATAAACACTTCCTATATTTATTTTAACATCTTATTATCTTAATAATACTTAATTATAAATTTTATCTCTCTTAAAGGTTAAAATGACCAAAATGCCCTTTTAGGCAGTTATCCTTTTCTTTTAACGATAATATGAAGACGCGCATTCCTATAAGTAAACGCTCACCCCGGGGTCTCCCAGTGAGGTATGCCAGGTCCCAGTTAGAATTTATGCGACACCCCCGCTTTTGCCAGAAATCCCAGAGTACAGGCGCTTAACCTTCCGGTCCGCACGAACTTCTAAATATTCGATTAACTCGGTATCTTTAATACTTTATTATTTATCCAATTTAATTTCATATATTCTTATATTATATGAAAACATGTTATCATACCAAAAATCAAGCCCCCATACCCTTCGGATTATTTTATATTAAATAATGATATTTAGAAACCCTAATTTCCCGTATTTCTCGTTTCTTTATCAAAAATCATTTTCTTTTCAAACCAACTTAGGGTATTATTCATTATAACATTTTATAATATCCTTTAAAATAGCAAAGCTTAATTCAATACCGTTTACTCAATTTGGGCAGAACAACGTTACGAAAACCCTAATTTTAACCCGTTTACAAAACCCTTAGCAATCCTTTTCCAATTGTGAAATAAATTTAGGGATTTCTTAAAATACATTATTTTAGGATTACCTACAAAAATTCAGACCCTAATTCCCACCCGATCACCCAGTCTTAGTAAAACAAGCTCAAGAACCCTAATTTTTATACATTTTTAGAAACCATACTTAGAAATCGAATTAGCAAAAACTGAAAGAGGTTATTTTAGATCATACCAAAAGAAGCTTGACTGCAAAAATTCAGATCCAAAGCCTTCATCGTTTGAGAGAATTGAGCCGAAGAAGAAGCTGCGTCGTTTAAGGTTTTCTAAGTGGTTTTTGAGTGAATTCGTGAGATTTGAAGGTGGATTGATGCCGTATTTATAGTCATTTGATGTACCCTTATGTTCTAACATGTGTCCTGGTGACTAACAGCTCGAACTTGACACGTACATAGGGCAAACTTGGTCTGCAAGTTCGTTAACGTGGACAAAAGGAGGCCAAAACTCGTTTTCTACACAGCTAGGGGAGTCGCGGACCGCGACAGACAGGGAAACAGTCATTGCGGGCCGCGAGCCGACTTTTCCAGTTTGGCAGTTTTGGTCCCTGCACTTTCTTTTTATATTTTAACCCCTAAACTTCAACCGTTCTATTATTTTATGCACCGAACTATTATAAAACATGTTAAATAAAGTTTCTAAGATTTGGGACACTCTTGATGATATACGTATACATACGTATATATTTTTATTTATATATATATATATATATATATATATATATATTTATTATTTACACTTTTGGCCCCTCTAACTTTACAACACTTATTATTTTATGTTCCGAACCACTTTAGGATATTTTTATAATACTTTATAAGCCTCGGGATACTTATAAAAGTTATAAACATGTATAATATCCGTAAGTATTTATAAATTTACATAAATTACACTTTTAGCCCTTATACTTTTCCGTTAACTATTTAACTTGCATTTATACACGTTTAACTATTCTAACACGTATTTCCACATATATATATTCATCAAATGAATATTTCACATGCATCCATA
The DNA here is from genome assembly GCA_039602395.1 of Deinandra increscens subsp. villosa. Taxonomy (NCBI): domain Eukaryota; kingdom Viridiplantae; phylum Streptophyta; class Magnoliopsida; order Asterales; family Asteraceae; genus Deinandra; species Deinandra increscens. Next base: position 9,624,428 of record JBCNJP010000017.1, read on the forward strand.
CTATTCAAACATATTTTTACACATGTACTTAATATAAGGTAATCACGTAAAGGCATTTTTTCCGGTTATCAATCATTCCTATCATATAAACGTTTAGCTACATTTTTCATGCCAATATCATATATATCAATTATCTTTAATATAAAACACATATTATTTCATTTCCTTATCTCATTTTATCAATTAACATGTGTATTATTCATGCAATATTATCGTTTATCGATTTATTACCCGGTAATGGGTAAACATGTATTTTCTACTTGTTTCATCATGTTTAGCTACCTAACATATATATCGCATGTATTATTCATAGTAGCTACGTATTCTATCAAATTTTGGGATGTTACAGATGATGTATGCATTCTAGTTGCATGTTTGAACTTATAATGAACTATAGTTAGATGTTGGAGGTAGGGGTGTTCTGTCACACCCCCAAATCAACCACTAACGGAGTTTATACCGTTAAGGGGTGCGAGCAAACCAGGACCACAACCATTAGTTACAAATACTAAATGAATCAGAGTTAGTTCAGAAATCAGTTATAAAGTAAAGTCTCAAATACAACGCAGCGGAATAAAATATTGTCTTAGCACTAACCACGTGCTTTACATAAACATTGTTTTTAAATTCCCAAGTTTAGTTTAAATGAAAATAAACATCTTCTTGTGCCATGTCAACCTGCTCCGGATACTCCTTAGCGATCTGCAAAAGTTTAAACCACGCAAGTGTCAACCTAACGGTTGGTGAGTTCACAGTGGGCTTGTCACGCAGCGGCCCGGTCTAATAATCATAATCGTATGAACGTATCCTTATGTACATTTTATTTGTGAAAAGCAATGCTTGTGTTAATCAGAATCATAGTATCGTGGTTTAGTAAAAGTGTTGTCCGTAACCTACGTTATCGGGTATGTACTAGTTTTGTATAGTTAAAGTGCTCAACCGATATCGCGGGTAGCTAATCCGTTGTTCCATGCACTAAGGAAGTTTGCACCAAAGCTGACTATAATTTATTGTAGTGGCCGTGCCATCTAGTACTGCGGACCTACGTCATCGCGGATTTGCCTCCCCCGTGTCCTCTCGGGATCACGGTCAGATAGGCTGATATTGTACCTCCGTGCACTCCCCATGCCACGGGGCGGAGTTTGTCAAACTCCAGTAGATCTACCCAACATCCCCTCGCTTTACAATTAATGGTACAATTTAGTTGAGGACTTTTAAGTTTTCAAGGCATCCTTAGAAATCATGTGATATCATGTGGTTTAGACTTTAACCTACGCTAGCCATATTAAAACGGTTTTCGTTTCAGAAATAGTTTGTTAAGTTTCACAAGTGTTTCCCATAAAACACTTCAAGTTCATCCAATGGGTGTCGAGCACTCCGAGTTTTCACATTTATCAGGGAGGTGCCTCGCACTCTCGAGTTTGTCAGCATTGTTTTACTTTTAGTTGATCGGTGTGACCCAAACGGGTTCACGGTAATCGGGTTAGTGACACTCACATTTGGTTGCACTGCTACACTTGCTAATATTCCAAGTATGCTTAATGAAGACCTATGAACACGTTTAGGTCTTAAGTATTAGTTTTGTGTCTAATCTTTACTTAACGTCACTATGGCCCATAACATAGCACGTTGGAACTATGACTCGACATACAGACACACGACACCGATGGTTGATCATAAACAAGGGTTCATATATATCAGGAATCAAAGCATGTATCATCATGGTATAATCATGTAAGTCATGGCATAACATTCAAGCAAATTATATAAGTTTAGATTCTGGTCTCAGTTTCGCTAGCAGTTTCGCTAGTCAGTTTCGCTGTGTGCACGGGCAGCACTTTCGCTAGGCAACACCCGATGACACAGTTTCGCTAGGCTAGTTTCGCTCGAAACTGTTGGCACAGTTTCGCTAGCCTAGTTTCGCCCGAAACTGGTTTGAACTTTCGTTCAGGGAATTTCGCTCGGTAGATTCGCTCGAGCTGGTCTGGTTGGTTTACCCAGCGACACTGCAGTTTCGCTGCATAGTGTCGCTGGAAGGAGATATACATAGTTTCGCTGGACAGTTTCGCCCAGAGAACACCACAGTTTCGCTGGTCGCGAAAAACATACGGATCAGCCTAAAAATCAACCTAACAGCTTCCATCTTTACATGCAATTCATTATTTAGCATACATGGGCATTTACCAACATAAATCAGTAAGCTTTAACACCTTAAACATGCATTTTGTCATCAAATCACCCAAAATACATATAAAACCCTAAAGTGACTAAAATAGCATAAATCTTTGTCATGGATGGATTTCACATGTAAAGTTATCAACTTTATGGTAGATCTAGTAATCCTAAGCAACATATCAGAAGATCTAACAATAACACAAAGATCTAGGCATGCTTTATGAAGAAACACATAGAAAAGGCATAAAAGAAAGGTTTTGGGACTCACGATTCGATCAAGGAATCGAATGGATGTTGTCTTGAGGCTGAGATCTTGATGTTTGGTTGTGTTTCTCGACTGACCAGATTTCCAGAGGTGTGTGTGTGTTTTGGAGAGAATGGTGCAACAAAATGAGGCAACTAGGGCTTTAGGTTATTATATATCAGGGCCTAGTTTCGCTGGCAGTTTCGCTGGCCAAGCGAAACTGGCTCTGGTCACAAGTGAGCCAACAAGCTGCCGGGCGACATTACAGTTTCGCCCGATAGTTTCGCTGGTTTCCCAAAAGTGGTCAGTTTTCACATAATCAAGGATTTACAATTCGTCATGCTATTCATAATATTAAATCATGCATTTTGAATCATATTGCACGTATTGACAACCATAATGAATACATAGCACATATGGGCGGGTTCGGTGATCAACCAAAGGACGTGGACGTATTCGGCCTAGTTAAGTATTAGTTACTAAGTTAACACTTATAACGTAACTAACGGAAATGTCTAACGGAAGTAAACCTTGAAATTCTCGGATGTCACATCATCCCCTTGAAATTGGAATTTTTGTCCCGAAAATTATTCTTGCGTCGTAGCGTTCGCAGCCTCGGCTGTCGTTGTTGCTGGGGAAAGAAAGCAAAAGTTTTAGGGTCGTCACATTCTCCTCCTGTTACAGGAATTTTGGTCCCCAAAATTAAATCATACCTTGAGTTTCCGTGGACGTTTGCTCGAACAAGTGAGGATACTTTTTCTTCATCTGATCCTCTCGTTCCCAAGTATATTCAGGTCCACGCTTTGAGTTCCATCGCACCTTGACGATCGGAATCTTGCTACGTTTGAGGGTTTTCTCCTCGCGTCCCATGATTTCTACTGGTTGCTCGATAAATCTCAGATGTTCGTCAATTTCCAATTCCTCCAAAGGAATTATTTCGATGTCTTCAGCCAGACATTTCTTTAGGTTCGAAACGTGAAACACGTTGTGAACTCCATCGAGTTCAGCAGGGAGTTGTAGTCGGTAGGCCACCGGGCCTACTTCCCCAATGATTTCAAACGGTCCGATATAGCGAGGATTTAACTTCCCACGCTTTCCGAAGCGTATCACGCCTTTCCAGGGAGATACCTTCAATAGCACCTTGTCGCCTACCTCGAACTTCAAAGGTTTACGGCGTTTGTCAGCATAGCTCTTTTGTCTGTCACGTGCTGCGGCTATCCGTTTTCTGATTTGTACAATCCGTTCAGTTGTATCGTGAATAAGTTCTGGTCCGGTGAGCCCCTTCTCACCCGTTTCAGCCCAACACACGGGCGATCTACATTTTCTGCCGTAAAGAGCTTCAAATGGTGCTGCACCAATACTTGAGTGATAACTGTTGTTGTAGGAGAACTCCACCAACGGAAGGTGAGCTTCCCAGTCTTTACCAAAATCGAGAACGCAAGCACGGAGCATGTCTTCTAGAGTCTGAATAGTCCTTTCCGTCTGACCGTCGGTCTGCGGGTGATAGGCTGTACTCATATCCAGTCTGGTTCCCAGTGCTTCTTGCATAGATTGCCATAATCGGGAAGTAAATCGAGGATCTCGATCAGAGATAATAGTCCTAGGCACTCCATGCCGTGCCACAATTCGGTCAATGTACATCTTAGTTAACTTATCCATGTTGTCAGTTTCCTTCATCGGGATAAAAATGTGCAAATTTGGTTAATCCCGTTACAAAATCCATCGAGATATCCTCCCATTTCCATTCTGGGATCTTTGGTTGTTGCAACAATCCAGAGGGCTTTTGGTACTCAATCTTTACCCTTGAGCATGTTAAGCACTTTGCCACATATCGCGCAATGTCGGCTTTCATGTTCGGCCACCAATACAAACCCTTTAAATCTTGGTACATTTTATCTGATCCAGGGTGCACCGAATATCTTGATTTGTGAGCCTCGTCCATCACGAGCTCACGGAGATTTCCAAGTAAAGGAACCCAAATTCTATCATTATAATACCTGAGTCCGTCGGGCTTAACTTCAGAATTTCCATCCACCCCTCGCAGTGCTTCGGCTGCGAAATTTTCTTCCTTTAAAGCTTCTTGTTGGGCATCGCGGATCCGATCCGGCAATCCCGTGTGGATGGTAAGTTGCAGCGCTCGTACCCGTCGAGGCTTTTCATACTCCTTCCGACTTAATGCATCAGCCACAACATTGGCTTTTCCCGGATGATATTTGATTGCTAAATCATAATCGTTCAGTAACTCGACCCACCGTCGTTGTCGCATGTTGAGATCCTTCTGATTTAAAATGTGCTGTAAGCTCTTGTGGTCGGTAAATATCGTGCACTTTGTTCCATAGAGGTAGTGTCTCCAAATCTTGAGTGCATGAACAACGGCTCCCATCTCCAAATCATGCGTTGTATAATTCTTCTCAGTGTCCTTCAGTTGCCTGGACCCATAGGCAATCACCTTGTCTCGTTGCATCAACACGCAACCGAGTCCTTGGATAGATGCATCGCAATAAACCACAAAGTCGTCAATCCCATCGGGTAACGCGAGAATTGGAGCTGAGCATAGCATATCTTTAAGAGTTTGAAACGCGCGTTCTTCTTTTTCACCCCATCTGTATTGCACTCCTTTGTGCGTTAAGGCCGTTAAGGGTTGAGCCAATTGCGAGAAACCCTTGATAAACCTTCGGTAGTATCCGGCAAGTCCCAAAAATTGTCGGATTTCGGTCGGCGCTCTAGGAGTAGACCAATTCTTGATAGCTTCCACTTTAGCCGGGTCGACATGAATTCCTTCTTGGTTAACAATGTGTCCAAGAAACTGGACTTCGCGAATCCAAAAATCGCACTTCGAAAACTTAGCATAAAGCTGTTCTTTACAGAGTAATTCCAAAATTAGTCGCAGATGCTCCTCGTGTTCTTCCTTTGTCTTGGAGTAAATCAAAATATCATCAATGAAAACTATCACAAACTTATCGAGGTACGGCTTGCACACTCGATTCATTAGATCCATAAACACCGCAGGTGCATTGGTTAGCCCAAAAGGCATAACCAGGAACTCGTAGTGACCATAACGAGTTCTGAAAGCAGTCTTGGGGACATCTTTATCACGAACACGAAGTTGGTGATATCCAGACCGTAGATCAATCTTTGAAAAGTAGCTTGAACCTTGCAGCTGGTCGAAGAGATCGTCGATTCGAGGGAGTGGATACCGATTCTTGATCGTAACCTTGTTAAGCTCTCTATAGTCGATACACATTCGGAACGTTCCATCCTTCTTCTTAACAAACAAAACTGGTGCTCCCCACGGAGACGAACTTGGACGAATAAATCTTTGTTGAGTAGCTCTTGAAGTTGTGAGGAGAGTTCGTTGAGTTCGCTTACTGCCAAACGGTAGGGTGCGCGTGCAATCGGAGACGCTCCAGGGATTAAATCAATTCCAAACTCCACTTGTCGAAATGGAGGCAAACCAGGCAGATCTTCAGGAAATACATCTTGGAAGTCGCGGACGATCGGGTAATCGTCGATTCTGCGCTCGGGAAGTGTCGAATCCGTGACGTTTGCAAGAATCGCGAAGTGACCTTTACGAAGACACTTTTGAGCTTTGAGAAACGAAATAATACCAGTCACTGCTCCACCTTTTTCACCTTGAACTGTTAACATTTCGCCTCCTTCGAGTGGGATACGAACCACTTTTTCTTTACATAAGATTTCAGCTCGATTCTCAGATAACCAATCCATTCCTACTATAACGTCAAAACTACCAATCGGGAAAGGCATAAGGTCAATTCCTAGGGTATGGCCAGCTAGTTCTAACTTACAGTCCTTAACTATCTGAGTCGTATCATGAAGTTTACCATTAGCTAGCTCTACCACATATTTAGCGTCTAAGGCAATAGGTTTAGCGTTAATCAATTTAGCAAATTTTGTAGAAATAAAGCTTCTTTCAGCGCCAGAATCAAACAATACAGTAGCAAAGAAATCGTTCAAGATAAATTTACCATTAATCACGTTGGCATCATTGCGAGCTTCACCTTGACCCATGACAAAAGCTCTTCCTCTGCCATTTCCACCATTCCCGTTATTACTATTTCCGTTGCCATTCCCATTACCATTACCTCCACCATTACCATTCCCACCGTTGTTTCCTTGGTTACCGTTCCCTTGCCTTCTCAGCTGCGGGCAGTCCCTTTTAATGTGGCCTTGAGCACCACATTCGAAACAGCCACGGGCTCCACCATTGTTGTTCTGATTGTTTCCTTGCCCGTTGCGGTTGTTCCCATAGTTGTTGCCTTGATTGTTATTGTTCCTCCTGGGGCGGTTTTGTTGCTCGGGCAAAGTTGCCCAACAGTCTTTTGCTTTGTGGCCCCCCTTGCCACACCTTTCGCAGCTCAAATTCTTTCTACAAGCACCAGCATGATGCTTCCCACACTTGTTACACAAAGGCAGGTTACCTTTGTAGTTGCCTTGACCATTGCCACCCTGGCGGTAGTTACCACTGTTGTTCCCGGACCTCTTGCTTTGACCTTGGGAGTTATAAGATCTCCCAGTGCTGTTTCCAACACTCTGATTGTTCATTGAGTTCTCAGGAGCTTCATCATCAGCTTTTCTTTTGCCACTTAAGGCAGTCTTCTCAGTGGCTTTCGCAGGAAGTGTACCCTTCTCGACCTCCTGATCAGTAAGTTTGTGAGCCAAACGGATGGCTTGCTGCACGGTTGCGGGGTTGCTGGCGGTCACCAAACTCTTGATTTGAGGCGCGAGGCCTTCCAGATAACGCTCAATGCGTTTGAATTCAGCATCGACCATTGCGGGGCACAAGACCTCGTACTCATGATATCGTGCAGTGTACTGTTCGACTTCAGACCCAACCATCTTCAGATTCAAGAATTCGCCTTCTAGCTTCTTCACTTGGTCACGAGGGCAGTACTCATCCATAATCAGATCCTTAAATGCTGCCCACTGCATGTTATTAGCCGCGTCTAGCCCAATCATCTGAATTTCAGCGTTCCACCAGGAGAGTGCAGCTCCTTCAAAGGTACCAGTAGCAAACTTCACCTTGTTTTCAGCTGGGCAATTACACATGGAGAAAACCTTTTCAGATTTCTCAATCCATCTGAGGAGTCCTACAGCCCCTTCTTCGCCGGAAAATGTCATCGGCTTGCAGTCCATGAAGGACTTGAACGTGCAGTGGTGGTGGTTTCCTGATGCATAAATAGTTCGGGTTTTAAAATTAAACAGGTCAAAATATAATCGCTTTGTGCCTTAACCGGCATAATAGTTACCCTGTGCGGCATATGCAGCTTGGACGGCTGCCACCGCGGCTTGCACGTGTTCAGTAATCATTGCTTGCAACTGTGCAGGCGTCATGTTTATATTGCCTCTTCCGTTTCCTCTTCCAGACATCTTGCTGAACAGTTAAAGTAGCCAGTGTTCAGTCACATTTTTACTTTATACATATCCCATAATATGCATAATAACATTTTCCCGTTATCCCACTATTAGTCCAGAAAATTTTGTGCATAATGGAGGCGTCGTCGGAGAACGTCGTAAGTCGTAGGTAGCTATCGTCGAAAGTCGGCTTTCCCATAAAAGTCACCGTCGGCGTAGTCATCGCAGTAGAAATCAGGACGTAGCGTGTAGCATCGTTTCGTTGTCGCTTTCCCCCGAAGTAGTGCGCGCATCAGCGTTCGCGTTTCGTATTCGTGTGTGAAAATTTTCCTAAGGTTTTCCGTTAGACTTCCTAGACACGGTCTATATATATTTATATATATATATATATATATATATATATACGTACTAAGCTTTTACTTACACAGCAGAGCGAGTATCCCAGGTTGGCACGTAAAAATTTTGGTTTTGGGAATTTGTTTGTTCGTTTGTAACTAAGGTTTCAAGTTGCAGTTTCCAAATCGTTTTCAAAATTGATTCCAGTTCTCTGCAACTTATGGCTCTGATACCAATCTGTCACACCCCCAAATCAACCACTAACGGAGTTTATACCGTTAAGGGGTGCGAGCAAACCAGGACCACAACCATTAGTTACAAATACTAAATGAATCAGAGTTAGTTCAGAAATCAGTTATAAAGTAAAGTCTCAAATACAACGCAGCGGAATAAAATATTGTCTTAGCACTAACCACGTGCTTTACATAAACATTGTTTTTAAATTCCCAAGTTTAGTTTAAATGAAAATAAACATCTTCTTGTGCCATGTCAACCTGCTCCGGATACTCCTTAGCGATCTGCAAAAGTTTAAACCACGCAACTGTCAACCTAACGGTTGGTGAGTTCACAGTGGGCTTGTCACGCAGCGGCCCGGTCTAATAATCATAATCGTATGAACGTATCCTTATGTACATTTTATTTGTGAAAAGCAATGCTTGTGTTAATCAGTATCATAGTATCGTGGTTTAGTAAAAGTGTTGTCCGTAACCTACGTTATCGGGTATGTACTAGTTTTGTATAGTTAAAGTGCTCAACCGATATCGCGGGTAGCTAATCCGTTGTTCCATGCACTAAGGAAGTTTGCACCAAAGCTGACTATAATTTATTGTAGTGGTCGTGCCATCTAGTACTGCGGACCTACGTCATCGCGGATTTGCCTCCCCCGTGTCCTCTCGGGATCACGGTCAGATAGGCTGATATTGTACCTCCGTGCACTCCCCATGCCACGGGGCGGAGTTTGTCAAACTCCAGTAGATCTACCCAACATCCCCTCGCTTTACAATTAATGGTACAATTTAGTTGAGGACTTTTAAGTTTTCAAGGCATCCTTAGAAATCATGTGATATCATGTGGTTTAGACTTTAACCTACGCTAGCCATATTAAAACGGTTTTCGTTTCAGAAATAGTTTGTTAAGTTTCACAAGTGTTTCCCATAAAACACTTCAAGTTCATCCAATGGGTGTCGAGCACTCCGAGTTTTCACGTTTATCAGGGAGGTGCCTCGCACTCTCGAGTTTGTCAGCATTGTTTTACTTTTAGTTGATCGGTGTGACCCAAACGGGTTCACGGTAATCGGGTTAGTGACACTCACCTTTGGTTGCACTGCTACACTTGCTAATATTCCAAGTATGCTTAATGAAGACCTATGAACACGTTTAGGTCTTAAGTATTAGTTTTGTGTCTAATCTTTACTTAACGTCACTATGGCCCATAACATAGCACGTTGGAACTATGACTCGACATACAGACACACGACACCGATGGTTGATCATAAACAAGGGTTCATATATATCAGGAATCAAAGCATGTATCATCATGGTATAATCATGTAAGTCATGGCATAACATTCAAGCAAATTATACAAGTTTAGATTCTGGTCTCAGTTTCGCTAGCAGTTTCGCTAGTCAGTTTCGCTGTGTGCACGGGCAGCACTTTCGCTAGGCAACACCCGATGACACAGTTTCGCTAGGCTAGTTTCGCTCGAAACTGTTGGCACAGTTTCGCTAGCCTAGTTTCGCCCGAAACTGGTTTGAACTTTCATTCAGGGAATTTCGCTCGGTAGATTCGCTCGAGCTGGTCTGGTTGGTTTACCCAGCGACACTGCAGTTTCGCTGCATAGTGTCGCTGGAAGGAGATATACATAGTTTCGCTGGACAGTTTCGCCCAGAGAACACCACAGTTTCGCTGGTCGCGAAAAACATACGGATCAGCCTAAAAATCAACCTAACAGCTTCCATCTTTACATGCAATTCATTATTTAGCATACATGGGCATTTACCAACATAAATCAGTAAGCTTTAACACCTTAAACATGCATTTTGTCATCAAATCACCCAAAATACATATAAAACCCTAAAGTGACTAAAATAGCATAAATCTTTGTCATGGATGGATTTCACATGTAAAGTTATCAACTTTATGGTAGATCTAGTAATCCTAAGCAACATATCAGAAGATCTAACAATAACACAAAGATCTAGGCATGCTTTATGAAGAAACACATAGAAAAGGCATAAAAGAAAGGTTTTGGGACTCACGATTCGATCAAGGAATCGAATGGATGTTGTCTTGAGGCTGAGATCTTGATGTTTGGTTGTGTTTCTCGACTGACCAGATTTCCAGAGGTGTGTGTGTGTTTTGGAGAGAATGGTGCAACAAAATGAGGCAACTAGGGCTTTAGGTTATTATATATCAGGGCCTAGTTTCGCTGGCAGTTTCGCTGGCCAAGCGAAACTGGCTCTGGTCACAAGTGAGCCAACAAGCTGCCGGGCGACATTACAGTTTCGCCCGATAGTTTCGCTGGTTTCCCAAAAGTGGTCAGTTTTCACATAATCAAGGATTTACAATTCGTCATGCTATTCATAATATTAAATCATGCATTTTGAATCATATTGCACGTATTGACAACCATAATGAATACATAGCACATATGGGCGGGTTCGGTGATCAACCAAAGGACGTGGACGTATTCGGCCTAGTTAAGTATTAGTTACTAAGTTAACACTTATAACGTAACTAACGGAAATGTCTAACGGAAGTAAACCTTGAAATTCTCGGATGTCACATGTTCAATGGTTTGGTTTACGGTTTATTTGGTTTATTCGATTCGGTTTATTCGGTTTAAAGTTTTTTTTATGATAACCATAACCAAACCAAACCGTATTGAAAAGCTTACAAACCGAATCGAAAAACAATATTCAATACGATTCTGTTTCGGTTGAGAACCGAATAAATCGTATTCAAACTGTATTTACCAAATAACATATATTGCGTAATGTTGTTGCTAACAAAAAAATAAACAAAGAACAAACATCTTTAACATATCCCTAGAGTTTAAAACCATAATCCGATATACAACCAAAATACTTACAACCAAGGTGGACTCTTGTTTTTGGTAGCGTGGAAGAGGAGAAGACAATGAGTTGATGAATACTTTTTACGACAAACTTGTTTTACCCTAAAAAAACCATGGATGCTTATTTAGTTGGATTGTGGATAAGTCATAAGTGGGCTTAGCTTAAATGGTTAAAAGGTTTATAAACAAATAGAAACACACACACACATATATATGTATATATATATATATATATAAATCTTATTTGGTTTTAAACGGATAACCGAATAAATCAAATAAACCAAATAAAAACAAAACTCAAAACCATAACCGAACCGTAAACCGAATTCACAATTCGGTTACGGTTGAAAACCAAACCGTAAACCGAATTCACAATTCGGTTTGGTGTATTCGGATATGGATACGGTTCGGTTTGTCGGTTTATTCGGATTTCGGTTATTTCTGCACACCCCTAGTTGGAGGTGGGGGTAAAACCCATGCATGAAAATTGATTTTATGATGTATGTGTGGCTTAGTTTGGTTAACTGGACTACAAGTATGCACATAAATGAATTAAATATTGTTGATTCTACTTAACGTTGTGATTAAGAATAGAATTAGTTTGCTAAATTAAAATGTGATAGATTAGGTGTTTTCATGCACATTAAGTGTTTGTGAAAATGCCTAAACGAGTTGTTAAACTAGAAAGTAAGGGGTATTGATCAAATTGTTAAGTGGAGTGATACTTGAGTGTTATGGTTGGTCATATTATTAATTACCAATCTAAACGATCAAGTAAATTACAGGTGATGTGGTGGGAGCTCAAGCCATCAAGGAATGCCAAATTTGAAGATTTGAGATAAAACATAAGTGGTTAAAGTATTATGTTGCAAAGTACATTATAATGTGGTTTAACCATAAGTGAGATAATAAGTTTAGTTCGACATTATAATAGATTATATTGTGATCAGTGCATAAGTTGATATATGATGTTTGTAGTTAGATGATGGCTACAACATGGAAAGGAAATATATGAAAGTATGTTTTATGACCCGTTTGGGGTAAGATGAATAAATCCAAGGTGTGTTAATAACACCAAAGCTTGTTATACAAAGTGTGTAATATGACCCATTTGGGGAAAGATGTGTAACACCAAAGTGTGTTACACAAGATGTGTAATATGAACCGTTCGGGTAAACATGTGTAACATCAAAACGTGTAATACGAAGTGTGTAATATGACCCGTTTGGGTAAATATGTGTAACACCAAATTGTGTTACACAAGGTGTATGATATGACCCGTTTGGGTAAAGATGCGTAACACCAAAATGTATTACACAAGGTGTGTAATATGACTCGTTTGGCTAAAGATGCGTATCACCAAAGTGTGTTGCACAAAATGTGTAATAAGACCCGTTGGGGTAAGATGATATATCAAAGTATGTGATTATATAGTATATTTAAGACCCGGTTGGGTTAAGGTGGATGAATCTATATGTGTTTAAATAATATAAGTTTTATGACCCGTTTTGGGTTAAGATTGATAAATCAAAGTATGTGATTATATAGTACATTTAAGACCCCCGGTTGGGTTAAGGTGGATGAATCTATGTGTGTTCATATAAATATGTTTCATGACCCGTTTTGGGTTAAGATTTATAAATCAGAGTATGTGATTATATAGTATGTTTAAGACCCGGTTGAGTTAAGGTGGATGAATCTAAGTGTGTTTAAATAAAGCATGTTTTGTAACCCATATATGTTAGGATGGATGAATTAAAGTGTGTGTACATAAAGTATGTGTCATGAACCGTTTGGGTTAAGAAGAATAAATCAAAGTATGTTTTAAAAAGATGAGTTTTTACACTTTAAGTGGTCCCTTGAGGTGAATGAATGCAACACAAGTGTGTTATGTGTTTATGTAAAGAAGGAATGCGGTAAACCCAATAGTATGTTAAGGGTTGATATGCAAGTAGCGGTTAAGGTGTGATATATAACTTGGTTCATATTTGATATCTTAACCTTGTTATGGATGCTTAGTAAGCCAAGATGAAAATGGTAAATGTTTTATTAAGATGGACATAAAAGCGGTGGAAAATCAAGGATGATCACTTTGGTATAAATTGGAGGTTAACGAGTTAACGGGTCAACGGGATGAGATTATAATTTCATGGTAATCCCAATCTGTTAATGGATATAAGTGTGTTGTTGTGTGCTAATAAAATCATGTGATTTTCTTGTACGTGATATGTAAAACCAAGGGGGATGGAGTGAGATTGATAAACTACACCAAGGGTGAAAAACTGAAAATTTTAGCTAAGTCTGAAAAATCCAGGAAAACTGTATTGGTCCTTGGAAATCAGGCTCCTGGCGGTACGCCGGGAGTGACCCCATGGTGGGTGGCGATACGCCACAGACGGTAACGGTACACCATACTTGGGTAGGGCGAGTGTGGCGATACGCAGGAAGCTTGGTCTAGGATTTTTGTTTTGTTTTCTTTCCAATATAAAGGGTAAGTGTGATAAGTGCTATATAGCCATTATTACTAACGTGTTACTGGTAAATAATGGTACGTAAGCATTAGGAGTGGCGGGTCAAGATCGATACAGGATCAGATGAACCGAACATCAAATTTTGGGAAGATGAATGTGATGCCCACTCCCAGACTTGGCACCAGGAGGAGTCACTAATTAGATTTACTCATGAACACATGGTACAACAGAGATAACTAAGCAACGAAAATTAAAAACTTTTCATTTATATATATAAGTCAAGTACAACAGTAAGGAAGATACAACATAATCTAACAACTAGATCTTATCTATGTCTATTGTCAGTCTACTACCGAGTCCTTTCCTGATAGCTTGCCCACCTAGTCTGTCCTCACCAAAGCCCTTTCCTTGCTACCTTAAACATCGCCATCACCTAACATACATATATATGTTTTTGGAAAGGTCAGCTTACGCTGGTGAGTTCTACGTTTTTCAAAAAGCGTTACCTTTGCCTCGAAAGTTTATTCCAACGTTTGGGCCTAACGGCCCCTTTTAACAAACATTTATCAAGTATAAACATAACAGAATTATACTGTAACTTTAAAACCATTATCCTTTAGAAATTTATTAGGTATAAGACGTAACCGCATTATAACCAAAATATAACTTTTAAACATTTATCAGGTATAAGACATAACAGAGTTATATCAAACATTTAACCATTAAACATTTGACCATTTAACATTAACCATTTAACAGGTATAAACATAACAGTATTATACCAAAACATAACCTTTTAAAATCATTGTAAAACCATTTAGAACTCAAAGTACTTTGAGTCTCCTAGACCTTCTCTTGTGCAAATAATCATTAGGTATAAAACATAAAAGAGTTATACGAAATATTATAAGCAGTCATTTATTTACTAAGCATTGTTTATTGGTGTTAGGACAAGTTTCTGTGTGTGGTCGTTACTGTGCGAATATATTGTGTTTGTAATGTTTGTAATGATGTCAACATACCAACCACGTACCAATTGGTACGGCGGACCAAAATGGTACGCTGGCTTGTTCACCTATAAATAAGTGTTGGTATGTTGGTCATCTTCAAATTTGGTTATTACTCTTTGTGAGTGTGAGAGAGAGAGGAGGTTCTGTCCAAACCTCCTCCAGAGCTTAATTGATGTATACTCTCTCGGTATTGTAATCATTTGACTATAATTGAATGACAAACTTCCGTCTCTATCATTCTATGATCTGAAAACGATCCGTATATGGTTTTTCAATTGGAACCACGTTAGTTCCTTGGGCAACCATTGCCACCCGAATACCTTTTCAATAGAGCAGCCGTCGCTACCCCGGAGAACCGTCGTTCCCCACTTCTAGTTGCACAACCACCTTTTCCCTTCTCATTAGACAATATCTACTTAGATTAAAACCTTTTCAACCTTTTCAAAAGTCCATTTAAATAACCTTTGTATTTGGACTCATAACCTTTTTAACACCAGTCCATCACCCGTATATGGAAATAAGCGTTTTATAAATATAATGTTATGGGTCTTGTTAAACTTCAGTGAAACCTACACTGGACTGATTCTATAACATTTCCTATTGTATTGCAGGTGTTTAGATATAGGAAGTACCGCAGCGTATCCACCACACCTTAAATACAAACAAATATGATATATAATCATCCCAGTATAGATTACATCTTACAATCACAACAAGGCTAATAAGATCATATTTACCCAACACTTATTCACATACACAAGCTTAGACCAAACATTGACATTTTCCATTTCTCAAAACTTTATATAAAAGTTTCATCCTTTACATTACCGTTTATTATAACCTTCCCGAAAACAGTTTATAAGAGGTAATCATCATTTGTAACAGTTATAGGTCTTAAAACATTTCACGTATGTGTATCAGCACAAAACATGTAAAGGCATTTTAACACATATCCTTAACATTTCTCATATATATCATTCCTAAATCAATTTAGGAGTTTAACAATTTAGGACATTTCACCCGTGACTATTATCACAACCTTTTCACGTATATTTCAAATTAACAGCCATTTAGCAGTTCAATACTTATAAAACATTCCATCAATAATCATTTTTATAATATTTTCATAACCTTTCACGTATATATCAATCAAAACCCTTTTAACAACTCTAACAGTTAAAACAAGCAATATCTCAGTTATAAAACATTTGAATATATTTTTATAACATTTGTATGTATATCATCCCGAAAATATTTAAAACATTTAAAACATTTAAAGAGTGGGCTCATAGAACTCACCTTATTCTCTTAAGCAGTTAATTCGGGCAAAACCTCCGCTATGCCTTCCAATTAAACCTAATAGCGTATTCTATGGCGTTAACGCAAGGTTTAATATAATAAACACTTCCTATGTTTATTTTAACATCATATTATCTTAATAATATTCAATTAGTAAGTTCATTCCTTTTTAAAGTTCAAAATGACCAAAATGACCTTTAGGCGGTTATCCTTTTCTTTTAACGATAATACGAAGACGCGCAATCCAATAAGTAAACGCTCACTCCGGGATCACCCACTGAGGTATACCAGTTCCCAGTTGCGATTTATGTGACACCCCTGCTTTTCCAGAAACCCCAATGTACAGGCACTTACCCTTTCGGTCCGCACAAACTTCTAAATATCCGATTAACTCGGTATATTTTAATACTTTAATATTTATCCATTTTAACTTCATATATAGAGACATGTTGCCATACCCTAATTTCTCGTTTTTCTCATTTCTTGACCAAAACTTATTTTTATTCAAAACCGTTCCATTATAACATTTTATAATATGCTTTAAAATATCAAAGCTTAATTCAAAACCGTTTACTCAATTTGGGCAGAATAACGTTACGAAAACCCAAAATTTGAACCAAACATTTTCCAATTGTGAAATAAACTTAGGGCTTTCTTAAAACACATTATTTTATGATTACCTACAAAAATTCAGACTCTAATTCCCACCCGATCACCCGATTTTGGCAAAACAAGCTCAAGAACCCTAATTTTTATGCATTTTTAGAAAACATACTTAGAGGAAATATTCGCAAAAACTGAGATAGGTTATTTTTAAACATACCTAATGATGAGTAACTGCAGAATTTGAGCTTCTATATCAAATCGAGTTGATCGAATTTTGCAGAAGAAGGTAGCGGTTCATATAAAGGTTTTAGAGAAGATATTTAAGAAATTGGTGATGTAAAACGAACGAATTCAGTCCCTTTTCATAGCCTTCAAGGTCGCCTAGGGTTCTTACACGTAGGAGGGTGACTAATTCGGCCAAAACGACACGAATCGGATCAGATTGGAAAGCAAGAAAGGTGATCGTGGCATTTTCTGGTCGTTGTAACGGGTCGCGAATCGCGACGGGTTGGTTGTGGGTCTTCGCAACCCGCGACATAGTTTGTCAGTTTGGCATAATTGGTCCCTCCACTTTATATTTACATTTTAGCCCCCAGACTTCTACCAAACTGTTATTTTATGCTTAAAAATATTATGGGGCATATTTATAAAAGTTTCTAAGGCTCGGGACACGCTCTATGATATAGCTATATATAAGTATATTTATATTTATATATATCTTTCATTATTTTGCACTTTAGCCCCTCTAACTTTTGCTCTTTCATTATTTTATGTACCAAAACATCACGGGACATAATTTTAATAGTTTTAGGGCTCGGGATACCTTCGATAAGGTTTATATACATTCGTATATATATATATATATATATATATATATATATATATATATATATATATATTCTATCAATTTGCATTTTAGCCCTTTCTACTTCTCATACTTATCATTTCATGTTTCGATTCACTTTAGGCTGTATTTATAAAAACTCCTAAGCCTCGGGTTCCTATAAATACTCATAATACTCGTATACGTTATGTATTTATTCATTTTCAACCATTATTTCAACATAAGGATACGTTCTTATTTATTTTTCATATGCTTAACTATTCTAACACGTATTCTCACATATATATTCATCAAATGAATATTTCACATGTATTTAAGCCATTAGAATATATATATGTATATACTTACACATATATCTAATATAATACAATCGCGTAAAGGTATTTTCCTCCGGTCTGTCTGTTATACCTATCATATCAACTTCTAAAAACGTATTTCATTTTGATATCATGCATATCAGTTATCATGGTTATAAAACACTTATTTATTTCATTTCATCAATCAACACGTGTATTATTCACGTAACCCTATCTCTTATCAATTCATTACATGTTAACAGGTAAACATGCATTTTTCATACGTTTCATCATGTTTGGCTATCTAACACATATATCATATGTATCTATAATATAAACACGTATAGCATTTGCAATTCATTACCCTTTACCTATTTATCAACCCATAAACCATATCAATACACGTTTTAGCTACTTAACACGCATAGCACACGTATATAATTCAAGTTATGAAATTTTGGGGTGTTACAATGAATGTTATACATAATTGTGGGGACATGTTTAATGGCAGACTCTGATAAGGGAAAAATATTAGTAAGTTAAACATATTTTGTATAATAATAGTTTGATTTTCCCCGGTGTAGCTAATATGAATGATGAAATTTTCTGACACGTATTTTCTTTATCGAAAGCATCTGTATTTAAGAGATGGGACCTTACATTATAGCAATCTTTTGGAAATGTTTATGGGTAAAAAGGTTACTAATCCCACCGTTGGTGAGTCCTCCCAAGTAATATTGTCTTTTATTGAAATGAACAAAAACTAACTTTATCTTTATTTTACTTTTATTTCTTGAACTTATCAACTTTGGATTTGGTTAGACGTTGATGAAGGTTTTGCTTACATGTGTGTCCTTGGACGACCATGGTATCTTACCATCACTATATTACACTAACAATGGGTGCACCTGCCCTAATGTGTGGTGTTCGGTGATAGTTTGTTATAGTATTTTATAAATTTAAAACTTGAACAATAAGTGGTGTTGTTTGGCCCATAATTATCATATTTTCTATACCAACACCTACACATCACCAGCCATCTCTAGGTAGTTATTAATCGAAAAGGAAAAGGTGGCAAGGTATTTATTAATATAAGATATAACTACATTCTCCTTTTATAAACCTTACCATCATTTGCAAAGCAGGTTTTTGTCAAGGTTCGTGGCCTATTTGGTGTCGCTAGATGGAAGAAAGTAGCAAAGGACGACATGGTTTCCGGGGATGAAATTATATGGGCAATAACTTCACACACACGGAGAAAGAAAGCAGATGTGAGAGGAGATACAGATACCAGAAAAAGAGCGAGTGCCCGTGCGCAAAGGATCTAACATGATGTCTAGTATGAGAAAGAGAAAGGATGTTCATAGATTGGTTCATTAGAGATGTTCTAACAATCATAACCAAAATTATAAGTTATCAACCAACTTTTCTTTTACACTTAAAAGAAATTAAGGAAGAAACAAACACAATTAATAATAATACACGATGAAGGTAAACAAAAAAAAGTTGACCCATATGCGTGTAAATGGCTAGATATTTGTGGTCAAAGAAATCGACTTGTAGCTTAATGGCATCCCATGTGTTACTAAGATGATTTCATTTTTTCTTGTTGATGTTAAGGGTTTAAGTTTCAACGTCAATAAATGCGTATATTAAAAGTAAGACTTTGTAAGCGTATGCTTACAATTAAAGAAAAAAAGACATTTGTGGTCTAAAAGAATAAAGAAGCAATAAGTGTGTGGGATATCATAGTGGTCGATCAAAGGTTTTAACAACTTAAGAGGGGACAGGGTGGCCTCGGTAACTCGTCGCGGGTAGGATGCGGATTTTCGGCTACAGCGCCGCCACCCTTGAAGCTACTTGCTGCAGCTTGTTGCAACGAGTACTTCTAGCCGTTGATGCTCCAAAACTAACCGAAAGGTACATGAATAAAGTCACACATTTTTTTTAATCTTTTTGCAGTGTACTTGAATTTTAAATATTTCTTTAATTAAACCTACTTAATTCTCCATCCTTCTCCTTTTACTACTTTTCTACTTCTTTACCACTTCCCCTCCATCTCTAGCACAAGTAAATTAATATAATTATAGAGTAAATTATGGCATTCGTCCATGTGGTTTGCACGAATTTCAGGTATAGTCCCTAGCTTTCAAAAGTTACAGTTACAGTCCAGAGGTTTACACTTTTGTAGCACCTATAGTCCTTTTATCTAACATCTGTTAAGAAATTATGTTACCTTTTAAAATGATTATTATACCCCTGTATTAAAATAAAAAAGCAAAAGAAAATATAAAATTACGATTCTACACCTCATCTTCATCACCAACATTTGAAGGCAAGGGGTATGTTGATCCTGTCGGTCACCACAATCTCAAGATTCATCACAAACTATTCATCACAATCTCAAGATTCATCGCAAACTATTCACCACAATCTCAAGATTCAACAGACATTAAATGGAAGGACTATAGGTGTTATAAAATTACAGACCTCTGGACTATAGCCGTAATTTTTCAAAGCTAGGGTCTATACATGAAATTCGTGCAAACCATAGAGACGTTTGCCGTAATTTACTCATTACTATATATACGTTTGAAGTGTGTATGAATAGTGTTTTTTCTCTTTTAGTTGATTTTGTCTTCTAGTGTAAATATATATTTATTTTGCTTTTTATATGAGTTTGTCGTGTAACAAATATAGTCATGTGGTATAACTTTTACGTCATACGCTTAATGTTTTTAGCGTTTGGTTTCTAATTTTAACGTCGGTACGTAGTTTTTGGTATTGTTATTTTCTTTACGTAGCGTTATAACAATGCAACTGTTTTGTGTGTCCCCGTTGTTTCTGCAGTTGATTTTTTTGTACATTTCAAGCGGCAAGAAGGTGATTTTGTCTTCTAGCGTAAATAGCTGGTTTATTTATTTATTTGTTTTTTGTCTGAGTTGGTGATGTAACAGATATAGTCATGTACAATAACTTTTACGTTATAGACTCAACGCTTTTAGCAGCTGGTTTCTAACTTTAACGTCGTTACACAGTCTTACGTATTTCTATTTTCTTTACGTAACTTTATAATAATGCAATTGTTTTATGTGTATGTGTTGTCTTTGCATTTTTCTATTAGTATTTTTTCCAAGCGTATCGAATTTAGCACACATAAGTTGATAGTATAATGAGTACAGTAGAGTAACATAACTTTCAGGTAGTGCTCAATACTTTAAGTGTTTGTCTTCTAATTGTAATGTCGTTACTCAGATTTTTATAATTTTCTTTTCTTTAAGTAGTGTTATAGCAAGCAACTGCTTCATTTACCCTTATTATCCCCACAGTAACGAGCGGATAGCAAATCTGTTTCAAAGATTCTAAAGTTGTGAGATATGTTACAACGAATAAGATCGAATTTATTTAAAGTAGAGATGCGACCCATATTTCTCTCACAAATGTGTAGTAAACTCGGATTTCCTATACATTTCCAAGAAATATATTTTACAGATAAACTAACCCTGTTTTTTTTGGCGGACAATTTATTTACTTTTTTGAAATGACAGTAATTTTTTATTATTATTAAGAAACGCTCCTAAAAGAGCAAACAATTACAAGAAATGAAGAGGATTAATCATCCAATCGTTCCAAAGAACCATGATCTTACGATTTCTAGAGGTGAACCACAAAAACGAACGGTAAACAATAGTGTCAAAAATACCACCGTTCCGCCAAGTAGTGTACATGATAGTAAGAACCACGTCTTTTTTTATTCTCGAGAGCTTCAAATCTTTGATGGCGTTGAATAAGATATGAGGATTAGATGGACAATGGCATTCCACTTCTGACCAAGCCTTGATACGAGCCAAAATTTTAAGAAATAGATGACACTCGCCGAATACATGTGATGAAGATTCCACTAGAGATTTGCACATGGGGCACAAAATATCATCTATCTCAAGACCACGTTTGGAAAGATTTAAATGAGTAGGTAAACGATCCAAAAACAACCTCCAAACGATGATGTTCACTTTTTTTGGGACATACCTCAACCATCTAGTTGCAAGATCACCAACCGGAAGGTGAAAACGATCAATGCGATTGCGAACCATCTTAATCGAGAATTCTGGATCACCATTTAAGCACCACGACCATTTATCGTTTTCGTTTCGAAAAGAGACATTTGAGGTTAAATCCATCAAAGATGAAAATTGTTCGGATTCAACCCCCCCCCCCCCCCCCGGTAATGTTTTTGCGCCAATGCCAAACCCAAGAATCATCATTACGATATTCGCATATTTGATCATCCTTATTAAGGGAAACCGCAAAGAGGCGAGAAAACCGATCTTGAAGCGGCAATCTCCACCCATATTTCTTTCCAAAATTTTGTATCGTTACCCTTTCCAATGTGTTTGCGGATCACATTAGATTGAATATATTGTAATATATGACAAGAGTCTCAAGATTTCATAATACGTTGCCAAGTACTAGAATACCTACTTTTCCTCATCTTATTAAAAAAATGGAACCGTGAATTGCCTTAATGACTCGGACCCAGAGGACTTCCTCATTCGAAACAATTCTCCATCTCCATTAACAAATAGCTAGTCCAATAAAGTTTACTGGTACATAGGTGTTTTGTAATGAATCTTTCCGATTTATACTACAACGTCGTTTCCTCGCACTATACCATCGAAATGAAAAGTGGAATACATCATCAAACAAAGAAGCGTCACACAAATTTTGATAAAGAAAGACATTTTTTCTAGTAGCATCTACATGAGATAACGAAGAATCAAAATAGCCTTCATTCTTAGTTACACCGTAAAGAAGTAAAACTATAAATAAAAAAGAATGCTAGCTAGCTAGTTAACACTCTATCGTCTTCAAGATGATAGCTTGGTGGTAAAATGATAAATCTCTCCAACCAAAAAGTTATGATTTAAAATTATATAAAATACGGATGTGATGATTTAGCTCTCCAAGCTTTCATAATTATAATCCTCAAAAGAAAAGGGATAATAAACATATAGTATATATCAACGTACACTGAATATGACCCCGAATACATATGTCCGTATTTGATATTGTTACATATTTATTATCAGAATTATTAGAATTAGAATTTGTGGCATAGATTAAATAATATATTATCTTGTTTTTAAAAAATTTTAAAATAAAAATAATTAATTCATTAAACATGGCCACGTCTAAAACTGCATTATATAATATGTTGTCGGAGAGGGGATGTAACGTGACCGGAAAAAGTAAGTAGCAACCTTTAAGTATCTTTCACCTCGTGCGGTTAGCCCACCACCATAGCCCACCAAACTCCTTTTCACGGCCCGGTTCTTTTATTATACTCGACCGCCCACCAAATAATACATTATCTTATCATAATCACCATAATGATGATGTAACGGGTATATAAATATTTATATCTATATATATATCGTTTGATCACATTAGAGGTGGACATTTCATAAGTCGACAGAGGTGGATTTACCTTTGGTCAAGGGGGTGGGAAGGCCCTCGCTCAGTAAATTTTCTACCTCTGTATAAATTCTGAAAAATTTAAACTAAAGAAATGAGGCCTCCGTGTGTTTATTGGCAATTTAGCATGCCCTTGAAAAAACTCTTACAAATAATTATTTAAGTCCTTAAAAATCGTTAAAATCAAGCTAAATCCAGATTTTTGTGGTAAGTGAAGATGACCAAAATGATAAAAAGGGGTGAGAAAGTAGATATTAGTAAGGTGAACGGACGGAGGAGAGAGAAGGAGCTTGAAGAAGAAGCTGGTGAAGGATGGCAGACTGTTAGGAGGATATCGATCAACGACAAATTAACCTATTCTTTCTTTATTTCTGGATTCCCGGATGGTGTATCGGTGGACGATCTAAAGCTAGTTACGAAGCACTTAGGTACAATTTCTTATGTGTTCGTTGGAAGGAAGAGGATGTTTAATAATGAATGCTTAGGTTTCATTCGCTTCAAGAACTTGATTGACATTGCCAAGGTGGAGAGTAGACTTAATGAAGTCAAGTTGGGTGATCGTTTTCTCAAGGCCAACTTACCTAATGTCCCATGGAATTCCCCGAGGATTTTGGAGAAGGAAGGCAGGAGCTTGCCCTCCAATGGTAATAGAGGGAACTTGCTGAAAAAATATGTGTGAATGAGATGTTAATCTCAAAGTCATTATGTTCAAGTTTAGAAAATGTGGTGCATCTTGTCCCACGTTGGTGTGGGAATAAAAGTTGAGTTGATTTATAAGGATAAACCACAAAGCCTTAGAAAAATATTGTTTCATGTTTTACTCCGACTCATACCCTCGCGCAATAAGTTTTTGACTAATTTTCGAACCTTTTTTAGCAGATTCTAGAAGTGGCTTTTGGTTTATCAAACCGAAAACCTTTTGCACTCCAAACTGAACATTCATTGTAATGGTTAATGAAAGATTAATGACATTAGTCATGTGTTTATTTGCGTGTATAATTACACGAGTTTTTGGGCAGAAAGAACACACTGAATATCACATACTGTTGATACGTAATATGTTGATACGTAATCTGTTGATACGTATTTGCGTCTGAAGTAATTAATCAGAAGATGTCATCTGAAGTATCAGTGTGAAGATTCAAGACAAAGTCAAGACATGCTACTGGGCGAACTAGATCCGAACCTGTGTTCGGACTAGGCGAACTGTTGTTCGCCTAGAGTTCGCCAGGTCGTATATAAATAGGAGTTTGTTCTTTGTAATCAAGGAACTGAGGGAGTGAGATCATAGCTTAAGTGTGTGTTTCTACGGTGTATTCTCTGAGTCTGTTTCTGAGTGTTTACTGATTGTAATTGCCCGTTTGATCAATTAAACAATCGGTTAATTACTTGTTTCTCGTCCGATATAGCTAGATTGAGTAGACGATCCGATGCTCACGAACTTTCAAGTGGTATCAGAGCTTCCTGGTTCACTCTACTGATCCGTGGTTGCTATTTTCGAACTTTTTGAAACAATTTGTCTCGTTTTTCAAAAGTTTGGAGATTTTTGCAAGTTTTCAATCATTTCTAAGTCATTTTTTATGCAGAATGTGTTCCAAAATCATTCCTCATCATATTTCCTGGTTCACTGCTGAAAATCTCATCAAAATCTGTCCAAAATCGAGCGTTTTGAGCGAAAAATGGTTCTGTTCGCCTGAAGAACTTTCAGTTCGGAAATAACCGTCATCCGAACTTGAGTTCGCCTCAGTAACTGCTCCGAACTTGAGTTCGCACAAGTTCGTACAAGTTCGGTTGAGATGTTCTGTTCGCCTCATCCGAAGTCAAGTTCGTCTAGATTCGTTTAAGTTTGGTTGTGGGTTAAGTTCGGAAGGGTTCGACACCTGTTCGGACAATACTTTTGGGTTTGGGTATAGTTCGGATAATCTTCTGTTCGGATAAAGATTTTTGGGTTCGGATCTGCTTTGGCAAAAATTGGGATTTTTGAATCGTTTCACAAAAACTGACGTAAGTTGAGAACCGTTAAGAGTTACGGAACCCAATACCCACCAAAACGACCGTCTCGAAGAGATCTACACTTTTAAGACCCTCGTTTTTAGTTTGAAGTTTTTGGAACATCATATTTCGGAAAAGATGTCGGATTCCAAGCTTTTGCCGCCATGCAAAATGCGATGCAAACCATTCTAAACTTTGATAACGAAATTGGAACAAGTCAGAAAGTTCCCAAGTTGTTAAAGTTGGAAGATTATCAAAATTGGAAGCAACGATTTTCTGCTTACATAAGCACGAATGATATCGATTTGTGGATCCTGATTAAGAAGCTTTACACACATCCAACTGATCAAGGAGATTTCAAAAAAGTTCATACATTTGACAATGCTGAAAGAAAGCTATATCAGCTTGAACAAAAAGCTTTTGGTTATCTTACGATGGATCTACCCACTGAGTTGTTACATCAATTTAGTACTTGCAAAAAATCAAAATAATTGTGGGATGCATTATCAGCAAGGTGTGAAGGGAATGATCGATACAAGAAAAGTCAGAAGAATGTGTTAAATAAGGAGTTTGATAACTTCCAGCATTATGAGAATGAAAACATCACAGCTCTTATATCAAGATTATCACATCTAATTAGTGAATTGAAGATTGTGGGGATTGAGAAAACGGATGAAGAACTAAAAGAGAAAATAATGGAGGCTTTACCAAAAATTAGGAAAATTATGTGTTGTTGCTTACACATGATAAAGAATTTTCCACATTAACGTTTCATGATCTAACTGGTAAGCTTCATACCCGTGAGATGAAAATGATGAATTCTAACAAGTCAACGGCTAAATTGCAAAATCCAGAGTTGTATAATGGTAAAATGTTGCTAGTATCACTGCTAAGGCTAAACCAAGTCTTAGTTCAGCTCCAACTACTGTTTTTATTGGAAATATGTCTGGAGTTTCGGGTGATATTAATTCATCAAGGGTTTGTAGTTTTACAATTCCTCGATCATCAAATCAGAATGCTTTTTCTGCTGAAACAACGGATGAATGTGCTGCTCTTATCACTGCTTTAATTTCATCTTCTATTGTAGGTTCTAGCTTCAAAGTCACAAAATTTGAAGAAATTGAGGCTAAAGCAAGTAAAGAAGGAGGTTTTCAATGCTGAGAAGGTTCAACCCAAACGGTTTTACAAACTCAAGGGTTCGAAACAAATTTTATCTGATAAAGAAATTCCACTTCACTACGTGGATGCTCAAAAGATTTCTGAAGTTTTTGTGAAGGCGGATGTTTCAAAGATCAAAGAGAATCAACATGCAAAATTGTCTTTTGATGGTTCTAAATCTAAAAACCCAACATCCAAATGGGTTCATGATCACAGGAATCCGGTATATGATTCTTCTTTTGATCATGTTAGAGATATTCATATTTATAATACTATGCAAGCATCTAAAAGGTGGGACAAAGCTGATCGCTTATGCTATATTTGCCGCCAAAAAGGGCATATGGCAAAAGATTGTCCAATTCATGCTGATTAAAATCTAAGATTTCAAAAGATTCCAGTTTTTGGTAAACCTACCAAATCAAAGTTCTTTGATGAACAAGGCAGAGTTTTTGATGAAGTTGAGCCTACATTCTTTCTAAAACAAAAACGTTTTGTTCTCCATATTTCAAAAGGTTCAAAATGTAGGTTCTTCATCACAGTCACCTGTGATTGATTCATCAAAAACTGAATTATTAATAAATAACAACAAATCTGGAAACCTAAGGTGGTTTCGAAGCAAAACGAGGACACTGATCGACCAGAAACACTTCGCTTCGGGTCATTTATGAACTAATCAGTTTGACCAGTGTGCAGGTACTTCTAGAAGACCTTTCGACGATTGAAAAGTTGTTAATGGAGGAGTATTCTGCTTAACTTAAATTTCATGTTATATCTTACTAACTTGAAAGTTTTCTGAAACTTTAAAATGCAAGGTATCCGTATTGGTTGATCGATTTTTCTTTTGTTACATTTCGTTTGTTTTGTTTGAAAAAGAAAATTGACAAAAGCCAAAAATAGAGTCTTGTTTTTGTAAAAATGAAAAATCCAAAAATAGAGTTTTTCATTTTAAGGGGGAGAAGTGCATGTAAGGGGGAGAAGATGAATACATGCAAAATATATAGTGAAGGTGAATACATGCAAAATATATAAAATTTTGAGAAATTGATTATTGGGAAATGATAGTACATTGACTTACGTATCTGACTCATTAATAAAGTAGATGAAAGAGCCATAAGATCATTGTTTGACATGTTTAGTAGACTCGGCAAATCAGAAAGTATTCAGATGTGACATACACTACATACCAATGATTGACCATGTGGATAACATCTTGAAGCGTATTTCATGACAAAAAGAAAAATAAGTGTGAAACCAAAATGAGAAGTCACTGTGTATACATGTGTTCATTTTGCAAAGATTTAAACTTGTTTGATTTTCTTTATTTTATCAAACGATCGGACTTTCTCTGCGTATCGAATGATCACCTGATTGTTGTTCATTTGACGTTCTGCTTTATTTTCTTTGATGTTTCATATAACTCATTGGACTTTCTCTGCG
The DNA here is from genome assembly GCA_039602395.1 of Deinandra increscens subsp. villosa. Taxonomy (NCBI): domain Eukaryota; kingdom Viridiplantae; phylum Streptophyta; class Magnoliopsida; order Asterales; family Asteraceae; genus Deinandra; species Deinandra increscens. The sequence goes on from JBCNJP010000017.1 coordinate 9,652,221, forward strand.
TGTACGGGAGTACCGACCTGATTGTTGTTGGGTTATACAATTTCAATATGTTTTATTTTCTTATTTTGTTAAATCCGAGGCCTAATCTGCGTATTGAAAGATCGACCTTAAGGTAGACGATTTAACATTCTTATTTCTTTTTTCATGGAACACAATTGATGATATCATGAAAATATTATGCTATGTGATAATCACAAGTGTAATCACACGAGAAAAAGAAGTAATTATACAAGAAAAAAGAAAGAAAAAATGTCTGAATATGTATGATAGTATGGGATACATTGGTCAAAGCAAAATTTAATCAATACCTTAACATATACAAATGTTATGAGTATGATTCTGCCTGAGTTTAAGATGGACAAATTATACCGGCAATTGGCATGACTTATGTGTTTCAATTAGTTACAATTGAAGTGTAGTTCAGTGCGTCATGTTCAATATGATCCCGTATAGTGGTCTTTCTCATACCAAAAATAGAGTTTGATTTTGTATTACAATTTCATTTCACTTCGGAAAAATACAAAAGGATTTTTGGTGTGTTTTAGCATAAGTTTGAAAAATAAAAAAGATTTTAGGTTTGTTTTGATATTTACTTTCTAAAAGTCAAAAAGATTTTGTTTCTGCTTTATTTTCGATATGATTAACACGTGATACATTTCAATTTTCAAAAAGATATCTTGGAGTCTCGAAGAGACATTTTGCGCCGAGATTACTTAATTTTTTGAGCAGATTGCTAAAGTGAGAGATATCACAACTTCAAGTCTTCTGAAGCTGCTGATAGGGACAGAGATACACCGGACATCGTCAAGTATTCAAGATCAAGCTACTATCAAGTTAAGGAAGAGTTTGTTTTAAGATAATATGAACGGATTCTGCACTTGAGGGGGAGTTTGATTAAAGATACATGAGTCATATTTTGTGACAGATACTGCACACGCCGAGGAGGAGTTTGTTGATACGTAATCTGGTCGTCGTGTGAAGTACCTAATCAGAAGATGTTGTGTGAAGTATCAGTGTGAATATTCAAGACAAAGTCAAGACATGCTGTTGGGCGAACTAGATCCGAACCTGAGTTCGGATCTAGGCGAACTGTAGTTCGCCCAGAGTTCGCGAGGTCGTATATAAATAGGAGTTTGTTCTTTGTAATCAAGGAACCAAGGGAGTGAGATCATAGCTTAAGTGTGTGTTTTCACGGTGTATTCTCTGAGCCTGTTTTCTGAGTGTTTACTGATTGTAATAGCTCGTTTGATCAATAAAACAATCGGTTAATTACTTGTTTCTCGTCCGATATAACTAGATTGAGTAGACGATCCGATGCTCACGAACTTTCACATACACTCATATCGCTCTCTGCTCTACTATTACTATTGATCTCTATCGCTGCTGCTTCTTTCCGGTCGTGTTTCAGGCAAGTATCTCGTCCTGCAGTACACACTATTTAGAACCGTGTACCCTGCTATTTGGTGCTTTATTTCATAGCTTGTTTACTATACTTGTTATTATAACTTAACTCTTAGATCACATGGTTTTCACTTATGTATGGGTCAAAACCTTATGTTTACTCACCAACTACTTTGGAGTTGACTCTTTACTTTGTACACATTGCAGAAAACACTATTTGTTATGAAGGACCTGATGTGGACACGTAGGATTCTTATGGACTTAGTTGTGACCTCAATAAATAACTATCTTATTGGTGTAATATGTATGTTTGGATTATGTGTTGTACTTTATTTTGCTATTAATGAAATAGGTTTGATTAAGATTTATCACAACTTAAATTTTAGTGTTGTGAGCATCTGGAATATCCTCGCGCCCCAACATATTCCGTCTTCGGTTAGGGTGTGCCATTTCTCATCCTCCAAACACACCCAACCGTCGTTTGAATGATAAGGTTGATAATCTTCTTGTGCTTCCAAGACCCAGATGCAAACTTGTGAATATCAGTGAGGTCCTTAACACCAAAAATAAAGAATCTAGTGAGCCTGCTCCATTGGGTAACATCATTCCAAATGCCTTGAGTAAATTGACATTAAAAAAGAGATGTTCGAAGGACTCATAGAAGGAGCCATAAACCAGGCAGATCGTGGATTGCAGCTGAATTCTTCGAGCATGCAGGGCTATCCGAGTAGGTAGACAATCCAGACTCATTCGCCACATAAGGAAGGAGACCTTCTTTGGCACCCAAGTGTTCCAATAAAACATCATGTCAGGGATTCGATATTGAATCTCCTGAATCTTCCTTTTAATACTATTAATAGTGAACGCGCCAGAGTTGTCCAAGGACCACCACCAAGTGTCATCACCACCCTGCAAGGATATAGTATTGAGCAAACTTGTGAGTTGGTTAAACTCATTCAACTCGGAAACATAAGTCGGGGAATGCTTCCACCTAAACCGCCAAAACATACGGTTGTCCTGAGCATATATTCGATCAGCCACATAACACAACTTTTGGGCTTCTAAACCAAATAGAACAGGGAATAAATGCGTCAAAGGAGTACCATTAACATAACTGTCCAACCAAAATAAAATTGAAGTGCCACTTTCAAGAATGTCGAGGATGGACTGTCCCAAATTAATGCCAAGCCTCACCAAATCTGAAGCAGATTTATGAATCTGTTTCCATACCTGACAAGGAGATTCTAGTGGGAATGAAACACCATGACCTTAAACTATGGTGAATGTCCCAAATCACCTTTCTCCAAAGGGCCGATTTGTCATGCTTGAATCTCCACCACCACTTGGCTAAGAGAGCAAGGTCGGCCTCCTTAAGAGAACCGAGACCGAGACCGCCGTATTTTTTATCAACCATGATTTTGTGCCATCCCACACATTTGATTTTACTTCTGTCAAAAGAGCCACCCCAAAGAAAATCTCTACGAATGCATTCAAGAGTATCAATGACACAAGAAGGAGCTCTATACGACGAAAAACAATAGGTAGGAAGCGAGTTGAGAACATAATTGATTAACGCAATCCGACCGCCCAAAGAGGGAGTTTTGGCTTTCCACACCGATAGTCTCTTTTTGAAAGTGTCCACCACAGGCTCCGAATTCCTAGCCAAGTTCATATTAGCGCCAATATGGAGCCCTAGGTATTTGAAAGGGAGGCACCCAGCTTTACAACCAAAAATGGCAGCCTAATTACAAACCTAGTTAGCTTCCACACCAATCCCAAAAATTGTTCACTTAGAGAAATTAATTCCAAGGCCGGAGATGAGATAGAAGCAACGCAATAACCGGCGAATATTCAGATTATTAATCATCGTCCACTCACCCGTGAAGATCACACCGTCCGCAAAAAGGAGATGCGAAACAGTCAGATCGTTAGGAGAATACTTAGTTCCATGAAAGATACCAATTGAGAAAGCCTTATTGATAAAGCAAGTGAGAGCCTGAAAGCAATTACAATTATAAACAAAAAGAGCGAAATCGGGTCACCTTGTCGAAGGTCGCGTTGACAAGAGAAGACAGCAGTAGGCGACCCATTAACCAGGACAGAGGTATCGGATGTTGGGACAATCGCAAAGATCCATCTCCGCTAAAGAACGGGAAAATTCATTTTTATGACGACGTGGCGACACGTTAACCAAGACATAAGCTTTTATTTATAGTATAATTCTTATTAAGTTTTTTATGACACACTTTGTACCTTCCAAACCTTATCAATATCATCCATGTTCTTAGGTTATCTGTATTGGGCGTTAACCCACCCCTATAGCGTCCCACACATCGTCTCCGGGAGTGCTATGGGCTTTTAATCGGCCAAGGGCGATGCGAAGATGGTGCCTCTCCCCTCATCATGATTTGCCCATTTTTTTATTGGATTAAATATTTTGAAGGGTTTTTTATATAATATAATTGTAGAATAATTAGAGGGGCGACACGTGTCGTGATTTACAAACGGAAAAGATTATAACTACGGATAGCCTAATAAAAATGACCAAATAAAAATAATAAATATGTGTCAAAAAATGTAGGTAAGTGTGCATTTATAGAACCTTTATACATTTTCAACAAAAATTTTCCTAAAGTTTGTTTATCTTTTTTATGAATAAATTGGATTTGAAATTTGAATTTGTAAAAGGAATAAGAAAGTAAATCAACTCGAATCTTTCAAAGAAGTTTACGTTTGCATTGTATTTTGAATGCCAAAAACAATCATAAAGGAACGGAATACATAACTCTCTTCACCACCTATCAAAGAAGTTTAAGTTTGCATTGTATTTTGAAATTCTTTTAATTGATTTTCATAATTTAAAAATAATTTGAAACGCAGCTTTTGCTGTGCAGACGATCTTTAATAAAATTCAAAACAGAAAACCACTAAAAAGATGGATTCAAAAGGTTACAAAGTTTAGTTTCAAGAACATGACACACAATAGTTTCACAAAAGAAAAAACCATACAAAGTTTGCATCTTTCATGAAAATGAAGGTTTTAAACATCAAAAACCATCACTTACATCCACCCCATGCAAGAAAACTGTCCTGTGATCCAAATTCCTGCAATAACATCATCAATTCCACCATTTTAGCAATTTGTAACACGAAAACAAGTGATCTTAAATATATATAATCCTATATGGAACTAAGAACTTACAAGCTGGCTCAACCGAAATTCAGGTGGGGTATCAAGTTCCAAATTTGCAGGATCAAGAACCAAATTTTGACATGCCTCGAGATCCTTCTTTAAATTTTCTGCTCCTAATCGAGCGTAATCTGCAAGGCGTGGTTTTGCATTTGATTCTTGGTTTGTAACATCTTTTTGAGAAGATTGACTCTGAAGAAACTCGTCACACAAAGATAGTCCTTCCACAAGTTGTTGCGAATCTAAAAGATACTGTGACTCACTGTCCCACCATTTCGCTTCTTCTCCACCTTGACTATCATTATTAGCCCCCGAATTCTCAGCAACATGATTTTTTTCTGTTACATGATCTTCATGATCATCGAGCTCACCACAAGAGGTTTCGAGCTCAGCCTCGTGAACGGGCTCCATCTCATGCTTCAGAAAAAAAAGGATTTAGATATCAAGAAGCAAGTTGTAAAGTAATGAATTCCATACCATTTTGAAAATGAGTCCAAACACATTGACCCGAATCAAACTGGTGCTTCTTTACAACAGCCCGTTTTGGCCGGTTTCCCGACCCGTCTGTTTTGCGGACTTACCATTTTGTTTCATTTTCTATTTGTATGTTCCATCTTCGATTATTTTCTAGATCGTAAGAGGGGTGTAAACGAGTCGAGCCAAACTTGAACTCGGCTCGTTTCGAGGTCTACTTCCAAAGCTTGAGCTCTTGAGTAGTTTTTCAAGCTCAAACTTGGCTTGTTTATTATTTATTAATAAATTTATATTTATATAGATTTATAATTATTTTTTTATAAATTTCAATTATAATTTATAGATACATAGCATAATATATATTATTTAGTTAACTTTATCATAACTAATATAAAATAATTACTATATAAACTGTAAACATATATTTAATATATTAAATAAAAATTATATAAATATAGACTCGTGAGCCAACTCGATAAGTGAAGCTTGAGCCTGAGCTCAAGCTCATCTAAGCTCAGCTCGACTCGATTCGAGCCGACTCGTTTACACCCCTATCCATAAGATCAAATCAACATTCATTACAAAATAAAAGTAAAACAGAAGCTTACATGGCCGGATTCCACAGAAATTTCAGCAGGATTTTGATCACGACCCATATCCGCGACCCACCTTTCAACACGAGGGGGGTCAGGGGTCACCACCTTAGGTGTCACAGGATCAACCTTTACAACAGGCACATCAATTTCTTCAAGAATGACATCTTCATCTTTTCCATTAGGTTTTAACTGTGGTTGTTGTTGATAAAATACTTTTGAAATCACATACTCGCCTTCTTTCTCATCTTCCCCTGTCCCCAAATGATATTGATGCATTACCCAATTTGTTTTCTCGGCTTTACCGCCTTTTACTGGACTTACATAAAGAACCATAATTTTCTTGCACCCACGTTGAATCGAGTCCAGGACAACAGGTTTTGTTCTCCCCGTTTTATGCCAACGGAAATCCCCAAAATCATCGCCTTGTATCTTTCGGCGCTTTCTAGTTCCAGTGTTATATGCTTTTATCGCTCTGTGAAAAAAGTGAGATACACTTCCATCTTGTTGGACCCCTAAATCAAAAACAAAAAAAAAAAAAAAAAAAAACATTTTATAAGGACAAGTAACAAAATTAATATAAAATCAACATGAATCATATAGCAGATAGAAAACTATACACACACACACTTATATATACAATATACATGTACCTGGCAACTTTTGAGGATGGGTGTAACAGATTCCATCATCTTCCTCAACCGTTGGAATAAACTCATTGATAAAAGGGTGAGGCGGGAAACCACTTACGCCACATTTAGCAAGTAAATGCCACATGATTTCTTGATCCAACGGGTCAAATTTAACCCCTCGGGGCAACCCAGGCCATGCTTGATTAACCTAGGAGCAAAAATGTTTTAGATTTACCAATCTTGAAAAGATTTTAAATGTTTAATGGATACTGGTTTCTCTATTGTCTAAAGCCCACAAGGCACACACCTAGGCGCTAAAACACAAGTGCAGCCTTGTCGCCTCTCGCTTCAAATGCCCCATTTTCAGGATCATAGGCACATTTTCAAACCAAGTTCCGGCAAAAAATCATCTGAATAAGTCTAAAACAACGACACTAGCCCTAAACAAACCTGGAATCCACCTAAACTAGCCCAAAACAAGCCTAAAATATGTTTAAAACCACTAAAAATGGTTTTTTTTTTCTCAGGGCAATTGCATATCTCCCCCTCTAAACTTGTGAAATTGCATGTTTCCCCAAATCATGCTTAAAGAGCATTGTACATTGTACATTGCAAAATTGTGTTTTGGGGAAATATGCAATTTAGCTCCAAATCAGGGGGAACTATGCACCTCACTTTTTAAGAGCCTTGCACCTTTGACAGCTATGATTGGCTTAAAGGTCTGAACTTTAAATAACAATAGAGAATATAATGATAATCAGACTGTAAAAAGGAGAGATTTACATCACTGTTGTCAACAACATGGTGGCAGTTTGGGCATGCTTTTGTGGGATTGCTTTTCCATTTGATGTCTTCAGGGTTATATGCACCAGATGCACTTCTAATCTTTGTTGCAATTCTCTTGCCATCAACCAACCATGATGGCCTGCAAAAATGAGTCCCAAAATGAGAAAATTGCTGTCTAGAACTCAATCAAGTGTTTGTTTATATTGAATGGTATTCAGCCCATTCCTAGCTTAGAAACATCAATGAACAAATGCATATCTCCAAATAACCTTTTAACATGATACAAAAAAAAAACCCTAATTTTCAAAAACACATAACATGGGAATACTTTGTAGACTTGATCAACCACTCTCATTATTAAACATGGAAGATCTGAGACCCCTCTTTGACTTTGACCAAAAGGGTGGCTCAATTTTGACCTTTTCCATCACATAAGTAATCAAACTATAATAAAGTTCAGATTTTTTCAAGAAACATACAAGTACACTATATCAAAACAACATAAAGAATCTACTTTCTATACTGGGTTGTCATCAACGCCTCAAAATATATCTAATTTAGTTCAAGAGACGATATAAAAGGGGTAGAAAATCAAGAAACTGAAATGGGAGTTAACCGCCTCCAGTTTCAACATACAGATGAAGTGAATAGTCATTCGATTGAGTGTGTTTTTTGCTTACCCAGACATGGTGATGAGTGATCGGAATCTGAGAACCTAGGCTAGGCTAGGGCACCATTGATATCAATTCTCTCTCCCTCTGCCAAATGTTTTTTCATGGGTTGACTGAAGGTGATGGTGGACCGACTGGATTCTACGTTTATACTTTATATATATTTTTAAAACCATTACTTTAAATTAATTTTTTTTTTGAACGGACAATTTGGCTCAGCGGTGTATCGGGACTGGTTACTCTGGACCTACCCACTGTCCCGAGTCTGAACCTCAGAGCGAGGGAACCCGGGAACGCCCTCCATTTGCATCATCGGGCGGGAACCGAGCAAGCCCGTAAACTCTCCCTTGTGACTCAGGATCAAGCAAACTCAATCCTTCATTGCCCACCAATATCTCACAAGGTGGTGTGAGTGAGATTAGAACTTGAGTCTCTTCAACCACAAGCTTAGAATTTAACCGATACACCAACTTTGCTTGATAATTTAAATTAATTATTAATTAATAATTCTTTTTAAGTTTATATTTTAAGGCCATTATTTTTTAAAGCCATTACTTTATTACTTTATACTTTATATATAGACTATATTTTCTCAAGGGTTCAAAACCATGTGGTGGGTAAAAAAGTGATAAAAAGGTACAGTAGGAAGAATATTGATCGGGGCATTGTCTCATGTTATAACTTTTTTTTTTCGTCTCTAGCTTTTTGTTAGTGTGGTGTGTTTTTATTTCTTTGATGAATAAAAGTGTCGTTAAAAGAAAATAAATGTAGATTGTGGACTTGTAGTTGGCCTTGTAAGGTTCCGGGTTTGATGATGGTTTGAGTTTAAGCCGTTATAAGGTTTCGGGTTTGATTCTAATTTCAGGAGGGATTTTATTACAGTTAAGTGGGTTTCCTTCTCGCTTGAGCAAAACAATGGACGTTGGGACTGTGTGTTGACTCGTTGGAAACGTATCGGTCCATTGACTTGGCCTTTAAAAATAAATAGATAAATAAAATTGTAGAAATAATTTAAATAAATGATATTTTAGAAATAAAATAACAATATTTACCTATATGAATATATATATAGGGGCGCGTTCAAACGAGAACCAAATATTTCGCGAGAACTAAATAGGTTGCGAGAACCAATTCTAACCACAAGAATCTTTATTTTCAATTTTTTTATTCTTTTAATTGATAACCGCTTAAAAGGGAGCTCAATTTTTTTTTTTTGAACGGCAATATTATTAAGCACCAAGAAAACAGCCTCTTAGCAAGACGCTAAGAAGCCAAAACACCAAACAAACACCAATCACATATAGCTACAACTACTCTAATCTATACATCTTTTACTTCTATTCTCAATCCATATTTTGCCCCAACATTTAATCTCAGAAATAACTTTGGAGGAAGACGGTTCACGACCGTTAAACACGACATATTTTTTCTTCTCCTCTATGTGCACAAAAGGAAACTCAAATTTTTTTTTTTTTTTTGGAACGGCATCGATCAGGCGACTTTGGTCTCACGTGTAAACCTACCCTTGCGGGGCTATGTCCAAGGTCGATTACTCGGACCTCCGTGAGAACCAAGACACCCCCTCCTGAAGCTTTCTCCTGGCAGAAACCCCCCCTAGGACAACATGGGGTAAAACTGCCTCCTCTTGGATTAGAACTTGGGTCACATGGTAACCAAAGCCTTAAGAGCCAAGGGGGTAACCACTAGGACAAGTCCTAGTGGTTAAAGGAAACTCAAATTAATTCCAATTTTCTCCGTCCTAAATTATCACATGTTAATTAAATGTGGTGTCCGAAATTGTCAAAAGTGAATTCCATGCGGTGATCATTTTTCAAAATCACATCATTATTTGTTCACTATTAGTTTAATACAATTTTCCATTTACATTAACTATTATCGGACTACATTTCAAAATCACATCTTTTATGTCTTTTTTTCATTCAAATTCAAATGAGAACCAACAAAAAAGACGAAAACCAAATAAACCATTTTAATAGTTATCTCATAGAATAGAAACTATACTTTAAAATAAAATAGAGTACATTTTAATTTCTTCCTACTCTAGCCTAACTCGACAACGTGACTCGACTGGTAGGTTTGATATCAAATTCCAATTCTAAACTGGATTCAGTATTGTATAAACCAATCTGGACCGTTTATACCATTAAACTCATTCTTATAAAACTAGTTTGTAAACCTCTATCTATATGTCAAATTGATAATTCATGCATAACTTTTTCTATCAAAAGAAACGTATCATAGATGCATTAATATAATAGACAATACAAATGTTTATTGATGGAAGCAATGTTGTTTATACAAATAATGCATCGCGTGAAGTTTGTGCATTAATGCATCTAATACTAATATGCATCACTGCATATAAACCTTGCGTATTTCAAGTCGGTTCTTAACTTTTATATCACTAAACACAAAAATAAGTGGTGGATTCGAGGCTAGGATTCCAAAAGAAAAGTAAAAAAAAAGAAAAATAACATTGTGTAATACACAATGAAAATTCTTAAATTCTTAATCTCACTTTGGATTTAATTTCAGCAATTTTTTGTTTATTAACAAGCAAGCAACTATACTTAAACCAGTGCATTGTTGCATTAGGGTAGGAGGTATGCTTGCCTAAGGCATGTCTTAGGCATCAAATTCTGACCAATGAGGTGATGCCAACAGGAGAGAGAAGATTGATGTAGAATTGATGATTTGATAGGGGGTATACTTGCCTAGACATGGTTTAGTCATGAATTAAATGTTTTTCATTTTCATTTTTTTAATCTACAAATAAAATTATAACTTAAACATTTAATATAAAATTAAAAAAAACAATTCATTAGATTAAAAATAAAAACTTACAAAGTCCTAAAAATAAAAAAATTTACCAAGTCCTAAAAATATAAAATTACCAACTCCTAAAATAAATAAAAAATTACCAATTCCTAAAAAAAAAATACAAAGACCACCATCTAAAAATCACACGGCCATCCGTATCTAGCCGCAACTCGACGTTTTTCTTCTAAAAGTACCGGGAGGAGTGATTCGGACACCTTTTCGTGAGGCCTCAAATACAACTCGAGGTCACGAGCCCGTTCTTCTTCGTCCATCGTCTCCCGTTGTCGATTCATCGTCCTCCCAACCTTCTCGTACATTTCCCTCTTCTTTTGAGCGGTTTCATGTCGAACAGTCCGCTTGTCGACCTTTTCATCCTCCCATTTCAACTCAAACCTCTCCATCACCTCCAAAGCATTCGCCGATCCTTTTGTCGACGAGTCACCACCCGACTTCTTGCTTGAGCCTTTTCTTCGTGGCGGGTGACTCAGCATCGAGTTCTCATTCAAGTCGGGCAAACGACTCGGCAATTGTGCCGAGTCGGCATCGTTTGACGTTGTGTACTCGCCGGATACCGATACCTTGGTCCTCTTCGACGACTCGGCAACACCACCAACCTTTTGTTGTGGTGCAACCCACTTTGGGTGATCCTTCACCACCTTCCAAGCTTCGACGTGCGTGAAACATTTCCTCTCATACATTTGTTGATAATCCCGCATCGTCTTCTCTCGAACGTCAACATCACTCGCACCACTAGCCCGCGCACGTGTCTACGATTAAAAAAAATTTTAAATATATTTTTAAAAATTATTTTTTTAAAAAAAAATTAAAAAAAAATACTTACATTTTGGGTGTACAACCCGTTGAACCTCGACATCGCCTTGTTCAAGTTGTTCCATTTGGTGTTAACCATGTGAATGGTTCGACCGGTATCACGTCCACTCAAACCGTTGAAGTGATTGAGGACCCGTTGCCAAAACGATTCACGTGATTGTTGATCACCAACTCTCGCGTCTTCGGTGATGTAGATGTAGGATTGCGCCAAAATCACTTCCTCCGCGGGCGACCAATAGGTCCTCTTCTTCTTGCCACCTTTCACCGGTTGTGTAGGTTCTTCGGCATCGTCATCTCCTCTTCGGCATCGTCTTGCATAGCGGCATCTTGTTCTTCTTCTTCCTCCGCTTCTTGCACCTCAATTTCTTCATCAACTTCCTCCGATTCGGAGTCAACATCAACACGTCGAGGTTCACGATATTGGGTGTTATGATACATCGATTGGTGTTGTTGAATTTGCGACGAATGCGGCGTATAAAAAGGTGGTTGCGGTCCATACACACCACCCACTAAATCAACAAACGATTGTTGTTGATAGAAACCGGGTTGTGATGGTGGCGGAGGTGGTGGTTGTGAGTAGAAAACGGATGGTTGGTTTGGTGGTGGTTGCGAGTGTTGTTGAGGAACGTTGGAGGATTGAGCTCGATCTTTCCGAACTTTAGGTCGGAATTTTTTTCCTCCGGTGGCGGGTGACTTGTACTTCCTTGATGAATCCATGGTGATTAAAAGTGATTTGTGTTTGAGAGAGGAGTAGAGGTGTAGAAAAAAATTGGTGTTTTTATGGGGGTTTTATAGTGGTATTTGGTATTTGATTGATTTAAAAAAAAAAAAAGAGCCGTTGCACATGCAACGGTCGAATTTAACCGGCAAAAAAATAATCAATATACTCGGCATATTTCGGCGAAAGAATGCCGTTGGAGGGGGGCTTTTATGCCGATGCCGCGGATGCCGAGGTGTTCGGTGTGCATGCCGAGCACGGCATCATTTATACCGAAGATTGCCGATGATGTGCAATCATGCACACCGCCCACCCTTAGTGCTCTTTAAATTAACATTAATGCATCTTATATTAGGACTAAAAGTGACAAATAACAACATACCCTAATAATTGTTAAAAGCACCATGTTCCCAAAAAAAATATTAAGTTCTTAAAAATAAATAAATAGTTACTTTGGATACGAGGAATTCTGAAGTCATTAGAAATCAGAATGAGTATCAAAATGTTCAAATTAAGTTCCATTATGATTTGTAAATGACTACAACAAGCTGATCTAAATTAGTTTTTAGTGATGTTTTTAGCGTAGTCGGCGAACACCGCCGTACCACAGCGCGGGGGGGGGGGGGGGGTTTCGGCGAACAAATTCCGGCGTACCAAACCACCTTCCGGCGTACCACCGACTGGTACGACGGACCGTTGGGGGAGGGGGTGGTCCGGCGCCGGCGAAGGGAAAGCAGAAGGCAGCTGGGCAGAGGGCGATGGGGGGTGTGCGGGAACGGAGAGGGGTGGTGGTGGTGGGCCGATGAATCAGTCGGCAGGCTAGGGGTAAAATTAAAGGCAGTGGAAGTATGTATTTGTGTTTCATGAGATATGCTTCGGTCCAAAGTGCTCCTTAAAGAAACAATTACCCGAACATAAAGAAAGCTAAAATTCAATAGATGTCTCTTTATCTATCTCTGGAGTCTGGACTGTAAAAATGAGAGAAACTTGAAAAATCATCTTAGAGTTTTTAGGATCGGACCAAAAGTCTATACCTTGTAATAAAAGTTTTAGTAGAGCTTTTGGTTCGACCCTAAAAGCTCTAAAATCATTTTTCAAGTCTCTTTCATTCTTGCAATAAGAGACGTGTTAAATTTTAGCTTTCTTTAGTTTCGAATAATTTTTTCTTTAAGGAGCACTTTGGACCGAAGCATATCTCATGAAACACAAATGCCTTTAATTTTATCTTTTTTTTTTCTTATAAAAGTTTAAATTTGCTTTTGTCCTTGGTTAGTTTATTTATTTAACTGTTTATTTTATGTTAATGTGTTGGTAAGTTAATTACTTAACTACTTGAAGCACCTCAACTCATTTTTTTAATTACTTGTATTTGGTAACTTAAAAAAAAAAATCTAAATGCGATATTATAATTTTGGAAAATTGGATTTTAATAATCCAAAGTTTCACCTATTGGACAAGATTAATTTCACATTTCGAAATGTTTCTCATCGAGCCCAAGTTTCAAACTATTTTCCCTCACTGATCCCAAACTTAACACCGTTACGGTTCCGTTAGTTTGGGATCGATGAAAGAAAATAGTTTGAAACTTGGACTCAGTGAGAAATTTCAAAAGATGGGATTAATCTTGTCCAATAGGTGAAACTTGGGATTATTAAAATCCAATTTAAAAATAGTAAACTTTAAGTTTAAATGAGTAGAATATTACCAACAACGGGGTCCTCCGACACATCGAACCAAGCTTGAGCTAACGCAAATTCCACATCTTGGTCCCGCCCTTGAACAATATTCTTCTCTCGTGTCGGCGTGACCTCCTTCTTGTGAGGCCCTTTTCTTGGTTTTGACAACCCCCCCCCCCCCCCTGTAGGTCCGAAATCTAACCAAACACACGATATTTTAATCACCAACAAGTGCGGAATCCTCGTTTATGATTGATTCAAGATAGAGATGAGAAGAAACACGAAGAATACGATGATTAAACAATAAAACACTTCAACTTTGCACACAAGTAAACTTGTCGGGTACAAATACAGAATCGTAATCACTCTTGTCTCTCTCTAAAATCGTAAACTCAAGCTCTCTAAATGAGGAGGTCAAGTGGTCTATATATAGACCCCCATTTGGTTTACTATTGGGCCCCTTTTGGATCATAAACCCAAAAGTAAACCCAAACCCAATCATAAACTAGCCTACTAATCTAGTTAAACCCTCTAAGCCCAACCCAACTTATTTAATATTACAAGCCTCATAATCTAGCCTCTACAATCTTCCCCTAGGCTTGTGATATTCAATGTCTTCAATATTTGAAATTCTCCTTCTTGACTGGCTGACATAGATGCTGATGAAGATTCTTTCCGCAGAAATCTTCATTGGGTTTCATAACGGGCACTTGGGACTTCCTCTTGATCAGCATCAACTCGAACTTCTTGAAATGAACAAGTTAATGAGATGAAGGATTCTCAATGACTTGCTTCTTTTGAAAGAACTGGTTATTGCTGAATCTTCGGTAACTGTCTTGAATCTCCAAAAATTAGAGGGTAAATTTTGAAAACCTCCTAACTTTGGAGAACTTGATTGTTGATCTTCAAACTTCATGATCTCTGACTGCTCTCTGTATCATTTTCTTTTTCAAAGATTTGACTTGAACTCTTCAGCTTCCCCTAAACTTGTGAGTATTTTTTTTGAAAAACTTTTAAAGCTTTTGAAAACTTGTAAAGACACTAACAACTTCCCCTGAACAGTTGCTTATTCAGATGGAAGTCTTGTCCGGCTGGTTCTTTAACTTGAGCAGTAGCACATCTTTCTATCATCAACCTGTCTGACACACATTTGAAAAAATATACTCCACCAGACATTTGATGACCGGTCTTTGGGTTAGGAGGTAATTATCATATGTTCAGTTGATTCAAATTAACATAATTTTAACCAAAAACCCTAATATAGATTACGGGTTTTCTATAAAACTTCCCCTGAACCCAAGACCTCTAAAGACTTCCCCTTAGCTGATAAATTCCCTTCGGCTAAGGACTTCCCCCGAGATAATACTGATGTGCTCGGAACGACTCTAAAGACTACTATAAAAACCTAGACCTAAACTAGACCTAGACACACCTAATTTTACCGAAAATACCTAAACTAGACCGAACCCTAAGGCAAGTGTACCTATCGGATAGTAGAATAGCTAAGGCAAGACCGGATTATCGAACCTAAGGACACTATTCTAGACAAGAATTAACCTAGACCTAAGAAATGGAAATTATGAGTAATTTGATTTGGGTTTTTGAGTTGAGATTTGAATTAACTAAAATTACCTAATCAACGCACAAACAGACAAAAGCAGGAAACTTTGGAGAATTCAGACGAGAAAAGAGTATCACCTAGACCCTGGAATCCTACTTAATACCTACAACCTCACTCGGAATTGATTGATCTGATGGTGGCTAGTTCACCTTTTAAGTCCTTCCTAGCTACACTTCTAACGCTCGAACAAGGGTTCACCTTTTAAGTCCATCCCACTTCAATTACCCTAGCCACCCTCGGATATACCTAAGATGCACCTAGACTAACCGGAGCTACCAATAACTACTATGAATGACACGGAATACCAAGCTAGACAAAACCCTAGGACACTTCCTTTTGAGACAGTGCACCCCTAGAACTTTAACCAACCCAACTACCCGTTAAACCTGTACCTTTTAAGTCTTCAGTTTAGCAGCACATTACAAGTGAATTACCAATCAGTTATCAATGCAATAGTCAAGGAACCCTAACTACACTTTAGCAATTAACCCTAGAGTCAACTACTTTAGCTAATCTACCTAAACCGAAAGACATTCGCGGGTAAATTAAGCATCAACAACCAACTAATAATCTACTCGTAACACACACATGCATCAAAACATAATAATCAATGGAATTGAATAAAAGTGCAATCATCAATCAATCAATCAAAACCGAATAAAGTCATAAATACTAAATAATCATCCAATATGGGTCTAGGCAATACAAACAAATTAGCCTAGCCTCATGTTACTGTCTAAAATAGTGAAGATCTGAACTTTAACAGAAAACATGATTGAAATTAAGAACAATAAGAACAAAGGATGAAACCCGATAGACCGATGATGATTTGTGTGATGAAACTGATCCACCAATGATTCCTCCTCAATCCTTGGCCTTCTCTGATCTTCAAATCGCCCTTAGTCGCCTCTGAGTTCGTCTGGAAGTCGAAGAATGACGAAACTAAACCCTAAAAGTTTATTTATATCGATTAAGCAAAGTTTCCGGAATAATAGGCAGCAAGCGTATCGCTTGCTGCTCTCTTCTCTTCAGGCGATACGCATGGACACCATTACACGACAATTTAGTCGGTCAAACCGACTTAAGACCTTGTTGACTTTCTCCTGGCGCGCGTATCGCTTGCAACCCTCCATACCCCAGGCGATACGCCTGGGGACCTTTCTTCAGCCCTTCTCCTTGTTTTCTTGTTAAATCTTGTCCTCTTCAAACATGGGCTCGGGAATTCATCAAACTCCTAC
The DNA here is from genome assembly GCA_039602395.1 of Deinandra increscens subsp. villosa. Classification (NCBI taxonomy): domain Eukaryota; kingdom Viridiplantae; phylum Streptophyta; class Magnoliopsida; order Asterales; family Asteraceae; genus Deinandra; species Deinandra increscens. The sequence continues at coordinate 9,668,893 of JBCNJP010000017.1, forward strand.
AATACTTGTAAAATCATAAATACCGACTCAAAGACTCAATAAAACCGATAAAACTAATGAAAACAGACTCAAACTTGACTCAAACACATACAAAAGACATAAGAAAAGGGGATGTGTTTGCAACACATCAAATACATATTATCTTCGAGTTCCCTTCAGATACTATGTATTATGGAAGTCTTTTCATTAGATAATAAGTATCATCCTCGAGTTCCCTTCGGATAATACTTATTATCCCATACTCCTTCCCCTAAAAATTTATCAAGATTTGTCGGGGGCATATTGTCATGCATTAAAACCCATGAAAAACACATTTTGACTTCTTAAATGAACCTGGCCAAGACGAAAACACACTAAAAAGAACTTAACGACTCACACACGAAAGATATAAACTAAACAAATAATTACCAAACCAAACATGAGAAGGTTTATAAGGGATCAAACCGTATGAATCTGACTGAGGAACCCTTTTCAGCTTCAGTTACTCGACTAGTCCAGGTGATTGCCGGTATGTTTGTCCGCTTTAAACTCAAACCCGTTTAATCCCAACCGAATGCGTCATGCTTAATATAGTACAATATTACCATCATGTTTAATTGTCCCCACACCCAAGCGTACACAGTAAAACCTACCCAACCTCAGAGTTTATTGAGGATTCACAAACCCCCAGCTTGAGGAACCATGCAACACCGT
>JBCNJP010000017.1:9670085-9700400 GCA_039602395.1 Deinandra increscens subsp. villosa
ACACAATAGTTCCTTTAGATAGCCTTTGCTGAGTAGATAGCTGATCTCTCTTCGCAGGGCCATGCAATCTTCAGTTTGATGACCAAAGTCTTCGTGGTAGGCACACCACTTGGACTTGTCCTTCCACGTAGAGGGTTTATCGCTCTTTCTGGGCCATCTTGCCTTGTCGCCGAGATCCTGCATAGCATACATCACACCAGAAACGTCAGTAGTAAAGCAATAGTCATTAAAAGAAGGATATTCTTCATCGTCCTCATCCTGTTCCACATTGTTCACTCGGCGCTCATCAGGCCTTGAGTAAGGCTTTGATCTTTGTGACCTAGGATGTGTGGATTCTGACTTTCTGCTGGAACCGTTGAATCCTGGGGAGGACTCATTCTTTCCCAGGATTTTCCTATCCTCCTCCAGTCTGATGAAGCGGAGAGCCCTGTGACGAACTTCATCCATCTTATGACATGGGTTCATGACTAGATCCTCGTAAAACAATGAGTCCTTGTTTAGCCCCATTTTAAAGGCTTGAACTGCAGTTGCCATATCCATGTTCGGGATTTCCAGAGCTTCTCTGCTGAATCTGCTGACGTAGTTCCTTAAGGTTTCACCTGCATTCTGGGTTACCCTATACAGATCACTTGTTAGTTTTTCAAAACTACGACTACAAGAAAATTGACTGTTAAATAAATTAACTAGTTGTGAAAATGAAGCAATAGAATAGGGAGGAATGTTTAGGAGCCATTTGAGAGCTGCCCCCGTTAAGGTGGACCCAAACCCCTTACATAGGCAGGCTTCCTTAATTTCAGGTGGCATGTGAATAACCTCCATTCTTTCGCGGTATTGCGCCACATGCTCTTCTGGGTCTGTGGTGCCATCGTAAAGCTTCATACTGGGTGTTTGGAACCTCTTGGGAATCTCCACATCACAGATTGATGGAGCAAATCTGGACATCCTGTGGCTCGAGGGCCCAACTTCAGGGATTGGCTGCACAACTCCTGGGACACTCGAGATCATTTGCTTGAGCTTTTGGATTTCTCGTTCCACAGACGGGCTTATTCCTGAATCCTGCACAGAATTGTTAGTATTAGCATAATGGGTGAAAGGTTGAGGAATGTTACCAACATCCTGGGGTATGTTTGTCCCAGGATTAGTGATCGGTTCTCTGATGGTAGTCATTCTGGATAAATCAGCATGGGCCATTTGAGCAGGGAAGGATGTTGATCTCCAGTTCAGTGGTGCGACAGCTTCATGTACCCTGGAATTGGTTCCAGGGGTATCGAAATTCAGAATTCTGGGATCGAGTGGTGACGGCTGAGCCGTCGTGGCTCTGGGTAACTCTGATCTCAAGCTGGTCAATTGAGCCATGAATTCCTTGTTCACCTTCTGTTGGAGTTCCATGTGGCGCTCCAACCTACCGAATGTGGCTAGGATATCAGTGTCAGATATTAAGACAGGGTCTTCTTGGATGTTTTCGGTTTCGATCACTTCATGGTTGACCACAGGTCCGTCACTGCGCGTAGCTGAGGTTGAGGCATTAAACCCTGGAGCCGATGAAGTGACTCCACTTGTCGAAATACTGGTCCTTGGACCCGGTTGGTTAACTCCAGTTGTTGAAGCAGTCACAGCAGAAACCGAGACATTCGAGGTGTTCATTTGTGTTGACATTTTTTGATAGATTTTGGCAAAAATCAGGTTTAGGACAAATCTGAAAAGAGTTTGACAAAAAATTGACACCAATTGCCCCACGGTGGGCGCCAAATTGTTTTGGCTAAAAATTACTTAAGTTAAATTAGCAAAGTTTGAACCAAATTCGAATGTGAGGTTAGGTGTCTCAAATTCAGATGTGAAAACAATTTGAAATAATCCTGGGACAACAGCAGAATTCCAGGGTCAAATAACTAGAATCCTGGGTAAAAACTTAGGTTTATTTATGAAATCAGTTGAGAAACTTTATTCAACACAAATGTAACCAGAAATGTAAGTAGGAACACCGAGATTTTGACTAGGGAAAAGCCCTTAGCCCTTAGATGTCTCTAAGGCGCCGCCGGCATAAAAACCCCGGGTAGCGATAACACACGCTACCAATTTATTGATCACTGAAAAATGTCGAGTACAATGTGTTTGCAGAGAGAATAATACGAGAATACAATCAGTAAAGCTCGAATGAGCTGAAAATGAACGACTAAAGGTCCTATTTATACTCCGAGAGCTTCAATGACTCGTCCGATATTCCAGGGGTCTTCAACTGTTCTTCCGATATTCCAGGGATCTCCCCTCCAACGTCTCTTTCCGTTAGTTGACCGAGTTTCCAGCCAACTGACTTTGACCACGTGCTAAATGAGTCTTCAGCTTTCCTTATTCGACCGTTTGAGCGACTTTGTCAACCTGTCGTCACTTAGATAGAAGCACGAAACACGTTAGTAACGAAATCCTAGCATGCAGGGTCATTTCCACATGCTGGGTCATTGTAAAAATAAGGGCAATCCTTGGATTAGATCATATAAGTGTAAAATAAAATAAAGGTAAACCTTCCCGTTCGATGTTAATCATCCTGGGTCATCGAACATTACCTGTCAACATTCAGGGTCATACAATTCCTAGGTAATACCTGCCCCTGGATTATTAGCTGAGAATTCAGGGTATAACACATACCCATCCGCTAACATGGCTCAAGGGCAGTATCCGGCGTATGATGGTTTAAACCCAAATGACATTGCAGCGGCGTACCATACATCTCAGATGACCCCCACGGCTCCCACCTGGCATATGGACTCGGGAGCTACGAATCACATCGCCGGTACTTCAGGTATGATCAATTCTCCCGTGCTATCTCCTAATATAAGCAACATCTTCGTTGGTAATGGCCATCCACTTCCTATAACAGGATCCGGTAATGCCACTCATTGTACCCCTCATAAAACCTACCAACTTCGAAACATCCTCGTTGCTCCTCATATTGTTAAAAATTTATTATCTGTTCGTCAATTTTCACGTGATAATCAAGTTATTGTTGCCTTTGATCCTTATGGTTTTTCTTTGAAGGATCTCAAGAGTGGCCGGCTCCTTTCCCGCCACAATAGCACGGGCGAGCTCTATCCGTTCACCACCCCAGCACCGGTGTCTCCTGCATGTTTTCAAGTTTCTTCCGCATCTGATCTTTGGCATTCAAGACTTGGTCACCCGAGTTCTCAAGTCTTAGATTTTTTATCATCTCGTCATTTTATTTTTCATAATAAAAGCAAACATGTGTCGGTTTGTCATGCTTGCCAATTGTCGAACAGTAAACGTTTGTCGTTTGATGACTCTTTATCATTTACGTGTGGTGCTTTTGATATTATCCATTGTGATTTGTGGACGTCTCCGATTCTGAGCAAATCAGGGTACAAATATTATATGGTGCTTATAGACAACTTTACTCATTTCGTGTGGGTTTACCCGTTAAAATTTAAATCGGAAACTTTCCCTACTTTTGTTAAATTCCACAAACTAATTCAAACTCAATTCAATAAAAACATCAAGGCATTTCAGTGTGACCTTGGTGGGGAATTCAATAATCGGGAATTTCAAACATTTGCTCAAAACGCCGGGCTTCTTTTCCGCTTTTCGTGTCCACAAACATCTCCTCAAAACGGGAAAGCCGAGCGAATGATTCGCCGACTCAACGACATCATTCGTGCTCTACTCACTCAGGCCGGGCTTCCCCCTCCATTTTGGGTTGAAGCCCTGCACACGGCGGCTTACCTTCATAACATATTACCCACCACCAAATTGAACTATAACTCTCCTACCTTTGCCCTTTACCTCCGACACCCCACGTACACACACCTACGCACTTTTGGATGCGCGTGTTACCCAAACCTCTCGGCCGTCGCTCCAAATAAATTTTCCCCTCGATCTGTGAAATGTATTTTTCTCGGCTACCCGACTAACTTCCGAGGATATAGGTGTTACGATCCGGCCACGGGACGCGTTCACCTTTCACGCCACGTCATATTTGACGAAAACTCGTTCCCGTGTCACCAAAAACCGAACCCCCACTTCGATCCCAACTAGCGTCGACACCACCCTCCCACCGGACTATCCTGTCGACCCATCTCCACCTCAGCCCGCTTCCCAGGCCCCTCTGTCCCCACAGCAGCCTCCCCCAAGCCCAAATGCCGGCCCACAGCCATATTCCCTCCAGCCCTGCCTCGGCCCAATCACAATCGGCCCAGCCGCCCACTGTCCCCACTCCACCGAGCCCAGTCCACTCCCCTCCTACACCTCCTACCCGGTTGAATGCCCACCCCATGCAAACGAGGGCCAAATCGGGCATCGCCAAACCCGTCACCCGTCTAAACCTCCATACTACCGCTACCCCTCCCGTCTCACCGATTCCCACCTCCCCTACCCGTGCATTATCGGATCCTAATTGGAAACAGGCCATGATTAATGAATTTGAAGCTTTGCAGGAAAATAACACGTGGGAATTGGTCCCCCGCCCCAACAACCACCCGGTTATTCGTTGTATGTGGTTGTTCAGGCACAAGCTTAAAGCGGACGGGTCCCTTGACAGATACAAGGCTCGTTTGGTTGCTAATGGCAGGTCACAGACAGTAGGAATTGACTGCACAGAGACGTTCAGTCCGGTTGTTAAACCAGCAACAATTAGGACCGTTCTGAGTCTTGCCGTCTCCAAGGGCTGGTCGATTCGACAACTTGATGTCAAAAATGCGTTCCTCCACGGTAATCTAGCTGAGACAGTTTATATGTCGCAACCACCGGGCTTTGCGGATCCGACACACCCGGATTATGTGTGTAAGCTGAATCGATCTCTATACGGCCTTAAACAGGCCCCACGGGCATGGTACAACCGCTTCTCTACATTTCTCTTGTCTAAGGGCTTTCGGAGTAGTATATGCGATACGTCGCTATTCGTTTATCACAATGGGGTTCATTCGGCCTACTTACTTTTATATGTCGATGATATCATCTTAACGGCCTCTAGTGCTCAGTTTTTGAACTCCATTGTCAAGTCTTTATCAGGGGAATTCGCGATGACCGACATGGGGGAACTACATCACTTTCTGGGCATATCCGTGCAGCGTGACCAAACTGGGATCTTTCTCAATCAGACACAATATGCCCGGGATATTCTTCAACGGGCCTCGATGTTAAACTGTAAACCATGCTCTACTCCAGTTGATACTAATGCAAAATTAAGTGCCGAAGATGGACCGCTTTTGTCAGATGGTACGTTATACCGGAGCTTAGCCGGGGCGCTCCAGTATTTGACTTTCACCAGACCAGATATCTCCTATGCGGTTCAGCAGGTATGCCTATTTATGCATGCTCCTCGTGAGCCACACTATGCCTTTATGAAGCGGATTTTCCGCTATATCCAGGGGACTTTAGATCATGGCATACGCATCCGCCCCTCGTCTACCACTACTCTTACGGCATATTCAGATGCGGACTGGGGCGGATGTCCGGACTCCCGTCGCTCCACTTCGGGATACTGTGTGTTTATGGGGGAAAACTTGATATCTTGGTCGTCAAAACGACAAAACACCGTTTCCCGGTCCAGTGCCGAGGCCGAGTACCGTGCTGTTGCGAATGCGGTTGCCGAGATCAGCTGGTTGCGCAATCTCCTTCTGGAACTGCGTGTACCGCTTCGCACGGCCACCGTCGTTTATTGTGATAATGTCTCGGCTGTTTATCTTTCGGGGAATCCGGTTCATCATCAACGCACGAAACACGTAGAGATCGATATTCACTTCGTGCGTGAACAGGTTCGTTTGGGGCATATACGGGTTCTCCATGTACCATCTCCATATCAGTACGCAGATATATTTACAAAGGGCCTTCCACGACATTTGTTTCAGAATTTCAAGACCAGTCTGACCGTTTCGTCTTTCCACGATCAGACTGCGGGGGCGTATTAGACTATAATATTTATATGTATAGATTGCATTTGTATAGGGGGTTATACGTAAATGTCTCTTGTATTTATAGGGTCTTTGTAATTATCCCAAATCAATGAGAATACAGAAACTTTCACTCCGATCATCTCCCTATATATATATATAGGGACGCGTTCAAACGAGAGCCAAATATTTCACGAGAATTAAATAGGTTGCCGAGAACCAATTCTAATCACAAAAAAAATTATTTTCAATTTTTTTTAAATTGATAAACGCTTGAAAGGGAACTCAAATTAATTCCAATTTTCTCCGTCCTAAATTATCGCATGTTTATTAAATGTGGTGTTCGAAATTGTCAAAAGTGGATTACATGCGGTGGCCAAGTAAATCATTTTTCAAAATCACAAATCATTATTTGTTCACTGTTAGTTTAATACAATTTTCCATTCACATCAACTATTATCAAATTCAATACAAAATCACATCATAAATTCATTTCAAAATCACATCATTTATGTCTTTTTTTTCATTCAAATTTAAATGAGAACCAACAAAAAAGACGAAAACTAAATAAACCATTTTAGACCACGTATTAGTTATCTCATAAAATAGAAACTATACTTTAAAATATACTTTAAAATAAGATAGAGTACATCTTAATTTCTTCCTACTCTCGCCTAACTCGACAACCTGACTCAACTGGTAGGTTTGATATCAATTTTCACTCCTAAACTAGATTCAGTATTGAACTATTGTATAAACCAATCCGGACCGTTTATACCATTAAACTCGTAGGTTTATAAAACTAGTTTGTAAACCTCAATCTATATGTCAAATTGATAATTCATGAATAACTTTTTCTATCAAAAGGAACGTATTATAGATGCATTAATACAATAGACAATACAAATGTTTATTGATGGAAGCAATGTTGTTTATGCAAATAATGCATCAGTGATGTTTGTGCATTAATGCATCTAATGGTAATATGCATCACCCCATATAAACCTTGTGTGTTTTAGTTGTATTAATGCATATAAACCTTGTGTGTTGTAATAGATATTTCAAGTCGGTTCCTAACTTTTATATCACTAAATACAAAAATAAGTGGTGGATTCGAGGCTAGGATTCCAAAAGAAAAGTAAAAAGTTCTTAAATTCTTAACCTCACTTTGGATTTAATTTCAACAATTTTTTGTTTAATAAGGGCATGAGGTATACTCATGTTAACTTAACATGTTAACATCGCCACATAGGCGCCACGTCAGCTTTTAACACCACAATGGAAAGTTTACACATGGGTGGGGATACTCCATGTGGTGTTAAACTTATTTTATTTTTTTTTTCTTTTTACTTTCCAATTATTTTAATGACTACAAATCATATCTCGTTGCTCCGGATCCAAGTTCGTGGTATCCATGCCGAGAAGACGGAATTATTGAAGACGTAATTTTTTCTCACGAATTTGGGTTCTTTTTTCATGCTCCGCGTTGAACCTCGACATTTGCGCGTTCATCTTCTCGTCCATTTCGAGCTCATTGGTAAACGAGGGGTTGGGGTTGTAGACGTTTGAGGGTTGTTGACCCAAAAACAACGGGTTAGGTTGGCCCCCCCACATCGGCATATGCCACGGGTTAAGGTTCGGGTTGTTGGGAGGGGTGTTGCTTGAGGAATCTTGATTTTGTTGGTTTGGATTCATGGTGTTTTTTTATAAAAAATGTTAAAGAAAGAAGGAGTAGAATAGAGAGAAAGTTGTAAAAAATATGAATAAAGTGGGGTTTATATAGGTGAAAAGGTAAAAAAATTGGGTGAATTAAATTTTTTTTTTATTTAAACCCCCAACGTTCGAAAATTGTACCGTTGCCAACGTTCCTTTTCCTTTTAACGCCCGTTGAGAAGTTGGCGTGGGAGTTTGGCGGCGCCATATAACGGCAGGGGGGGCGGTGTTGGCGCCACTTGTGACACCCACTTCCAGACTTGGCTCCAGAAGGGGTCACTAATCGGATTTACTCATGAACACGAGGTAATAACAGAGATTACTAAGCAGCGGAAATTTGAAACTTTTATTTATTTGCCAAGTACTACAAAGTAAGAGATAATTTACATAAGGAAATACTAACTATCATTACGTTTTATTGCTATAACTATGCCAGCTTGCCAACACCCTCCTTCCGTCCGATAGCTTGCCCGTCTAATCCCTTATCACCAGGGCCTTCTCATAACTAGTCGAAGCCTCACCCTGACCTGACATACATACATTTTTTGGAAAAGGTCAGCTTACGCTGGTGAGTTCTATATTTTAAAAGCTTTACCTCGGCGTGAGGTTTAAAACCCTTGGACCTGCAAGATCCCTTTTTCACAAACATTTATCAATTATAATATATATCACAATTATACAACACGTAATATTCCTTAACAGGAAATACCCCCTATAAAACCATTTATCCCAATATCCCTTTTCTATAACCCCAACATCTATTACCAGTGTAAACCCTGCTACTACATAAGCAGAGAAACCATCTTTGCGGACTGCCGAGTTTACCCCTTTAGGGTATTCCCTATAACGGTCAGTTGTCTCGCTTTCCCTTATTTGCTAACTGCCGAGTTTACCCTTCTAGGGCATTCCCTGTAACGGACAGTTGCACCGCCTTCCCCTATTTGCTAGCTGCCGAGTTTACCCCTTTAGAGCATTCCCTGTAACGGACAGTAGCTTTTTCCCTTTTCTATTTGTAGTGGTCTCCAATCCCCTTGAGCAACACTACCTCATAACTCTCCCTGTACGACTACCCGCCCCTAGTTAAATACCCAAGTGACTTAAGATTATTAGTAAACAGTGATAAGGTCTTCATATACTGCAACACGTGGACACCCCCCAATTTACCGTTGGTGTATGTATACAGGGCGTATCCTCCACACTTCTGATATACCGGGTAACTAATATTATTATGTTTATATATAGGAAGTACCAGCGGCGTATCCACCACATAATAATAAAGCGAATGTATCACATGTTCTCATATAATCATACATATTCACTATAACGTTTACTAATAATCCCTTTATCACTTGACTATTTAATTTCGAAGCAAATATAACACATATCATATCACAGTCATTATATTTACGTTATAACACGTACAAATGATTTAATATCATTTTCATAATATACCATATATATATTTATCTCTCTCTCTATATATATATATATATATCCCAAAAGCCTTTCAACAGTTTATCAATTCAAGATATTTCACGTATATGCATTTCCATAACAGTCCACGTATATATATCAATTCAATAACAATTTAACAGTTCAATATATCCATTAACAATTAGCACCTTAGCAATCTGATATATATTTACTCAAAGGTAATTCAACAGTTTAATACTCCAATAATTCAGATAGGCAACATTTCAGTTATAAATCATTTAGATGCATTTTATAACATTTGTATGTATATCAGCCCGAAAACATTTAAAACATTTAAAATATTTAAGAGTGGGCTCATAGAACTCACCTTATCTCTTTAACTTGTTTACTTGGACAGAACTTCCGCAACGATTCCCGATTTAACCTAATTTGCGTATCGTATGGCGTTAACGCAAGGTTTTATACAATAAACACTTCCTATGTTTATTTTAATATCTTATTATCTTAATAATATTCAATTATTAAGTTTATCCCCTTTTAAAGGTCAAAATGACCAAAATGCCCTTTAGGCATATATCCTTTTCTTTTAATGATAATATGAAGACGCGCATTCCTATAAGTAAACGCTCACTCCGGGATCGCCCAGTGTTGGGATGCCATTGCCCAGATGGGATGGCGACACCCCCGCTTTTGCCAGAAACCCCAGAGTACAGGCGCTTACCCTTCCGGTCCGCACGAACTTCTAAATATCCGATTAACTCGGTATCTTTAATACTTTATTATTTCTCCATTTTAAACCCATATATGTTTATTATATATATAAACATGTTACCATACCAAAATTCAAGTCCCCATACCCTCCGGATTATTTTATATTAAATAACCTTATTCCGAAACCCTAATTTCCCATTTTTCTCATTTCTATAGCAAAACTCATTTTTATTCAAAACCGTCTTAGGGTATTATCCATTATAACATTTTATAATATCCTTTAAAATGCGCAAAGCTTAATTCAAAACCGTTTGCTCGATTTGGGCAGAATAACGACATGAAAACCCTAATTTTTGACCCGTTTACAAAACCTCATACCAAACCTTTACCAAGTCTGAAAAAAACTTAGGGCTTTCTTATATAACATCATTTTAAGAGTACCTACAAAAATTCAGAGCCTAACTCCCACCCGATCACCCGAATTTGATGATTTATATCCAAGAACCCTAATTTTAACCTAGATTTAGAACTCGATTAAAACGTGGATATAATCTGAAATCAACATGGGGCTTTTGTAGATCATACCTCAAAACGTGGGACTGCAGGAGATCGCCTTCTAATTCCTTCTCGTTTGGTCGAATTTTGCAGAATAAGGATCGTGGACGAGGTTAGGGTTTATAGGAGATAAATCTCGTGAATTGGCAAGGAATTAAGGTCGATCGAAGCTCCATTTTATAGTAGTTGGGGTCGCCTGATGTTCCTCCACGTACGTAGGTGACTAATTTGAAGAAAACGACGCGTGGGAGGATCAAACGTAGGCTGCAAGTCGAGCCGTTCGTCAAAAACGCGACCAGACCGGCTCGCGTATCGCCTAGGGGAGGGAGAGGGTGGCGCGTACCGCCTGGTACTTTGAGGTTTTGGCAGAAATGGTCCCTCTACTTTTTAATTACATTTTAAGCCCCTAACTTCTACCAAACTGTCACTTTATGTATCGAACTATTATAAAACATGTAAAATAAAGTTTCTAAGGCTCGGGACACCCTCGATGATATACGTATACATACGTATATATTTTTATATATATTTATATATATTTTTCATTATTTACACATTTGGCCCCTCAAACTTTATAATACTTATTATTTTATGTACCGAATCACTTTAGGATATTATTATAATATATTATAAGTCTCGGGGTACTTATAATAGTTATAGATACGTATAATATCCGTAAGTACTCATAACTTTAAATTAATTACACTTTTAGCCCTTTAACTTTTATCTTATGCATATTAAACCCTAATCTTTTGATGTAACTATCATTTTACATCTTATAACCTTCCTAAACATGTTTCTAACATTCTCGAAGGTTCGGGTCACATATAACAATATATATACACATATATATATTTGTGTATTTCCATAATTTACACTTTATACCCTTCTATTTTCTTGTTAACCATTTAAGCATGCATTTTTCACACGTATAATTATCAAATCACGTATTTCCACGTACATATCCATTAAATGAATATTTCACATGCATTCATACAATTAGACATATATCTATACATGATTTCAATATCATGTAATCGTGTAAACTTATTTTCTCCCGGTTATCATTTATTTTTATCATATAAACGTTTAGCTACGTTTTTCATGCTAACATCATATATATCAATTATCCTTGATATAAAACACGTATAATTTCATTTCCTTAATTCATTTTACCAATCAACACGTGTATTATTCACGCAACACTATCTTTTATTGATTTATTACCCGGTAATGGGTAAACATGCATTCTTCAAACGTTTTAACACGTTTAGCTACCTAATACATATATCACATGTATTTATCATAGTAGCTACGTATACTATCAAATTTTGGGATGTTACACCACTTAGCGCCGCCAATCTCCTCTATGGTGCCGGTATACCGCAAGCCCTAACAAGCAATCAATTATACTTAGAATACGTGTAAGAATGCATTAGTTTTGGTTGTACATTAATGCATCTATTGTTGTTTATGCATTGGTGCATTGGTGCATTAGTGCTCTTTAAATTAACATTAATGCATCTTGTATTTAAAAAATGAGAACCGCGAGAGCAAATATGAGCCACACATCTTAACTACCTTTTAAAATGAATGATCTAGATTAATTTAAATTTTAAAAAAAAATAAATTTCAATTAAAAAATCTATTAAATATATATAAAATGATACAAACGTAACTTTCTATTTAAAATGAGATGACATAATAAGGTGATGTGACATTAATATCTAGTTTCCCTCTCCATTTTAAATCGTTAATAACTTTTTATGCAATAATAATTATTTTAAAAAAAAGTACACCATTTAACAGGACATTTTTTTTATCTTTTATTTGGTTATAGTCTCGTTATTATTTTTATAAATCTTTTTCCGTAACTTTTTAGTGTATGTTATTACATGTAAGTAACGAGCAGTTACATATTGGTAACGAACAAATTCATATGTGTAACCAACATTTACATGTATGTAAAATATTAAAAAATACAAATATTTAAATTTCTTTCTCGGTGATCAGTGTATCATATTTTCTTCTCTCTCATTTTCCGTAAACATATTATCTATAAGGTAAATGCCTAAACACATTTTCTGCAAACATAGTTTCTTGCTACAACCACGTAGCTGGTTCTTACGAACCTGAAGCATTGTGTAACAAAAATATAAAGGGTTATTGGATTTTATTAATCCAAGTTATTACCGATTGGCTAATATTAATCCCAATTTCAAAAATGTCCACATTAATCCCATTTATTAAGGTGTTGGATTTCATTGGACCCCCTTTGGAATTTTTTGAGTAAAATCCCAAACGGAGTTAAGAAAAATGTAAAGTGGGTCCAATGAAATCCAACACCTTAATAATTGGGAATAATGTGGGTCATTTTTGAAATTAGGATCAATATTGGCCAATTGGTAATAACTTGGATTAATAAAATCCAATAAACCAAATATAAACAAGTATTTACATGCCATCTTAACTACCTTTTGAAATGAATGATCTAGATTAATTTAAATTTTTTAAAAATTAAATTTCAATTAAAAAATCTATTAAATATATATAAAATGATACAAACGTAACTTTCTATTTAAAATGAGATGACATAATAAGGTGATGTGACATTAATATCTAGTTTCCCCCTTTATTTTATATCGTTAATAACTTTTTATGCAATAATAATTATTTTTAAAAAAGTACACCATTTAACATGACATTTTTTTTTAATCTTTTATTTGGTTATAGTCTCGTTATTTTTTTTATAATTTTTTTTCCGTAACTTTTTAGTGTATGTTATTACATGTAGGTAACGAGCAGTTACATATTGGTAGTCGAACAAATACATATGTGTAACCAACAGTTACATGTATGTAAATATTAAAAAATACAAATATTTAAATTTATTTCTCAATGATCAGTATATCATATTTTCTTCTCTCTCATTTTCCGTAAATATATTATCTATAAGGTAAATGACCAAACACATTTTCCGCAAACTTATTTTCTAACTACAACCACGTAGCTGGTTCTTACGAACCTGAAACATTGTGTAACAAAAATATAAACAAGTATTTACATGATTGCATGCTCGTAGTCATCTGTTACATAGTTGTTGTTGTCTATATTGCATGATCGTATGTATATGTTACATGGTTGCATATTCTTACATATACGTTACATTTTTGTAACAGAGTCCTAACAACTCTTAAGAAAAGGTTACCACCCGTCGAAAACTAAAACCATGATAATACTAGCACCAAAACAATATCAAGATCTCAAAATTACTCTTTGGTGTTATTTTTTTAATGTATGTTGTTACATGTTGGTAACAAACATTTACGTACGCGTAACGAACATATACGTATGTGTAACGAACAGTTACACGTATGTAAAATATTAAATATATATATATATATATATATATATATATATATATTTCTCTCTCATTGATCATCATATCATATTTTGTTCTCTGTCATTTTCCGTAAACACAATATCTATCAGGTAAATGCCCAAACACATTTTCCGCGAACACATTTTCTTGCTACAACCACGTAGTTGGTTCTTGCGAACCTGAAGCATTGTGTAACAAAAATGTAAACAATTATTAACATGGTTGCATGCTCGTAGTCATCTGTTACATAGTTATTGTTGTCTATATTGCATGATCGTAGACATCTGTTACATGGTTGCATCTTCTTAGATATACGTTAAATTTTCGTAAGAGAGTCCTACCAACTCTTAGGAAAAGGTTATCACCCGTCGAAAACTAAAACCATGATAATACTAGCACCAAAACAATACCAAGATCTCAAAATTACACTTTGGTGTAATTTTTTTAATGTATGTTCTTACATATTGGTAACGAACAGTTACGTATGCGTAGCGAACATATACATATGTATAACGAACAGATACATGTATGTGTAGTTGGTTCTTACAAACCTAAAACATTGTGTAACAAAAATATAAACAAGTAGGCATATGTTACATAGATGTTACATGTCGCTCCATGCTCGTAGGCATATGTTGCATGGTTGTTAATATCTATATTTCATGCGCATAAGCATTTAACATTTTTTTACAGTAAACATTTAAAAAAAAGCTTACAAGAAAAAAAAAGTAAAAAAAAAATATATGTTTTAAAAAACATAAAAAAGTAAATTAAAAAAAAACTAATAAAAGTTTTTAAAAATAGATTAAAATAGTAAAAAAAAGTTAATAAAATAGTTTAGAAAATATGCAATAAAAGTAAAAAAAAATAGTTAAAAAAACATAAAAGATAAATAAAGAGAAGTAGAAAATATTATATTAAAAACAAAAAATTAAAAATTAAAAAACAGTAGTAAATTTTTTTTTAACAAAATAATTTAAAAAGTAAAAAAAGCTTAAAAAAGTTAATAAAAAAAGTTTAGAAAAGTTAAAAAAATAAAAGTTATTAAAAACGTAAAAAACTCAAAGTTAATAAAAAGTTTCAAAAATTGTTAAAAAAATTAAAATAAAAACGTTTAAAAAAAGTTGATAAAAGTTTAGAAAACATTTAAAAATAAGTTTAAAAATATATTAAAACGTAATAAAAACATAAAAGAAAGTTTTTAAAAAATATTTCAACCGATTAATCTTGACTAATCAAGATATTATTAGTTAATAATATTTTAGTTATTAAATAAAAAAGTTTTGTCATTTACTTATATAGGTTAGAGACTTTATTACCATTTTGAATTAAGATAAATAAAATGGGCTAAATTCCAAATGTCTAGCTAGGAAGTGTTCTCATGGTTCTCACAATATATATATATATATAGGGAGAGGATCATTTGAGAACCAATTTGGTTTGAGAACTAAAAAGAACTAATTTGAGCCACAAGTTTATTTACATGTATCCCCCCTCCCATGAATTGTAGTGGTTCCCCCCTGAAATGTGTGGTTGAGTTTTAGTTCTCAAAAGTTCTCAAAATAAAAACTTCTCATTTGAACCTAACCCTATATATATATATATATATATATATATATATATATATATATATATATATATATATAGGGTTAGGTTCAAATGAGAACTAATTGGTTTTGAGAACTTTTTAGAACCAATTTGGGCCACTAATTTTCAGGGGGACCACTCAAATTCATGGTGGTGGATTTCCATATATATAAACTAGTGGCTTAGAATGGTTCTTTTTAGTTCTCAAACCCAATTGGTTCTCAAATGATCCTCTCCCTATATATATATATATATATATATATATATATATATAGGGTTAGGTTCAAATGAGAAGTTTTTATTTTGAGAACTTTTGAGAACTAAAACTCAACCACACATTTCAGGGGGAACCACTACAATTCATGGGAGGGGGATACATGTAAATAAACTTGTGGCTCAAATTAGTTCTTTTTAGTTCTCAAACTCAATTGGTTCTCAAATGATCCTCTCCCTATATATATATATATATATATATCTATTACTATATATAATACATATTGCTCAAAAGGGTAATTTGGTCATGAAATTTCCTTAATCTTAAGACGCGTACAAACGTTTATACATCATGTACAAGTTGATAAAGCATAGCTTTTATACCACATCCAATATTTACAAGCATATCACGTGCAGGGTAATCTGGTCATCCTAATCCTAATTAATGATGGACATCCTCTCGAACGATTCATCACATGTCTCTCTCCCCCATCAACCTATTGCCGCCCGTCATCATCTCGATAGCCCCATCAATCTCTGTCCACAGCCGTATTTCTCTTCTTGATTACCACAAATTCAGGGTGTCTCCACGCAACTCCCTCTCGATTATCACAATTGAATTGAAGGTTGCGTTGAACTGAAACCCCGAACAACTTCGAAGCGACCTCTTATCCTCAGTTGCAGGCTAGCGACACCTTCGATGTCGATCTCTCTCCGCTCAGTTCAAACTTGCGCAGATCAAATCTTTGCGAACAAGCCAGACATCTACAAGCAAATCAGGTCAGAGGTAATTCATCAATTTCGTTTCTTATAGATCATCATCTCTGATTTTATGTACGATTTGGAGTTAGTATGTTTGATTAAACCCTAATTTCCTATTTCATCAATCATTTAAATGGGTTTTGATTCCCGTATTTTGTTTTTAGGGGTTTTGATTGCAGAAATCAGGTATGCTTTAATCCATCTGATGTTCGTTGATCCTATTAAATCAATTGCTTCGATTAATCTTTTGATTTCATGTGGCTATGAGGAAGACGATGTTCAATGAGAGCAAATGTGTTCATGTCTATTTGGTGCCTCTTGACTGATTCACTTAATTTTATTCTAATCCGAACCTGCTAAAAGGTAAGTTTGTTGACGGTATATTTTAATTGTTTCATGTTATTGTAGATAACCAAAATTCAAGAACAAAACAAGAAGGATTTAGTCGATTGTAGATTCTAAAAGGTAAGCTTGGTGAAATTCAAGAACCTTTTAAGTTTGCAGTCCTTGTTCATTATTCATTTATATTTAATAATACCAAAGTTCATTGATGAAGGATTTAGTCGATTTGTGACATTTAGAAAGCTGGACTTCCTCTTACAGAAACAAGGTGGTTGTAAAATTAGTCCTTAATTGATGCTCACAGGGATATATATTGATTTTTTCAGAGTATTTATAAGCAAATTTGGTAGTATTTGATTTCCTCAGTAGAAACACTCAATATCAGTAATAACAGATCGGTGTTCTTCGAGCTTGTGTAGAGTTGTGCTTAAGGAAACCGTGTCAAAGGAACTTGACACGGACCTGGGTTATATTCTCAATCTGATGACAAGTGTTTTTAAACTATTAGTTTCTATGTTTGCATGGTCATTTTCAACTTATTCTTTTCGAAAATATAGCTGGTGCAACTTTATAAAACGAGTGATTTTTCTGTTACATATGTAGGCATCGGTTCAAAATTGGCAACAGATATCTCAAAGGTTCTTGTAGCCATGTCCACTGAAATCTCAAAGGTTCAACAATGGCAGCAGAAATCTCAGAGGGCCAGATTTTTCTGTTCCCCTAAGGTGTAGAAGCCCTTTTTAGATGAAGGTACTTGAATTTCATTGCTAAATGTGTTTGAGTTACTATGTTGTAGTTTATACTGATTCATATCTTGACTTTCCTTGGTTTAAGAAGCATTACCAATGTTTTTGTTGGTAACTGATGGCAAAGGCGGGTTGGATAAGGATAAACGAGTGATTGTATATGTTCGTCAAATGGGTTGGGTTGGTTTGGCCACACACGCCAAAACGTTTTAGTTTAATATTTAATTTGCTCGAATATTTTTGTTCGGATATCTCATGTTCCATTGGTTCGATTGAATTGTTTTTTGTTGATTTGGATAGGAATTGTCTCTCACTGTACTTAGGTAGATCAATTTTATCGGTATAAATGCAGTACAGATCAATTCTGATACATCAATAGTTTCTTTTTTTGGTGTGCTTAGCGTATGTGGAGAAGAATAAAGAACACACACTGTTTTTATTGAATATTAATTCAAGTACAGATGTTACAAGCCATAATAATTTGATTAGCTAGGGAGCTAAGTTTATGTGAAATGCTAAGATTAGATCACCGTTTTTACCTTATAGGAAATTCAATAAAGCATAACAGTGTTTCTTGATGTGTTTTTCTTATCGTTCTTTGCAGGGCGTGGAACCGTCACAAGGGCTCATATGGGTCCATGTGCTCCAGACATGGATGGACGGAACTAAGAGTCATTACAAAAATTGGCTTCTTTAAAGTTGTACGGCTTGCCTTCCTTTTGAGGTATCTTGAATTCATTATCTGTTATCTAAAAGTAAAGTATTAAGTTGAATATTTATAACTGGTTTGCTCTAATGAACTTGAATTGATATGATATTTGTATTCATGCAATAACATATTTAAATTTTCAAATTTTACCATCTTGGTTGAGATATCATATCATGTTAATTTAGATCGCATTTGGATTCTTCAATAGTTATATAATCAATAAGAATAAATTAAACAGGTGGATGATAAGGTAATTTACATTTGCTGTCAAGAAAATTGGGGATTACATACAATTAGTTCTGCTAAAAGATTGAACTTTGTGGACAGTGGGGTGCAACTTTCTTAGGATCCTTTTGAGTTAAATTTTCAGTTTCCTCTAAAAGTTGTCAACCTGGCTCGGTCTTATATGATTAAATAAGTGTGGGAGTTTATAAATACTCCATTTGTTTTAGTCTTTAGGCTTAGAGAATTCAGTTTTGTTTTGTTATCAGGCAGTGTTCTTACAATCTCACATAAATGCCAAAATAAACACTATTTAAATTTTCAAAGTGAATAATTGTATACAAGTTGTACATGTTCAAATCAAGACAAACCATCATACTTAGGACCTTTTTGTCCGAAACTGTTCATTAAGCTTTTTAATTTAGTAGCCCTATTGTCTTATGGTGCCATCAAGCCTTTCAATTTAGTAGCCACTTACTTGCTTAACCAATTTTAAAGTCCGTTGCCATTAAGCTTTTTATTTTAGTAGCCAAATTAGGACAAACCATCATACTTGCATAACCATTTTTAAAGTTAGTTGCCCAAATAGGCTTATGGTGCCATTAAGCTTTTTAATTTTGTAGCCACATTGTCTTAACAATAATTATGCTCTGCACCACTCATGAAATTTATAATTAAGATCTTTTATGTCATCTGAAATAGTATGTTTTGAGAGCCTAAAACAGTCACTGTATTTAGAATGTGGCCACAACACTCAATTTAGTTTTAAAAAAAATCAAGGTTAAAATTTTAAAATTAGTTGGCCTACATATTCTAATGACATGACAATTGACTTTCAATAGTCAAACTGCCCACTTTTGAGAGTATGAATCAGAATTTTAAATGCTAATTATTTGTATATTCATGTTGTATTTTTAAAAATGATTTTACAACCTGTTGGATTTTTGACCGTACACATTGTTCTTCATAGTCTTGATGAAAACCATGCTTTAGGATAATAGTTTCATGTTGTTTTCCTATTTGTCTGTCATTCTGTTTTTATTTTATTTTTAATTTTTAATGAGTTGATCAATAATATAATAAGAAGCACATTGCCGGTAGATATGAAGCACACTTATGGGATAACAATTGCAAAAAAGAAGGCTGGAGCAGGAAGGGAAGACAAGGTTTAAAATTTGATACTAAAACAACACGATTGATAAATGTTCGACATTTTACTTTTCTGTCATCTTTGACTACTTATAATTCTTACACTATTTTTATGTTTTTTTTTCTAGCTGGATTTACAACTTTGCTTTGTTTTATGTCGGTAAGCCTCAGTTCATAGAAGGTATTAATCATTTTAAATTGGGTCCAAATATTTCATTTAGAGGCATAACTGATCTATTGGACCTTGAATTGGACCATTTTGACCCTGCATTTGAAGTAGTCACATTTAGAGATGGAGGTATGTAGAAGTCTACACACACACTTCATACACTAGAAATTTCTCTAATACTTTCTAATTTAGCATTCTAATGCAGGTGCACCTTTTTACATCCACTTGAAGTAAGCATTTTCTGGCCATCTAGGATCCAAGCCATGGTTCAGGAACTGTTTTGCAGAAAATGTCTATTCATTTTTACACTAGACTTAAAGAGGTAGGCACAAAATAATATATGCTTTTAAGTTTGATGGTTGAACCAATGATCGAACTCTCACTGGACATACTTGTATGGCCTTTAAAATGGCCCACATCAATGACTTCACTTATTCTATCTACTGAAGGCACCACCACCTGTATGTCTTTTACACAAGCAACTTTTTTTTTCTTTTTTTCGATTTAGTGGGCCTATTCATGTTTTTATTCACGTGTTTTTATTAGTGACAAGTCATTGTTCTCAGACGTGCGCCACTGATGCAATGTGTTAATTAATAATGAAATTGACGCAATTGCAAAACAAGGTATTTTAAGTTCCATCAAATTTAGTTTGTTAATATGAACGACATGGTTGTAAATCAGAACAATATTAATTATATGGTAACGAAAATCATTTCCCGGTTCATATTGTTTTATTCCAATAAAATATTTTTTTAGCAGTCTACTACTCTACTGATGGCTAAGATGACTTTTAAAATATATCTTTAAAGTATTCTTTTAGGATGAACAAGTGGGTAAATGAATTATATTCTAAACTTGGATGTGGTCAAAGCTATTTTCTTCATAAAGTTGGAAACATACGGATTCATGTACACTTACGCATTTAAAGTAGTTCCATACTTCCAGACTAAAAAGTCATGTTGCAGAGACACCCATCAAACAAATCTACAGTTCGATCTTTTGATAAAAGTAATGGATAAAATTGTGTAATTTAGTGTCAAGTCAGGTCTTCAATTCTATTCTATTAGGGGGTCAACAAGGACCATGTGCTTTCTTTGTAGTTTACACATGTAAAGTTTACAAGTGCTATGATGGAAAACCGAATGCCCTAGAAGAAGAAGATGAAATGAATGCTTCATTTTAGCTCTTGGATTACATGGGCTTTTGGATTACATGGGCTTGAAACCGATAATCTTAGATAAAATAAGTGAATAGAATCCTTTTATGAGTTGATACCCAAATCTATCAACAAATCTAATCTTAGATAAAATAAATGAATAGAATCCTTTTATGAGTTGATACCCAAATCTATCAGCAAATCTACTTGTGGATTTTTAGTTCTAAATTAATATGTTTTTGACTTATATTGTGTTCGGATATTTATTCTTAAATTACTATTTATGACCAGTTACGCAACATTATTCGAGTGTTCGTAATTATTTTATTGAGATTGAAAGGCTCATACGTAGGTAGTTGTAGACCTTATTGATGATATACAACAAAACATATCACGAGAGAATTGATAAACTAACAGAACACAAGTATCACATTGGTTGAATGTTGTTGTCGCCGCATCGCGCATGTTTACTATTATGCATAAACGAATATCACGTTGTAAATTGTTGCCGCCGCTAGATGCGTGAACATAAGACAAATAACGCGCTACAAACCGTCACCCGTCGCAACGCGCGGGTATCCCACTAGATATATATATATATATATATATATATATATATATATATATATATATATATATATATATATACTAGTTGGGTATCCGCGCGTTGCGGCGGACGATAGTTTATAGCACATTAGTTGTTTTACTTTCGTATGTTATGCGTCGATGACAATTTACAACGCAATATTTTTTCTGTTAGCGCAATACGGCACAACGACAATTTATAGTGTGGTACAAGCACGTTTAGCGACATTGAAAATTCAGGAGCGGCTTAACCATTTGAGAGGCCTGAGATGTAGTAAAAATTTGAGGCCCTCTTTTAATTTTTTCTTGAATTAGTACTCTCAATTTATATTTTTCATTGAGAAATCAGTAAGAAAGAAAAAAAATAAAAAATATGAACATGTCAAAGGAAAGGAACTGTGAAAAAAAAGCACAAAGCACTTCCTTGGATCAAAATATATAATGTCAAAAGAAAAAAAAATGTGAAAAGAATACAAAAGTTCCTTGGATCAAAATACATGTCAAAAGAAAAGAATACAAAAATGTTCAAGGGATTCAAACTTGCGACTATACAAAAAGGAAAGCATATTAGTCTTCACCACACTATTTCATCACACTTGCATATATTTCCAACAAATTGAGGCCCCAAAATAGTATCCTGATTATTCAATTTTCTGTTAATTTTTTTTTTGAGAATTAAATGAGAAATTATAGTAAAAAAGAATGAAAATAAAACTAATCTATATTGATAAATGCATACATTTGCTCTTTTTTAGACAGAGTGCATCATAGTTGAAGAGACATAATTTCAAATTTAAATGACTTATAGTAAAAGTTTTAGCAGCTAAGCTCAAATCAAGAGCAATGAAGAGAAATCTCACGCATTAAAAGTCATATGTACACCATTGTTAGTTGTTGACTTGTAAAACACCATTCAAAGTTACTGATCTTTGTAAGGGGAAAATAAGATGGATGAATTATGCCCCCCAAAACTTCTAATTCATACCATACAACACTACATACACAATAAAAAGAAGATGGGAAAATAAGATAGGAAAATAAGATGGATGAATTATGCCCCCCTAAGAAATTAGGGCCAAATCTCTGCTACCCTTTTCATTATTCACAAACTCCTTATGGTTGGCTGATTAACAACCTAACTACTATTAACGAACTGTGTCACCCTAAATGTCATGAATTTCTTTGGATTTTCTTATATTATTTTGTGAACTTACCTTCAACTAAAGGTTCAATTTTCCATCATGTTGTTCAATAAATTAAAGATGTAATAACAAAATACTAAATCAATCATGCAAAATCATACTAATGATGAACCATAAATATTCTCATAAAGCATCTGAATCTTTATTTATGTCCACTACACCATTTATATTGTAAAAGGACTTTCACAATTTCGTGTTCCTTTCGTAATTTCATAGCAATCAAATACTGCAATTACAAAATAAGCAGCGTGTATTCATCAATGAAAAAATAATATAAAATAGACGTGCTTCTAATGTAATTAGAAGCCAAATCTAACTACAAGAGATAATTCTCTTTGTCTAGGAAACCAAAAAGAAAATATTAGAATTAGCAAAAGATGCACATGCATCTAACAACCCTTTGCTAATCTAAATGGGCATTTCATCGAACACCACATATGCGAAATCGGAAAATTAATTTCAACAGAAAATTAAACAAAGTACTTACTTAAATCAAAGGCAACCAAAAGTAGGTATGTAAGAAGAAATGCGGGTGCGAATTGCGAGTGGCTAAAGACACCATATATATACAGGTTATATGCGAAAAATAGGCTCTAGGCATTGATTGAAATCCAATTAAGTTTACTAATGGATTTAAACATGTTTATATACTTAACTGCACCACTATAGTAAACCGAGATATGAAGGAACCAAATTCAACTTTACCTTAAAGCTGATGGCTTTGATATATTTGCTTCCATCTATTAGTTCTGTGACTTCTTTGGCTATTTTAACCGTAGTAAAGCTACCAAGTCTTATTTATGTTTACAATAGCCTCGTTACATGATGTTAAAGATGACTGATAATTTTGGTTCCTGTTTAATTTTTTTTGCACAACTCTCTAAACCATGTCTCTGGTTCTAAACATCTAATGTTGCAAATATAATGCATTTAATAATGGGAGGGGAGTGCATCTGTGGAAGTTTACTATTCTTTTAATTGACTTGTATTTATGGGATATGAATTGGCTTGTATTTAAATTAGTATTTGCAAGTTAGTTGGCAATTTTTTTCATGGATGGCGAGATCGATTTTCAGTTTTGGCAATTCCACAGATGTGGGTGTTTTTGTTTCTTATGATCATGAGATCTCTTTTAGAATGTTCCTGCACTGTTTAGGAGCTATTAAAATTGGTAACCAAGTTGGAAAAAAAATTGTGTCTGGCTTAGTTGTTCTAAATAAAATTTTAGAAAAAAAATAAAAGGTAAGTCTGATGTCTAAATGGGTCATAAGCAATTTTACACTTAAAGTCTTGTAGTTATAAAGATACAAAGGTATATGAAAGTATTGTCTTAAATAAATGAAGTGACATAACAAAAATCATATTAGCTCCTTCATGTGAGAATCACATCCTCCAATACTCAAATCCGCTAAACTGTACCAAATTAAGGAATCAAGAAAAGCAAAACATGAGGTATAATTAATTAATTTACAAAACATAATAGCAAAACCTGAGTGAGTCCGTGGTTGAAAAAATGATTGGATTCATCATTAACACTTTCATACCCAATAACCTAGAGTTTTTTAAGTAACATGCAACAATTCAAACATGCATAGATTTGTGTGGCATACCTCACATACATATTAACATTTCAATGAAAATTACCTGAATCGTTCTAAATAAAAACTAATAGTTGGACTGATGAAAGCCTCCATAGTCAATATTATATAAAAATCAATTTTAAACACTATATTCCTTCCTTGATAAGCCTACTTACAATTACCAACAAAGGAACAATGACTTCCATCAAATATGAAGTTACTATAACAAAGATGAATTGTATAAGAATAGGTTGCGTTGGAGATCAATAATAACTTCGATCCAATATATGCTTTATTACTTTTTATACTATTTGAAACAAATTCATGACAAACAATCAATTGGGTTAAAAACTAAATTAGTTGTGCTTTGATTTTCATGTCAGATCTAAAAAAATATAAATTTGATTGTCATAAAACTAATCTGGCACTAAAGTCACAACCAAATGTCATGAAAATCTGATTTAGGACAGCCCTGATGTCACAAGAACCATACATTTGAAGAAAACAAAGCAGAAGAAAACAAAATTAAAGAAGCAAACCTGGTTCAGTGATTTAATTGGTTGCGTACCACTACAATAGCTTGAAGGTTGCGATTGAAATCCCCACTTGAAGGCGAGTTTCTACAACTCCAATCTAACTCATAGACCCTCAATTAAACATGTTTACATGAACTTTTATCGATATCATTGAACATCAAATCGTAGTAAGGATTAAGAAATCAAATATGAGGTTGGAAAATGAAAAAAAAGGTAGAGAGAACATGTAACCTAACGCAACGTGAGGAGATGGTTGCGGGTGAGCCAAAAACACCCTAGCTCGTTATATATAGAGAATTTGTGAGAATAAAATTTAACAAATAGGTTCGTGAATCAACCAAAGCTGGAACAATTCAGATATACCTAAACATCCCAAAATTGACAGGATAGTGAAAACTTTACCCTTCTCCGGTGAAGAAATTGCATCCGCTTCTACATTGTGACAATAGCCCTTGCATATTATTCATACTGAAAAATCAACCACATATAACCGATAAATATCACAATCATATGCATACACCAAAAATCATATACAACCACATGCAAATCGGAGATAATCAGTGAAATCAGAAGGATTCTTACCTCAAATCAGATTGTAAAACGAAATAGAGAGGAGCTGCCAATTTATAGAGTTCTCAAGCTTGATTTGGGTGCCAATTTGAATCCGTCTATCATCAATATCGCGGCCCAATCGAGGGAGAAAGACATTGATCATTACGGCTGAGGAAGGAGAAGAGGTGTAGAGCGGCGTTTCCCAAACCGAGGCCCAATCGAATCGAAGGAAAGAGAGCGACCGTAGTCACAATGACACGAATTGAATGGAGAAGGAGGTGGGTGGGGGAAGGCGTGCACGTAAAAACCCTGCTTAGACTGGTGGCGTTGCTTTTTATCCAGTTATTCTCGAAAAGTGCACGTAAAAACCCTGTTTAGACTGGTGGCGTTGCTTTTATATTTTTGGGTCGGTCCGAGAATGTCCCGGTGCTCACCCCTATTGAAAATGAAATTAGTGAATTTGACTTTAATTATTTGTGTGGTCATACTACTTTGAAAAAAGTGCTTTATATTTCCTAAATGGTTTGTGGGTCTTTGATTGGACATTTTTGTATTCATTTATGTTGTGGCACTACTAATTATGTTTTATAAGGTTAACACTCTCTGTTTGGTATGTGCTCATGTATATACATATTGTTAATTGGAGTAAACACTTTGATTATAAGATGATAGTAATTTGACAAAATAATCACATTAATATTTATGACAAATAATTAGGCTATCTGTACTGATATGGGTGCATAATAAAAGAAAGTTGTGTCACCTAGGCAACTATTTTGGCAATCAATTATGGTGATAAAAGCAGGTAATTGTACTCGAGTGTAAGGGTGGAACGATAAATCTTATGGTTAGATCATTGTCTTATGTTTAGATAATTGTGTCATATGCTTCGGCTCATTGTCTAGTATATATTCATTTGTGTTTTATGTTTTAACTCATTTCATGTTATTTTGTTATTGTTTTCTATATGTATAAATTTATTATTATTTATTATTGTGTTTTACATTTTGAAATACATAATTGTGTTATTTTACAATTATGTTGTTCAAAATTAATAGTTTTACAAAAACACAATGACCAACAAAAAGACACAATGATGAGTAAATAGACACGATGACGAGCAAAAAGACACAATGACACACTATAATACCCTAAAAGCTGAAAAATGTAATTTTATTAATTTGATATTTAGCAACACTGTACTCATTTTAAGGATAAAAACACTCTTTTTATGGTGTTTTTTTTAAAAGAATATCATATATAAGTTACAAATATTAAAAAAAAAGGGAAACATGATAAACAGTTAACAAAAGTGGCAAAGACTAAAACACCACTCTATTTCAAATGAGAAGTTTGCTTTGCGTAAGAAGGATAAAAAAGATTCTCATGCATTGGATCTTGACCTAATTAAAAAAAGAAATGAGGGGCAATTTGGTCTTAGTCATCTTTGTTGACTTTTAATTAAGTCCCCCCCCCCCCTTTTTTAACATTCATAACTTTAACATACGACATTACTTTTAAAAAAAACACCATAAAAATTAGCGTTTTTTAATATTTAAAACGCGTATAGTGTTGCTATATATAAAATTAAAAAAAATTACCCTTTTGCTTTTTGACACAAAATGTTCAGATCTTTGTGTCATTGTGTGAAAATATTAAGATCATTGTGTCATTATGTCAAAATTATATATAGTGTTGCTGTATATAAAATTTAAAAAAACTACTCTTTCGGTTTTTGAAACAATATGACACAATGATCTAAATATGTTAACACAATATGAAATGATCTGAACATTTTTGACACAATATGACACAATAATCTGAACATTTTTTACACAATAACACAATGATCTGAACATCTTGACACAATTAGAGAATGATCTAAATTTTTTGATACAATCGAAAGAGTAATTTTTTAATTTCATATATAACAACACTGTACGCGTTTTAAAGATAAAAAATGTTCATTTTTATGGTGTATTTTTTTAAATAATGTCGTATCTAAAAGTTGTGAATGTTTAAAAGATGAGGGAAACTTAATAAAAAAAATCAAAAATGTCTTTCCATCTTTTGTTTTCTTTTGTTTGTTATCTAACTCTACATAGGAAAACTTTAGGTCATATATTTTATCTAATTGAAGATCTAATGATTATGATTCATTATTATCATTTTTACTCAAACCAAATTTCTCACAATAACCCCCCCCCCTTCCTCTCTCTCTTTCTTTTTCTCCACCCATTTAATTTCAACCATCAATTATATTTTAATAACAATTCTAATAGCCTCAAATCCTTCTTAGCTTTCTTATATTAAACAAACTTATTAGAGCAAATTCTTCTTAAGAATATGAATTGGAAAAACAAATTGAATTGGGTTGAGTGGTTGAAAATATGTTCATGTATAAAAAGGTGGACCCAGAAGTATCTTTCTTTAAATTCCTGGTCTTGTAGGTGTTGTCGGTTCTATTAATTCGGTCTTTAGTATCTCCATTTGTGAATGAGGAGATCCGACGTCTGAATCCACCACTCATTATCTTCTGGGTAGGGTTAACAAGAAAGTCAAAGCAATCTCCTCAACCTAACTACTTACTGGAGGGCAAGCATCAACAAATTACTTTCATTCATAGCGCGAGGAGAGAAGAAAGATCAAAAAGTCGAAACTTTCTAGATAGTCATTTGCTAACTAGTGGTGGTTTCATAAATCTTTGTTCTTATTTAAAAAACCTAATACAAGAACAATCATATGTATTGAAAATGAAGTGAGTGAATTTGACTTTAATTATTTGTGTGACCATACTAATTTGAGAAAAGTGCATTATATATATTTCCTAGATGGTTTGTGGGTCTTTGTTTGGAGATTTTTCTATTGATTCATGTTGTGGCACTACTAATTTTGTTTTATAAGGTTAACACTCCATGTTTGGTATGTGCTCATGTATATACATACCGCTAATTGGAGTAAACACTTTGAATATAAGATCACTGTAATTTGACAAAACAATCACATTAATATTTTTTTACAAATATTAGGGTGTATGTAGTGGTTTGAGTGTATGATAAAAAAAGTGGTGTCTATTGGCAACTATTCTAAGAGTCTAATAATGGTGAAAAATATTTGTAGTGGTACTTGTGTGCAGGGTCAGAACTAGAAAATCTTACGTTCAGATCATTATGTCTTATGAAAATATTTGCGTAACTTTTGACATGATGGTGATAAAAGCGACACGAATTGAATGGAGAAGGAGGTGGGTGGGGGAAGGCGTGCACGTAAAAAACCGAAACATTGTGTAACAAAAATATAAACAAGTATTTACATGATTGCATGCTCGTAGTCATCTGTTACATAGTTGTTGTTGTCTATATTGCATGATCGTAGGTATATGTTACATGGTTGCATATTCTTACATATACGTTACATTTTTGTAACAGAGTCCTAACAACTCTTAAGAAAAGGTTACCACCCGTCAAAAACTAAAACCTTGATAATACTAGCACCAAAACAATATCAAGATCTCAAAATTACTCTTTGGTGTTATTTTTTAATGTATGTTGTTACATGTTGGTAACAAACATTTACGTACGCGTAACGAACATATACGTATGTGTAACGAACAGTTACACGTATGTAAAATATAAAATATATATATATATATATATATATATATATATATATATTTCTCTCTCATTGATCATCATATCATATTTTGTTCTCTGTCATATTCCGTAAACACAATATCTATCAGGTAAATGCCCAAACACATTTTCCGCGAACACATTTTCTTGCTACAACCACGTAGTTGGTTCTTACGAACCTGAAGCATTGTGTAACAAAAATGTAAACAATTATTAACATGGTTGCATGCTCGTAGTCATCTGTTACATAGTTGTTGTTGTCTATATTGCATGATCGTAGACATCTGTTACAAGGTTGCATCTTCTTAGATATACGTTAAATTTTCGTAAGAGAGTCCTACCAACTCTTAGGAAAAGGTTATCACCCGTCGAAAACTAAAACCATGATAATACTAGCACCAAAACAATACCAAGATCTCAAAATTACACTTTGGTGTAATTTTTTAATGTATGTTCTTACATATTGGTAACGAACAGTTACGTTTGCGTAGCGAACATATACATATGTGTAACGAACAGTTACATGTATGTGTAGTTGGTTATTACAAACCTAAAACATTGTGTAACAAAAATATAAACAAATAGGCATATGTTACATAGATGTTACATGTCGCTCCATGCTCGTAGGCATATGTTGCATGGTTGTTAATATCTATATTTCATGCGCATAAGCATTTAACATTTTTTCCAGTAAACATTTAAAAAAAAGCTTACAGAAAAAAAAAGTAAAAAAAAATATATGTTTTAAAAAACATAAAAAAGTAAATTTAAAAAAAACTAATAAAAAGTTTTAAAAATAGATTAAAACAGTAATAAAAAAAGTTAATAAAATAGTTTAAAAAATATGCAATAAAAGTAAAAAAAATAGTTAAAAAACATAAAAGATAAATAAAGAGAAGTAAAAAATATTATATTAAAAACAAAAAAATTAAAAATTTAAAAACAGTAGTAAATTTGTTTTTAACAAAATAATTTAAAAAGTAAAAAAAAACTTAAAAAAGTTAATAAAAAAAGTTTAGAAAAGTTAAAAAAAATAAAAGTTATTAAAAACGTAAAAACTCAAAGTTAATAAAAAGTTTCAAAAATTGTTAAAAAAATTAAAATAAAAATGTTTAAAAAAAGTTGATAAAAGTTTAGAAAACATTAAAAAATAAGTTTAAAAATATATTAAAACGTAATAAAAACATAAAAGAAAGTTTTTAAAAAATATTTCAACCGATTAATCTTGACTAATCAAGATATTATTAGTTAATAATATTTTAGTTATTAATTAAAAAAGTTTTGTCATTTACTTATATAGGTTAGAGACTTTATTACCATTTTGAATTAAGATAAATAAAATGGGCTAAATTCCAAATGTCTAGCTAGGAAGTGTTCTCATGGTTCCCACAATAATAAAAGGTTCTCAAATGATCATAATCATATATATATATATATATATATATATATATATATATATATATATATATATATAGAGT
>JBCNJP010000017.1:9700900-9748210 GCA_039602395.1 Deinandra increscens subsp. villosa
GTGAACTCGGATGTCTAGATCTTTAATTTTTTTAACGACATATTTGGGCTAAGCGACACTGCCTATTCAATTATTCATATACTCATTTCTAGTTCTAGAGAAAACCCAATTATATGCGTGAAAACCCTTGTCTCCAGCTTGGGGAGTATTTATTTCTCACATCCGATATTAAACCCAAGACCTTAGGATCTTAAGTCCCCCAAATACCATTGAGCTATGAGGTCGTTTGGGTCTTTAAATACATGCTTTAACTGGAACAGTTGGGCACAAAAAAAAGTATCGTTTCTTGTTTGGAGAGTGTATCTCGATCGTCTTCCCACGTTAAAAGCGTTGGATAAACACAAGATTAATGTTGGTTCTACAATTTGTCCGATTTGTGATGATCTTAAGGAATCAGTGGAACACTTATTCATATCATGTTAATTTGCTCAATCCATTTGGGATGTCATCTCTCACTGGTGCAAGATTCCACATTTCTTCTTATTTAGGATGGACGGTTGACTAAAATCTCATCAACATATTATTGGTTCTTAGAAATATAAAAAAAGTTATCAATTTAATCATTCAAACGACTATCGTGTATATGAAAAATGAGAAATGATATCAAAGCTATTGGAGAAAATAAAAAATTTAGATCATCTTTGACTAAAGCTAGAATGACTATTACTTAGAAGCAATTGTGTATGTTTAATTTTTAGAATAATGTAGTTTGTGTTTGTAGGTTCTCATCTCATTGTAATCTTTTGACTATATCTTTCTAGCATGTTATTAAAAATTTGGTTGCCGTAAAAAATAAAATGTTAAAAGAATTTTTTAGAGAAATATACATTAAAATGGTGGAAATATGATTGGAAATTGGCTAATAAAATTTAGGGAGCTTAACCAGCCGGAGAGGCTAAGTTTTTCTCACCACCGATCCATCGATATCGATCGGAGATCTATAATTCCCGAAGATGGTACGTACTATAGTTTGCTGTTAACATCTTCTTCTACTACATACGTTCGTTGATTATTGTGATCTTATAGATTAGATCGCCCCTTTTGAGTCAATTAGGGTTTTGCAATTTGTTTCGTACTCCTGATATGTGAAACGAGGGCAAGGGCCCTAATTTTTTAGCGTAAATGAAGAATTTTGGATCTATGTTCTGTTTTAATTTTACAAGGTGATGAAATTTGAGAGATGAAAAAAATTTGGGAAATTTTAGGGTAAATTGCGTGAAATTGGTTCTGATTGATAGGTGCAATAAATCAATTGATGTATTGCATAGTATGTAGAACAATATAATTCTTATTATCTGTCTGAATAGATTATGCCCATTTTCTGATTTAGTTTTTCTGTCTTTCAATTGGAAGTTGTGTGGTTTTCATGTCTAAGAAAATATCTGTATATTTAGGATGTTTCAGACCAGTTGGCCAGAATTTGCGAATTTTTTCCTAAATTTACAGGATTTGGCCGGAAATCTTACTGAAGCGCCTGGATGGCCGCAAAGCCTTTTGCTTGCCTTACCTTTGACAACTAGTTCACACTTTGACTACTTTATAGAGTAATAGCATTCATAAGTTTTAATGACAAATAACGCGATTAGGAAGAAACCAATTTTGAAACTACACAATAGTTATCTTTGAGGGTTGTTAACCCCCCAACAAACACACACGTATTATTCGGCTACTAAGAGCATTCACGGTAGGTTCTCTAAAAAACATGTGAGTGTAAATCTGCAAAATTTGAGGTTTGGTTGTGAGTAGAGGAGAGAGAAAAAGTTTAGCAAATCTGTATATTTGACAAAAAAACTGGTGATTTGCTAAAATTTAGAGATTGGAAGAGAGAAAAAGGGTAATGATAAAGTTATAAAAATATTATTTAATTATGGTTGTGAGTGAAAGAGAGAGAAAAAGTAATAATAAAAGTATAAATTATAGGGATGTGGATGGAGAATATACTGTGAATGCTCTAATATCCATTTTTGTCAAATTTATTCATTAATTTGAAACTGGTGATTGCATTCTTCCTGAAAGCATAGACATTTTTCCTGAGTTGATGCCTGTTCTTTATTCTCAGTTCTCAAACTTCAATCTTGACTCATCATATTAGAGTCTACCTGCATTATCATCTTTATGTTTATGGTATTTGATGTGAGAGTGGAATTATGAATAATGAATACTGTTTTTTTTTTCTTTCCTGTAGTCATCACTTGCAGCTGCCAGGGCGGACAATTTCTACTACCCTCCAGAATGGGAACCCAAAAAGGTGTGCTGTGACTACTTAATCACTTGTGCATTAAGATGTAAAAATAATGTTTGCCGTTATGGTGTATCACATTTATATTCTTTTACAGGGTGGTCTGAACAAGTTTAACGGGCAACATGCCTTGAGGGAGAGAGCAAGAAAAATAGATCAGGGTATCCTGATCATAAGGTAATCTTTTAACCAGCACCTTGTTAATAACATTTGATATGAGCACCCCTTTTATAAAAAATTGGTGATTGTGAGAACATGTTACCGGAAAACTTATGGGAAACCACCAATACCCTGCTAACCAATGGGAACGGGTAAAATAAAGCTTGCGTGTTTTCTTTAAATATTTCTAATAAGTACCGGATGATGATAATTGAGCTCCCAAATACGTAATAGGACAAGTTTATTATCTATTGCATGCATTTCCGACACTTGCTGAGTAGAATTCACGAATCAAATTCTTTCGGGAAATTTCCAGGTTTGAGATGCCATACAATATCTGGTGTGGCGGTTGCAATTCTATGATTGCAAAGGGTGTAAGGTTTAATGCCGAGAAGAAGCAAGTAGGGAATTACTATTCTACAAAGGTAAACTACATTTTCAAAACTTATGAAAAATATCATCGGTCACCCTTTTGTCTTGGTTCCTCATGATGATTCCTGGTATCCTCACTCAGATATGGAGCTTCACTATGAAATCTGCATGCTGCCAGCATGAAATCGTCATCCAAACCGATCCAAAAAATTGCGAGTATCTTGTCATGAGTGGAGCTAAAAAGAAGGTGGAAGATTTTGATACCGAAGATGCAGAAACTATGGTACTCCCTGTCGATGAAGGTCAGTATGATTAAGAGTTGAAAACATTATGTTGGTCATTTAAAGTCCAAACGTTTAAAAAAATTTACATTTTGCAGAGAGAAGCAAGCTAGCAGATCCTTTCTATCGCCTTGAACACCAAGAACAGGATTTAAAAAAGAAAAAAGAAGCAGAACCGTTGCTGGTGCGACTCCAACGAGTATCTGATGCTAGACATTTGGATGATTACTCCATAAACAAGTCCCTGCGTGCCAAACTCAGAGTACATACTCTCTTTTTTATCTTTTTTTTTATCGAACTTTTAAATAGTTTGTCTTTTTAAATATTGTGTTCTCTTGTTTTGTTCAAAATGGTAGTCTCAAAAGAAAAGAGTTGCTGAAGAAGAGGTGGCTGCAAGGAAGATGGGACTCGGTATAAGACTACTCCCAGAAACAAAAGAAGATATGGTGGCTGCTAAACGGGTCAAGTTCTCTTCAAACTTTAACAAAAACAGGGATGAGAAACGAGCAATGATAAAATCTACATCAATCTTCTCAGACTCGTCTGGTTCATCAAGTTCAAAAAGGTCGGAGCTTGAGGCAAAAAGAAGAAGGATAAATGCAGCAACGGCATCTAAGTTGCTGACCGGAGGGTTTAAGCCATCATCATGGTCAAAGGTTGCTGGATCTTCGGCCCGTAAGTACAGGTCTTGATATTACCACTCAAGTGATCCATAATATGTGTGTGTTTGGTTTTTGTATGTGTTTTGCTTGATATAATCTAGATGGATGGTTATCTGTAGTAACCATCAATACTAACCGAGCAACAAACAAAAACAATGTGTCAGCAAAGTGCATCATTAAAATGTTATATTATGCGCTTCACACACGGTCATTGGCACTGGTGCGCTTCTCAACCACTAATTTCAGGTGGGGACCACTAATTCACGAGGGGGTTTTTTTCGTATATATAAACTAGTGGCTTAAAATTGTTTTCAAAATTTTTCAAACTCAATTGGTTCTCAAATGATCATCTTCCTCTTCCTAGATATCTAATTCATTTTGACACTCTTTCATTTGTTGTGAACCCCTCTTCAAGGGGATTGCAAACCCATAAAATAACAATTATGTTAAAAATAATTACATATTATTATTTATGGATCAAATGGCTTGTAGTCTTTTGGTATTTAGTGATGTGCATAATAACATAACATTTTTATCGTATAACTTATTTTATAGTACTAGATTGATTTACTATTGCGCTTGTAGATTGTTGAGACATGTATCTCATTTGTATCCGAGGGCTATGTTTTATTGTATTTCTAAGCTTTATGAAGTGATTAAACAAGTATCGGATCAATTTCACCGGGTATAAGTCAAAGTCTCATTTCTATACCGGCTATTTGTTATGGGTCACTCTACCACTTCTCCAGTTCTCCACTCAATATCACATTAAGAGTCATATCAACATAAACTCTGCTCCAAATCAAGCACATATATGGATCATTCTACCGCTCAGGAATTTTTTAATAAAAAATTGATACTCATAAAAATTATCACTTAATAAATAAAACTTATTTAAAAACCGCTTACGAGTCCACAATATAAAATATCATGTATAAAATTTATTTAACTTCGCTCTGAATGAAACTAATATTGAAATGTTTAGAAAAAAATAAATATCGCATTTAGATTTTTTTTTTAAGTTACTAAATACAAGTTATTAAAAAATGAGTTGAGGTACTTCAAGTAGTTAAGTAGATAATTTACCAAGACATTAACATAAAATAAACACTTAAATAAATAAGAGAAAATTACAAATTACGTCCTTTATACTTATGGATATTATGGATTGTAACGTTTTTTAAAACTAATTACATGAGATAACCTTTAAAGTTTATTTTTTTCTTTAGAAACTAACCTTTTCACTAACTGGCATCCATTTCATCCGTTAAATACATCACATGACTTGCACATGGAAGGGTAGAATAGGAAATCTACCCTAAAAAAAACCACGCAAGCCTACATACAACCGATCGGTTCTTAATCCCATAAACCTTTATTTTGTTAATCAACGACGATCTTAGAGAGAACCAGTCCAAGAAATTGGGAGCAATGGAAAAATCGTTCATTCGATCATCACTCCCGCCGGATGAATTTAAAGATATGTACAGTAAATTTAAGAATCATCCATCTTTGTATTTAGAGGAAGAAAGTATCGATTATTAAAAAAAATTCATGTTCATGTTACTGTTTCTTTATCACCTTGAACATATAATCGGAAAAAAAAAATTAAATTGATTTCCATCTTTGTATTTAGTAGAAGAAAGCATCGATTTTTATAAAAAGTCATGTTCATGTTACCGTGTCTTTATCACCTTGAAGATATAATCAGTTTTTTTTATAAATTCCATCTTGAATTCAGTGGAAGAAAGCATTGTTTATGTTACTGTTTTGCTCAGGTTACAAGTCGATTTTTTTTCCAGGTTATAATCGAATTGTTTATGTTCTTTATATTTAGTGGAAGTAAGCATTTTTCTAGATCCATTTTTTTAGGTTACAAGTCCGTTACAATTGCCTCAAAAGTCAAGAGGGCTGGTTACAATGACCCAACCAACTTGTCAGCCAACTCCCCAACCAACTCTCCTTTATTATTGGTCATATAAGTCTATTTCTCTATAAAGAAACTTGTAATTCTCAGTTTGTAATAAGAAGATATACAATAAAAAACAACTCTCTGCTCTATATCTTGAATCTCTCGGGTAACCATAAGAAAACATGGTATCAGAGCAGTGTTGAGACCAAATCAATCACTCACAAACCAACCTTCTAGCCACTATAGATCTGTTCATTGCCACCATGTCCGACGATGACACCTCAAACTCCGACTTATCTCTCCAAATTGCAAACCTACTAAAAAATTCCCAGGTTCAAAACCCAAAATTATCCGATAGCCTACATATCAACCTCAAACTCAATAGCCAAAATTATACGCTATGGACCCGAATGATTCGGGTCGCTATAGGCGGAAAATCCAAAACCCTTCTAAACCATCTAACCGAAAAAGCCCCAGAAACCAACAGTGAAAAATATGAGTAATGGGAACAAGATGACATGATCATGTTCTCGTGGCTAATACAGAACATTGAACCGACCCTGGCTAGCAACCTCACTGAGTTTCCCACTGCCAAATCGTTGTGGGATGCTCTAGCAGTTACCTACAGTAGTGGAAAAGACAAGCTTCAAATCTTCAATCTCCACGTAAGAGCAAACGAAATCAAACAAAATGAAGCCTCACTTGAAAGCTTCTGGATAACTCTTCAAGGCATATGGGGAGAGATCGACATGATCGATCCAAACCCAATGAAATGTACAGAAGATATCAAAGCCTACACAAAGCAAAAGGTCATAACAAAAACTATTCAAGTTCCTACATGCTTTAGACAGGAAATATGATCCCATCAAACGAGAAATACTCCGATGGGATCCTTTACCTTCAGCAGAAGAAGCATTTGCTGCAGTAAGAAAAGAAACAGCCCATCAAAACATATTCAGGACTGTTCCAGTTGAGTCACACGCACAGCAGGGGATTGCTACCGGGCTTATGGCCACGGTACCAACTGGAGTAGAAGGTGTAGGACTTGTCTCAAGAGGGCATCGAACAGGCCCGAAGAATGCTTCACCCTGACTAGACAAATCAAAACTCAAATGTAGTCATTGTGGTATGATGAAACATACTAAAGAACAATGCTTTTAGATTGTCGGATACCCAAACTGGTGGACCAACGGCCACAAAGGAGGAAAACCTAGAACTATCACCATGGGAGCCACTGGCAACGGCGGTGAACACCAGAAAATCAGAAACATGAGCGGCTTTGGTGTCCTAACAGTGGCGCCCACCGTGGGCCACTCTGAGGCTGAAATAAACTTTATCAAATTAAACACTCCTACTCCGACTGTGGTTCATGGCAGACCGGCTACAGGTGGCGGAGAAGAAGGAGAAACCTCCACAGTCAATGACCAAGAAGAAGGAGTGACTGTAAATCTAGGTATCGGGTTTGGGAATAACCCCCAACCCCTTATGACTTTAATTTACAGAATTTTCAGAACAACCCCTTGAGTTATGAAACCATAAAAAACCCTCTAAGAAAAACAAGGTTTCATAAAAGGCCCTTGAATTCCGAAAATATAAAAAAACATCCAAATAAATCTTGTTGTTTCAACAAAGGCTTAGCAAACCTTGTAAAAGTTCGAAATGAGAACCAAAGGGAGTCTTGGATACTTGATTGTGGGACAATAGACACCATGGCATTCGATTCATCGGATATTGTTTCAACATCTACCCCATGTAAAACCCGAATCCAAACCGCAAACGGAGAAACTATGGATGTAAAGGGAGGAGGAATTGTAGAGATTACACCAACACTAAAACTCTCAAATTGCCTCTACGTTCCGTCATTATCACATAAACTGTTGTCTATTAGTCATATGACAAATGAGTTGAATTGCAGTGTTTTGATGCATCCTACCTTTTGTATTCTACAGGATATCAGGACAGGGAGGATCATTGGGCGTGGCACTGAACGTCAAGGATTGTACTACGTGGACGAAGTGACTCAGGAAGGGACTACGGTACTAGCTCATGGGACAACAAACAGAGAAGCCTGGTTATGGCACAGGCGATTGGGGCACCCATCCATTGGTTATCTACATTTACTTTTTTCCGAACCTCTTTCCTTCGAATAAAGGGTTGAATTGTGAAGTTTGTGTTTTGGCCAAAAGCCATAGACATTCCTTTAAACCAAATAATACGTGGGTGGGAACACCTTTTTCCATGGTACACTCTGATGTTTGGGGACCCGCAGAGGTAATCGGGGGGCAAAACTTTCGTTACTTCTTACTATTCGTTGATGATTGCACCCGCATGACTTGGATCTACTTCTTAAAACACAAATATGAAGTAAGTGACAAATTCATCACGTTTTATACAATGGTTCAAACACAATTCCAAAAAAAGTATCCAAACCCTAAGATCTGAAAATGAAGGAGAATTTGTCAACACCTCAATGAAACAATTCTGTCAAACAAAAGGAATCATCCACCAAACTTTATGCCCATACACCCCTGAGCAGAATGGTATGGTTGAACGAAAGAACCGTATACTTTTAGAAATAACATGAGCACTCCTAATAGAGTCTCAAGCCTCTAAATCCTTCTGGCCTAAAGTCGTTGCCACAGCCACGTATCTCATCAACAGATTGCCAATCAAAGTCCTTAATCTAAAAACCCCACTAAAAACTCTGGCTGAATGTCATAACATGGGAATCAAAAATAAAATTGCATATAAACACGAAATCACTTTGACTTGTTTAAAACATATGGAATAGTTCTCATTTCCCGATTGGGAAACTACCACCTATGACTAATCAGAGTTAATATAGTTCCTAGCAATGTTTTTATGACATGCTTTGGCCTAATAGGCTACAACACTCTCACCAGGGCGTCCCAGGTAAGCGTCCAGGTCCGACGGTAGGTTCGAACTTATACGCAACACTTACCTTAGACAGAGACCCCAACTACCGGTGCTTTCACCCTTTCAGTTACTACATGTCCATTACAAAGAACCTAACTCTGACGGAATTTGAAAATCAAAACAAAACCCTAAAATGGTACGTAAGGTACCATCATTAAGGAAAAAGGCTAGGAAGCCTTAAGATTTCGTGTATGTATGTGTGCTAAGTGCTAATCTTGAATTCGGAAGATAGTGTGAAGTGTATGAATAAGTGTAAGGCAAGTCCTAACTAAAGCAAGGTAAGCATAAAAGGGCAATCCCTAAACTAAGCATGCATTACACGAGATTTCGTGTTTTGGACACCTAAGGCATATAGTCTAGGTCATTCCATTTCTAATAACCTAATTCCCTATAGCCATGGCTCTGATACCAATCTGTCACACCCCAACCGACGGCGGAAACGTCAGAGCATGATTAGATTGCCCAAAAGCTCATGACAACTAAATTAAGATGACAATATTTAAATAACACCAATTTTATTAATATTAAAGGTCTTTACATAAACCAGAAATTCAAACTTAACATAAATGATTCCACAATGTCTTATTAAAAAAAATTAACTAGGTCCAAATCCTACGTAGAACAACTTGGATCAAGCATTGACATTTCCTGCAACATGTATAAGATAAGGTCAACTACAAAGTTGGTGAGTAATCACAGGTTTAATATGTAACATGATATATAAAGTGAAAACATGCGAATTGTATCCTATGATAGAATGATATGAAAGATCAACATACTAGATAAATGACAACATGAAAATAATGCATAAACAACCCTTAATGACAAGGATTCCCTAACCCGAAGGTTAGACTATATGAAATAGGTCTCAAACACCCAACGGCTGAACCGATCAAGTTGAGTGGGTTGTCAGCCAATAGATCTATCTTTGATTCCCCAGGCCTTACGTTAATGTTTATGCGATATGAAATACATGAAACACTATGAAAAACATGAAATCCCAACACATTGACAAGTTATGCTAGAATGGAATCCTACATACATTCACACATATGGTCTACAATCGCATTATATGAAAATCATGAAAAATCAATAGTTGAGATAGGATACATGTTGCACCCCAAAATGTAAAACACGAAAAAAGGGCAAGGATTACTCACTTGGTAAAATGAAGGGTTTCCACGAAAGAACGCGACAATGATAGTAGTAGTCCCGAAGGTCAACCTAAAGGAAAACGAGGGGACCTAGTTGAATAACGAAGCTAGGATACTAGGGGTTCGTGGACATTTGGGGTTTTGTTTAAAGAAATGTTATTTATTTGACAAAAATTATATAGTGTATTTATGAGTAATATAAGTGTTAAGTAAATTTCTATGGCATAAATGAGATGTGTTTTAATATTCTTTAATTATTTGATTAACTCAAGGTGTTTATATAATAAGTTTGAATTAGGTTACAACATTAACTGATGATAAATAATAATAATAATAATAATAATAATAATAATAATAATAATAATAATAATAATAATAATAATAATAATGATGATGATGATGATGATAAATATTGTCACAATAACTACTAATCAATAATTATTTGAATAACTCATAAATATTGATGTAATATGTATAGAATCTTATATAATAATAACAATAATATTAATTAACAATAATGATAATAATAATAATAATAAATAATTATAAACATAATAATACGATTAAAATCGTCAAAGCAAAACCTTAAAGTTTTGTATAAGGTGTTTATGAATTGACTAATAATGTGATGATGAATGACTCGTAAAAACAATATATGAAGTTGAAATGTATTTAGGCTATAATGTTATAACTATTACAAAGTAATGATATATACACACTAATTGTAAAAGTAATTTTATAATAAGATCTAATGATTTAAGTAACCATCATAAAATTTATTATGATTTGTAGTTTACATCCTAAGGAATAAATAATTCCATCATGTCATATATATAGATATATAGATATATTTTTTTTAAATATATATATTTAGAAGATGATAATAAGTAATAAAATAGACAAAATAATTATGAATATATTCTAATTGCAACATTCGTGTTTTAGAATAGAGATAATTGATATTGGAATGCTTAGATTAAACTAATTAGGTTACAATTTATGTTTTCACAAAAATACCAAAGAACCCTAAAATTGACTCATGAAATAAAGCGATAAAACCTAAAATTAACAGAGCGGTTTTGTAGATAACGAAAAACTAGGTGGAATGGACTACTTACTTGCTGAATTTGACGGAGAATTGAGCCCGGAATCGCACGAACAAGTTTGGAGCCCTAAAAATTGGGGGTTTTTGATTGCCTTTATGGAAATCGAAATTGTGAGAGGGCTTTGATGCGTGGGAGGGTTAGCAACACGTTTTGAGCTTCAATTTATAGTGAAAGAGATCGTGGATGGGTCAATTGAGCTTTAAAAATCATTTTAATGGAAGTTTTAAGAAAATGGGGGGTTTTGAGTGAAAATCTTTAATTAGCAACGGTTTTAATAATTAAGATGTTATTAAACTCGGGTATTGATTTGGGACATTAAACCGTTGTTAAATGATGGTTTAAATGATGGAAAATGGTCGAGAGATGGTGGTCAAGCGGGGTTATGGCCGGAATTAAAGAAAAGAGAAAAAAAGGTTGCAGGCGCGTGGGGAAGGAAAGGGGAGGAAGGAGAAGACATGCGCATGTTTAATATATAAACGAGGGAGCCAGAACTAGACACAAAACATAAATCGTCTCAGTGGTTAGGGCGCATCACTGTGAAGTGTGAGGTCGCTAGTTCGAATCTTATGGCTTTCATTTCCTTAGTTTTGTTTGTTTATTTAGTTATTACTTTCCTAACTTAAGTACAACCCATTAAAGGCACCATTAAATCCCATTATTTATACTTTAAACCCAATCTTTCGCATAGGTTTATTTGTGAATTAATTACGGATGTAAAATAAATTCGACATTCGAATTATAAAACTATTTACGAAGTTTATCAAAATTACATATATGGCCTAAACTTTCAATATTTATAAATTTTAACCCAAAACTTTTGTACAACTATAATTTGTGTTTCAATTACGCGGGTAACTAGTATTTCCCACATTTGTCACATGTATATAGCATACTCAAGTCACGGTCTAATTTAAATAAATTGAAAGTTTGAAATATTAAAATACGAATTGAAATCGAAACTTGGTAAATTGAAATAATCGTAAATTACACAATGAAACACCAAATGAACTTCTTTATTGAACGAATCATGGAATACAAATCGGGTACGAATGAAATGGATAGACCATGGATGTTACAGTCTCCCCTACTTTAGGAAATTTTGTCCCGAAATTAGCCTTGAGAAGACTACACGAATAAATGAGGGTACTTAGTCTACATTTGGTCTTCACGTTCCTAGGTGAACTCCGGTCCTCGCTTAGACTCCCAACGGACCTTGACAAT
Organism: Deinandra increscens subsp. villosa; assembly: GCA_039602395.1. Taxonomy (NCBI): domain Eukaryota; kingdom Viridiplantae; phylum Streptophyta; class Magnoliopsida; order Asterales; family Asteraceae; genus Deinandra; species Deinandra increscens. The sequence goes on from JBCNJP010000017.1 coordinate 9,712,944, forward strand.
TAGAATGCGACTACGCTTGAGTTGTTTGACTTCTCGATCCATAATTTCCACTGGTTTCTCTACAAAGTGCATTGTTTCATCGATGCGCATTTCGTCCAATGGAATGTGGAGGTCTTCGTTAGCCAGACACTTGCGAAGATTGGACACATGAAACGTTGGGTGAACATTTTCGAGTTCTCGGGGTAGTTCAAGTCTGTAGGCAACCTTCCCAACTCTTTCAAGTATCTTTAAGGGACCCACATAACGAGGAGCCAACTTACCCTTCTTCCCGAAACGTATAACTCCCTTCCAAGGTGATACCTCGAGGAGTACCAAATCACCAACTTGAAACTCGAGGGGTTTTTGACGCTTGTCAGCATAACTCGTTTTTCTGCTTCGAGTGGCTAAGAGGTGATCACGGATTTGAGAGATCTTATTAGTCGTCTCCGGGATCAGTTCGGGACCGGTGATCTGAGCTTCACCAACCTCGCTCCAACAAATCGGAGAGCGACACTTGCGACCATATAGTGCTTCAAATGGAGCCATGCCGATACTAGAGTGGTAGCTATTGTTATATGAAAACTCAATCAATGGTAAATGAGTATCCCAATTGCCACCAAAGTCGATTACGCAAGCACGAAGCATGTCCTCAAGTGTTTGAATGGTACGCTCAGACTGCCCATCAGTTTGAGGATGATAAGCGGTACTGAGGTCCAATCGAGTACCGAGGGAAGATTGCAAGGTTTTCCAGAACCGAGAAATGAAACGACCGTCACGATCAGAGATGATACTTAATGGGACACCATGAAGACTCATGATTTCCTTGATATAGATTCGAGCCAGCTTCTCGACTTTGTAGTCTTCACGAATGGGAATGAAATGAGATGATTTTGTCAAACGATCAATGATTACCCAAATGCTATCATAGCCACTAGAAGTGCGTGGAAGTTTCGTGATGAAGTCCATCGCGATATTATCCCACTTCCAGACCGGGATCTCAGGTTGTTCTAGAAGACCCGAAGGGCATTGATGTTCAAGCTCTGATACCAATCTGTCACACCCCAACCGACGGCGGAAACGTCGGGGCATGATTAGATTGCCCAAAAGCTCATGACAACTAAATTAAGATGACAATATTTAAATAACACCAATTTTATTAATATTATAGGTCATTACATAAACTTGAAATTCAAACTTAACATAAATGATTCCACAATGTCTTATTAAAAAAAAAATTAACTAGGTCCAAATCCTACGTGGAACAACTTGGATCAAGCATTGACATTTCCTGCAACATGTATAAGATAAGGTCAACTACAAAGTTGGTGAGTAATCACAGGTTTAATATGTAACATGATATATAAAGTGAAAACATGCGAATTGTATCCTATGATAGAATGATATGAAAGATCAACATACTAGATAAATGACAACATGAAAATAATGCATAAACAACCCTTAATGACAAGGATTCCCTAACCCGAAGGTTAGACTATATGAAATAGGTCTCAAACACCCAACGCCAGAACCGATCAAGTTGAGTGGGTTGTTAGCCATTAGATCTATCTTTGATTCCCCAGGCCTTACGTTAATGTTTATGCGATATGAAATACATGAAACACTATGAAAACATGAAATCCCAACACATTGACAAGTTATGCTAGAATGAAATCCTACACACATTCACACATATGGTCTACAATCGCATTATATGAAAATCATGAAAAATCAATAGTTGAGATAGGATACATGTTGCACCCCAAAATGTAAACACGAAAAAAGGGCAAGGATTACTCACTTGGTAAAATGAAGGGTTTCCACGAAAGAACGCGAGAATGATAGTAGTAGTCCCGAAGGTCAACCTAAAGGAAAACGAGGGGACCTAGTTGAATAACGAAGCTAGGATACTAGGGGTTCGTGGGAATTTGGGGTTTTGTTTAAAGAAATGTTATTTATTTGAAAAAATTTATATAGTGTATTTATGAGTAATATAAGTGTTAAGTAAATTTCTATGGTATAAATGAGATGTGTTTTAATATTCTTTAATTATTTGATTAACTCAATGTATTTATATAATAAGTTTGAATTAGGTTACAACATTAACTAATGATAATAATAATAATAATAATAATAATAATAATAATAATAATAATAATAATAATAATAATAATAATAATAATAATAATAATAATCAGACCCCTCCATCTTGAGATTATACAACTCAGTTTCCAATTTCTGAATCTCGTCTCGTGGGCAATACTCTTCTTGTAGCAACTCTTTAAACTCGGCCCAAGGCACGACATTAGCTTCTTCAATCCCCAGCATCTGCACCTCAGTCTTCCACCAGGTGAGAGCCGGTCCTTCCAAAGTACCCGTGGCAAATTTCACTTTGCTAGCCTCAGGACAGTTGCACATTTCAAAAGCAGATTCCACTTTTTCAATCCAGTGGAGTAGGCTAACAGCTCCTTCAGTTCCTTTGAACTGATTAGGCTTACAGCCCATGAAAGTTTTAAATGTAGCATTACCTGTACATACATTCATACAACCTTTCAATCACAGATTACCAATACGTGTGATCACATCAAGCAACAAAACACGAATTTTGTGTTACCTTGGGGTGGCCCTGCATTTCCTGCACCTTGGACATGTGCCGCTAAAGCATCAGCCACATGTTGGTTGATTAGTGCAGCCAATTCAGCCGGTGTCATGTTTGGTACATTTCCGTCTGCCATTATCTTCAATTCATAATTACCAAAATGAGAATAAGATATAACATGAATCACGACAACCATCACATAAGTAATAAATTACTTCACAAGAGACAATCACATATTAAATAGTAAATCCCATTTCAAATAAAATGCAACTCGTTCACAAATTATCTAACAGAAATTCAAGATTCAAAATGCATAGTCTTGGGAACATCCTCCCGATAAAACAAACAACCAAACAAAACAAAAAGTGAAAACAAATAACTCAAGTGCTATCATGATCACTGGATGCATCAGGCATCTCCTCCTCCGGTTCCTCCTCGGGATCCTCTTCAGGTTCTTCCTCGGGATCCTCCTCAGGTTCTTCCTCGGGATCCTCCACAATGGGTTCTTCAACAGGTTCTGCCGGAGCCGGAGGTGCAGCCTCCCTGGCCAACTCAAGCTCAGCAACTCGAGCCGTGAGTGCCTCAACCAGCTCTGTGAGATGATTCACCTGATAATACGTGTCACTTAGTGTCACTTGATGCTCGGCCTGGCGTGCATTAGTCCCTTCCAAATCTTCCTTAAGGATAACAACTCTCAGACTGGTGTTGGCCCCATTATCCTGCAGTTCTGTGACCATATCAAATAGCTTCCTAATGTCCCTGAGCGCGCGGTCAAATATAGATACCATTGCCGCGACGACTCTTTCAATGGCATATGGCAGTTCGGGTAGAAAGAACCGAGTTGACGACGGCTCTGTTGGAGTAGGTGGCACTTGTTCCCGATGAACCCAACTAGCCACTAGTGACTCGTACCAGCTCCAGTTGCCGTTGTCTCTTCCACGAACGACATTTGGTTCTCCATATACGTGGCCCTTGGAAGTTATCCTCCGAACACCATGAGTCGGGGTAGTAGGACCCGAAGTAACCCGCCTACTGGTGACAGATGGGGATGATGATGATGAGGATGATAGGGAAGCGGATATCCATCCAGCCATGTCTGCATATATACCATATATATACATATATAAGTACAAGTAACACATAGTCAAATAGTCACGTACTAGTGTGTGTGTTCGAGTGTATGACTAAGGTGTGTCTAAGGCTATAGTCGGCTTACTAATGCAAACCTAGTTCACTATAACCAATGGCTCTGATACCAATCTGTCACACCCCCAAAAATCCCACGCGCGACAACGCGCCACAGGGAGCGTGACAAACCAGGATCGAACACATTAGCCATATCGAACAGTCTATATGCAATGTAAAAGTAAAACCAAAGTAAATGCGTTTTTAAATGCGGAAGCGTAAACGACGAAAATTGTAATAAATGTTCAAGCGCCAAAACATGCGCAAACCAAAGGTTAATGAGTTTGAAAAGTATTAAAGTCTATGATGCATGCATGATTACCGATGAATCCAACTACAGTGCGTCAGTCCAGTTGCTGTGCTTTCCAAAGCATTTGGTCTCATATACGTGGCAGTTATCCTCCAATACCATGAGTCGGGGTAGTAGGACCCAGAACCGCCTAGTGACAGATGAGATAACATGCTAAGAGTGTCAACACAATAGGTTGGTGCAGTTCACAGGTTTAACAAGTTCAAGTAACATTTCAAGTTCAGTTTAATATTGATCGTTCGAATAACGACAAGTTGTCAAGAGCATAATCACTAATATATATCAAATAGCTAGCTAGGCTATATACATGAAACTTCGCACGTTGATGGTCACCGAAGCTAACAAGTTGTTTATAGTTTGCCTTGTTGTGTTTAGGACGAATATAACACCCATTCGATATCCAATCGTGTCAGAGCGACTGACCCGGGTGAGGTTTTTGTCAGACCCAGTATTGTACTACAATATATTTCCCGCTATCGTCATTAATACTAACGGTACCATAAGAAGGACTTTGTTGTATCAGTGTGCTACAAGTACTTCAAGTGATATATAAAAGTCTAATTATCTCAGTTGTGTAAATCATGCATGTTAATCTCCCCCAACAGGATTAAAACAGTAAAATGGGGCCGTGAAACTCACCTTAGGTTGCTCAGCAAAGTTTCCAAATAAACAGTTAATTCAAGTAGCAAGAACGAGTCTTGTGCAAGCAATCAATCACCTAACGAGCATGAATGTATAAGTGTGTGTTCTATAAACTATAAGTCTAACGTAAACGACACAAACGGAGGATCGTGGAATTCAAAACAAGTCGAGGATGGCACGTGTGCCAAATCCGAGCGATTATCGAAGTAACGCGAGAAAATACAATATATAACTTTAATATATATTTTCTAAGTTTAAGGATATCAAAAATAAATACATATATAATATATATATATTTAACTAAATGTTCAAGTGACGTTAATAATAAAGTTTCAACAAGTTATAAATATATATATATATATATATACATAAACATGTTAAATCCAATGATTTAAATATTTATTTTGAAAAGAAGCAACAATTTATAGTGAATCATAATTCAAAACCGAGTATTTTGTGTTTCTAGTCCAAACGACACTTTTTTAATAGCTTCCCGAAACATTCTAATGTTTACACAAAAGATTACTTCGTTTCAAGCCAACGTCATGTATATATATATTTTATAGTAATCTACACTAATATATATATATATATATATATATATATATATTTCTCTTTCTAGGTAAACCCAAAGTTTTATATCAATATATATATATTTCTAGATGTTAAGACTATATTTTTAATTTGAAACCACGAGTTAAATACAATTCACAACTTGAAATATGATTTACGGGATTTAATGATCCTAAATATATTTTTATGGGTTTTAGATATGATAGGGAACAATTTTGATACAAAATCTAGGGCTCAAATGCTCAAAATACTAGAAAATAAAAAAAACAGCAAATCTGGAGGTCCTCGGGTTCGAACCCGTGACCTCACTGTTACGATACACGAGTACAGACCACTCGGCTAATGGCTCTGTTGGTGATCAGATCCGGATCGAAATGATTTTGTGCACAGGTAGCGACCAGAAATCAATTCAAGGGAAAATAAAGAGTTAAAAATGATGTGACCGGGACTCGAACCCGCGTCCCTCGCGTGCAAGTCCAGTAACCGAACCAATGGGCCAGATTGGCGTCTGTTAACAAACTCTATCCTCAACCCTTATAACCCGAACCCGCTGCGTGTCATCTTCCTCACCCACAACCCTAATGTCGCCGGAGATATTTTCCGGCGACCGGAAAATCGCGAAACTGAAATTAAACACAGAAAAATGTGCGAAAACCAATGGGGAACGTTTACCTCAAAGTGGAAATGCGAGAGGACGAGTTTTAGTCACCGAAAACGCGTCCTGAAGTTCCGACAGTCCCGCCTTGTCTTTCTCCGATTCGAAAACTGGTGACTCCCGTTTGATCAGTGACGGAAGGCGATCTCAGTGGTGGTCGAATGGGGGTCAATGGTGCAGTGGTTGGCCGGAATTTCAAAGTTTACGGTGGAGCTTTGGTGGGTTTTTTTTCGCGACGGCAGAGAGAACGAGAGGGTTTGTGAGGACTCTACGGGTGCATCTGATGATATGCAATGATATTTAGGTCGTTGGAATGTCCAATAGAAACGGTAGAATCTTGATTGCCGGATTTAATGACCGGAATGATAGTGGTCGTGAGAAACGGTTCCTGGATTGATTAATGTCGTAATTGACATTAAATCCACTTTGGTTGCTTGACAATTCCAGTCCCTCCATATATTACATGTTGGTTATGAGGTTTAGAATGTTTACAAAAATGATCCCCATAGATTTAATAGAGGAAATGAGGTTTCGAGAATGGCAGAAAAGGCCCTCCAAGTTATAACAAGATTAACAATGCTAACGGACATAACGGAACGTTAACGAGGTTAACGGAAGGTGTTTTTTTAATGACGAATATACGATGAACGCCAAAATATATTAATCGTATAACGTTTATAAGAAGTATAAATCTCGTTTTACTAATATAAATCATGGGATATAACTCCACAATCATCTATTTAAATTCACATAAAATCATAACTGTTTACATATTTAAATCACATAACTCTATGATTAATAACTTGTAATTAGAATCCTTAAATTACATAGAATCATAAATGTGATTAAATCATGTTTTATATATGTATATATATAATTATCACCTAAAATCATAGGGTATAATTGTCACATAAAATGACGCAACATTCACATGAAATCGTAACGTATGATTTACATAAAATCATAGAACAAGAATATCAAACGTCAAACTTAAGTGCATGCTCGTTTAGTGATTACTACACAAAACCCTAATTGCTAAAGTCAACGCAGATAAGCACATAAATGTTCACACAACATTTAATACGTTTTATGTTCAGTTAATGTCGGGAAAATGACCTGAAAAGTCGGATTGTCACAATGAAACCGTTGTTAAATGATGGTTTAAATGATGGAAAATGGTCGAGAGATGGTAGTCAAGGGGGGTTACGGCCGGAATTAAAGAAAAGAGGAAAAAAAGGTTGCAGGCACGTGGGGATGGAAAGGGGAGGAAGGAGAAGCACGCGCAGGTTTAATATATAAACGAGGGAGCCGGAACACAAAACAGAAATCGTCCCAGCGGTTAGGGCGCATCACTGTAAAGTGTGAGGTCGCTAGTTCGAATCTTATGGCCTTCATTTCCTTAGTTTTTTTGTTTATTTAGTTATTTACTTTCCTAACTTAAGTACAACCCATTAAAGGCACCATTAAATCCCATTATTTATATTTTAAACCCAATATTTAGCATAAGTTTATTTGTGAATTAATTACGGATGTAAAATAAATTCGGCATTCGAAATTATAAAACTATTTACGAAGTTTATCAAAATTACATAAATGGCCCAAACTTTCAATATTTATAAATTTTAACCCAAAACTTTTGTACAACTATAATTTGTGTTTCAATTGCGCGCGTAACTAGTATTGCCCACATTTGTCACATGTATATAGAATACTCAAGTCCCGGTCTAATTTAAATAAATTGAAAGCTTGAAATATTAAAATACGAATTGAAATCAAAACTCGGTAAATTGAAATAATCATAAATTACACAATGAACACCAAATGAACTTCTTTATTGAACGAATCATGGAATACAAATCGGGTACGAATGAAATGGATAGACCATGGATGTTACACATAGGCCATAATACCTCAAATGAGTCACCAAGTTGTAACACCCGTGCCCGACCCGTTCATAAAACCCGATCCACATCTGAAATTGTCACACGACATTCGAGGAAACATCAAGAGGAAAATTTTTGAAATGTAATAGGGAAGGATAAATTAAGACTATGGGCGAAAACGGATCTCAATTCCAAGTTATAACGAAGCGAAAAAACCAAAAAAATTATGCAAAGTTATAAGCCAAACGGATATTATACGTAATTATAATTATCATAAGCATTTTAAGACTTAAAATATAATAAAAATATGTCTCAACATGATTCATAACATAAAATAATGATTTTTGTAAAGTTATAGGGGTAGAAAGTGTAAACTATGTATATTTATCAATATATGTATATATATATATATTATTATACACAACCCGAACCCTCGAGAAAGTTAGAAATATGTTTAACAAAGTTTTTAAACATAAAATGATAGCTACATCGAAAGAAACAGAGTTAAAATGCATAAAACAAAAGTTAAAGGACTAAAAGTGTAAATAATTGAAAGTTATAAAAAGTACGTATACGTATATCACCAAGCGTGCCCCAAGCCTTAGAAACTTTTATAAATATGCCACATAATGATTTAAAGCATAAAATAACAGTTTGGTAGAATTCTGGGGGCCAAAATGTAAATAAAATAATGAGGGACCAAAACTGTCATTACCTGAAACTTGCTCCGCGGTACGCAAGGGTTTCCTCGCGGTACGCGATCCCTTCAGGTCGCAGTTTTGGCTATGGCTCGACTTGCAGCCTACGTTTGGCCATCCTAACGTGTCAATTCGACCGAAACAGTCACCCCCCAACGTGTAGCAGTCCTAGGCGACCTTGATCAGTATAAAATCGGATCGAATCCAGCAATCTAGCCTCACCAATTTCGCAATTCTTTCCTCTAAAAACCCTTATATGAACCGCTATCTTCATCTGTCAAATTCGTCCACCTCGTTTCTAGTTGAAGCTGAATTTCTGCAGTTGAGCTACCCTAGGTATGATCTAAAATAACCTATCTCAGATTTTGCAAATTCGATCTCTAAGTATGATTTTTAAAAATGCATAAAAACTAGGGTTCTTGAGCTTGTTTTGCCAAAATCGGATGATCGGGTTGTAATTAGGGTCTGAATTTTTGTAGTAAATCCTAAAATAATGTGTTTTAAGAAAGACCTAAGTTAATTTCAAGTTTTGGGAATGTTTGGTATTTTATCTAAAAAGCGGTCAAAATTAGGGTTTTCGGGTCGTTGTTCTGCCCAAATTGAGTAAAAGATATTGAATTAAGGTTTACTATTTTGAGGAATATTATAATATATCATAATGAATAAAAAACTAAGTTTTTATAATTTTATAAAATGTTTTGATATTTATTTAATAGATACGTTGAAATTAGGGTTTTCACGACGTTGCTTTGCGAAAATGGAATAAACGGGTTAAATCTAGGGCTAATCTTTTTCAATATATTATAAAATAATATTTTAAGTAAAAGCCCTAATTTTATTTAATTTTATAAAAGATTTTGCTATTTATTTGATAATTATTTCAAAATTAGGGTTTTGAATATGATTATTAAATATCAAACAAACCAGAAGGTATTGAAACTTGATTTTTGTTCTTAGAACATATTTATATATATATAATATGTATATATAATGTAAGGCCCCAATCCCGTTTATAGGTATTTCACGACATATAAAATCAGAGCTTGAAAATTTTATATTATAATTAAGGCTTTCATCCATCATTGTGTCACATTTACAAAATTAGGTGTTTAACACCATTAACTTCATGGTAATACTTCAAAACATTAACATTAACAAAGCATGTACATCTAGGTCCCTAAAATATGTGATCTTCGGTTCCAAAGTTCTTCGATTTGATCTCGACCCGTCTACTATTGATTACCTGCCAAAAACACTAGTAACACATTAGTATTAATGGCACACAACAACAATCAACCCAGTACATCATTTGAATACAAGAAAACAAGACAAAAATCCGGACAGCAGCTCCAAGCGTATCGCTTGGAGCTGTAGATGTCCCAGGCGATACGCCTGGAACCCCATTTCCAGGGCTCCAGGCCAGATTTCCCATACTTAGCCAAATTTTTAGCTTTTTCACTTTTATGCAATTTCACCTATCTTGACTTCATTTTTAGTGTTGAAAACTCACTATAACCTATCTTTCATGGTTAAATACATTTCCGTAACAATCACGTATTAACTACACAAATCAAATACAATTAGTATCCAAACCGACCCGTTGACCCGTTAAGGCATTTATCACATTCCAGCCCCTATGGCACACTTCCACCTGCAAATTCCCCATCATATTCATATCTTGGCACACATATATGTTGTGCCAAGCCGCTTAGTCTTCTTGTTGAGACAATTAGAGGATTATAACCTCATAATTACTCTCCTTGTCTCAACACTACCGCTCAAACAAAAAAGGGTCATACATCACTGCCTTTCAACTTGGTCATTTGCATACCCAAGTCCACATTTCTCAACAACATGTATTTAGGTTCTTAGTGTTCACTAGATACTATGACAATTGCCATTGTCATCTAATGAACACTCCACATTTCATGACATAGGAATGCATATACATAACTAACCACTACGTGTTACCTTTAAGCTTTATTCTTGCCTTCACGTTGGTGATTTGTAGTCCCACCCGCTTCACCTATATTCATAACATTGATTAAATTCTTAACACACCCATATCATGATTTACATAACACATATAATGCCACTCAAATTGGTTGAAAATTTTCACCCTCAAGTAATAATTAGCCTCATTCAAGCATTTCATCAAACACCTTATGTGCATAATTGGTGTTCTTAATGTTTAGAAGCTTACATGTTTTCCATTCCACCCATAGATCACTACATAACATAAAATTCAGATTTTACACTAAATCTAATACTTTCAACAAGTCTATCAACATACATGGACCACAATTAGCCAACCCAAATCACCCATTCACCATGGATTTCGAACTCTATGAGGTGAGGCTTAAACCCACCACAATTTCTACTAATTACACACAAAAATCAGTCATGCTGGGCAAGATTATGCTTTATCTAGACTCACTAACACATAATAACTCAGACTACTACACCAATTTAACCTCTAGATGAAACCCATAAAATCACCCTACTTTAAAGCCACTTACTTGACAAGATTTTCTGAAATCTAAGATGGAAATCGTGACGTAGGAAGCTTCCTAAGCTTGAATTCGATTTTCCTTACTAAAATCTCCAACACACAAGCTTTAATTTGGGATTTCTCCACAAGAACTAGGTCTCCACCCCTCCACTCTTTCTCTGCGTCGCGAACTACAAGTCTGGGGAGAACCCATTCATGTTTAATCCATCTATTTCTTACTTTGGTCCCTCAAGGTTCTAATTCTTATAAAGTCCATCCCAATTTCCAATTTACATCTTAAATCCTTCTTCTTTTCTAGCTATATCATTTCTTAATAGATTTAACTTAGAATTTTAAAATTCTCATTAGTTATCCCAATTTAAATTTCTAGGCCCGCTTATATTACCAACAACCCGGATTGTCATAAAATAAAATAATGCACTCTGGTGTTACATATAAGTCCAAAAGTGTTAAATAAATAAAAATACTAAACAAATACTAAAACCCTAATTTACCAATAAAGGGTTAAATGGTCTTTTGATCAAACAGAACCCAAACCCCTTAAATTCCTCATAACTATAGTCATCATGTGTTCCTATATTCATTTAGCATGTTCATTTCATTAGGATAATCTCCAGATTGTTATCTCTCACAATTGGTTCTATCTCTCATTTCCGATCTACTTATCAGGTGAATAACCACTAAATTTCCCATTTCTTTTAAAATGGGATATGACTCAATATTCAATTCGTGTTATCATTACTAATGGTGATTCATTCGAATGATAATCCGACTTGTGAGAAATCATAGCTCCATATCTTTAACCTTTTTGGGGTGTAACATGTATCTCTATTCAAAATCATTTCTCTAAACGTTATGCGATTATATGTTAATTGAGTGAATACTATGTGGAATGGTTTATGGAAATATCTACATGCTAAGACTGTCAATCTATCTCTATATGGTGAAACTATGCTATCCTATGTGATTGAAGGTTTGTTATGATTACTTGTTTTATTAATTGACTGACTGTATATCTGAACGTATCTATTGCCATATATATCGCATATGTTAAAAATATATTTTATAAACTTGTGTTTACTCACCAACTACTTTTGTAGTTGACACTTGATTTTATACATGTTGCAGGAAATTATACTAGAGCTTTGATATGATCACGCTAGGATTGCTGGACCTAGATTAAGGACTTTAAATCAGTTAGATATGTATTACTCATGTTTAATATTCTTGTACAATATCTTTAAATGATTAATAAAAAGGGCATGTTTAAGTATTACAACTTATTTTAGTTGTCATGTGAATCTGGACAATCATCGCGCCCCGACATATTCCGCCGTCGATTGGGGTGTGAGACAAGTCCACAACAATCCGACTCGACCAGTGCCACCGAATCCATTCCTTCTAACCTGATATTCGAGGTAAGTTCCTCTCAAACCCCTGAGCATAATCAAACTAATGAAACTTCTAAACTTGTTGAAGAAGTAGAAACAGATCCCACGGAAGAAAACCAGACACAAGAATCTGAAGCTCAAAGGTATGTTCTACCACAAAGAGTCAACCGAGGAATCCCTCCGAAACGATTTACTCCAGAAAAACAACCCAGGAACTCAAAGTTTCCTGTGGCTAATATAGCCGCAGGACACTTAACTAGAGGTGCTAAAGCTTTTAATGAAGCTTTGTATGCAGAACAGATTCCCAGGAATACAGAACGGGCCATAAAGTCTCGAAATTGGAGGAAGGCAATGGAGCTAGACATGGGAGCTCTAATGAAAAATGATACATGGGAGAAATGCACACTCCCATCAGAAAAGAAACCTGTAGGATGTCAGTGGGTATTCTCAATCAAACATAAACCAGATGGAACTATCGAAAGATATAAGGCACGACTAGTTGCAAAAGGGTATACCCAGACATATGGGATTGACTATTCAAAAACCTTCTCTTCGGTTGTAAAAATTGACACTATCAGGGTTCTCTTCTCAATAGCAGCTAATAAAGACTAGCCACTTCACCAATTTGACATGACTAATGCTTTCCTACATGGGGAATTACAAGAAGAAGTCTACATGTAACCAACACCTTGGTTAAAAAAATCTCTCTATGAGCTCAAACAATCCCCTCGGGCGTGGTTTGGAAAATTTACGCTTGCCATGAAAAGATATGGGTTCTATCAAAGTAATTCTGACCACACACTTTTCCTCAAAAGGAGAGGTAAACTTGTGACATCTCTTATTATATATGTCGACGACATGATCATCACTGGAAATGATGAAGAAGAGATAGTAAAACTAAGGGGAAACTTATTTACAGACTTTGAAATGAAGGACTTGGGAAGACTGAAATACTTTCTCGGAATTGAAGTTTTAAGATCCAAAAAAGGAATCTTCATCTGCCAAAAGAAGTATGTCCTGGATCTTCTAGCAGAAACCGATCATGGTTGATTGTAAACCAGCAGATACTCCGATGATGGTTAACCACAAACTCACTATGGAAGAAGGAGCTGGAATTGGCTGACAAAGGAAGATATCAGAGATTGGTTGGAAAGTTAATATACCTCTCACACACACGACCTGACATTGCCTACGCAGTCGGAGTGGTTAGCAAATTTATGCACCAACCACAGGTAACCCACATGGAAGCTGCTTGGAGAATTATAAGGTACCTCAAAGGAACAACAGGCCATGGAGTACTCTTCAAAACCAACAAACACTTGAGACATTCAAGCATTCACAGATGCTGATTGGGCAGGAGACAAGGGAGATCGAAGATCAACATCAGGATACTTCACCTTAGTAGGAGGAAACCTCGTCACCTGGAGAAGCAAAAAACAAAAAGTAGTAGCCCTCTCAAGTGCTGAGGCAAAATTCTAGAGGAATAGCACGGGGCATTGCAAAGATTCTATGGATACATAAACTCTTGACTGAAATCGGATTCCCTCAAAACAAAGCAAGCAGAATCATGTGTGACAATGAAGCCTCAATCCAAATCTCAGAAAATCTGGTTCAACACGATCGTACAAAACATGTAGAGGTTGATCGCCACTTCATCAAAGAAAAATTGGAAGCAGGGATTATTAAACTATCCTTTATAGGATCCAAAAACCAGCTAGCTGATATCCTGACAAAGGCAGTTACCAGCAAGGCCTTCTCCGAATGCTTAATCAAGTTAAATGTTGGTGATCCCACCATTCAACGTGAGGGGGGAGGGTGTTAGAATTGCCTCAAAACTCAAGAGGGTTGGTTACAATGCCCCAACCAACTTGTCAGCCAACTCCCCAACCAACTCTCCTTTATTATTGGTCATATAAGTCAACATGTATTTCCCTATAAAGAAACTTGTAATTCTCAGTTTGTAATAAGAAGATATACAATAAAAAACAACTCTCTGCTCTATTTCTTGAATCTCTAGGGTAACCATAAGAAAACAAAGTCGATGTTTATGAACGATTTTTTTTTCCATTGCTTACAAATTCTTGGACTGCTTCTCTCTAAGATCATGGTTGATTAACAAAATACAGGTTTATGGGATTTAGAAGCGACCGGTCGTATGTAGGCTTGCATGGGGTTTTTTTTAGGGTAGATTTCCTATTCTACCATTCCATGTGCAAGTCATGTGATGTATTTAACGGATGAAATGAATGCCAACTAGTGAAAATGTTGGTTCTCTGAAAAAAAATCAAAACTTTAAAGAGTTGTCTCATGTAGTTAGTAATGAAGAAGTGTTACAATCCATAATATCCATAAGTATAAAGGACGTAATTTATAATTTTCTCAATAAATAAACTAACCAAGGACAAATTAAGGACAAAAGCAAATTTAAACTTTTAAAAGAATAAAAAAGGTAAAATTAAAGGCGGTGGAAGCATTTTTGTTTCAGAGATATGCTTCGGTCCAAAGTGCTCCTTAAAGAAAAAATTATTCGAACCTAAAGAAAGCTAAAATTTAACAAGCGTCTCTTATTGCAAAAATTAAAGAGACTTGAAAAATTATCTTAGAGCTTGTAGGGTTGAACCAAGAGCTCTATTAAATTTTTTATTACAGGGTATAGAACTTTTGGCCCGACCCTAAAAACTCTAAGATCATTTTTAAAGTTTCTCTCATTTTTTGCAGTTCAGAGATAGATAAAGAGATATCTATTTAATTTTAGTTTTCTTTATGTTCGGGTAATTGTTTCTTTAAGGAGCACTTTAGACCAAAGCATATATCATGAAACACAAATGCGTTGCTAGGAAGTGTTTTCATGGTTCTTACAATAATAATAGGTTACCAAATGATCCTAATTATATATATATATATATATACACACACACACATATATATATATATATATATATATATATATATCCATATAGGGTTAGGTTCAGGTAAGACATCTTCTATTTCACAACTTGTGAAATTACTATATCTCAACCATCTGTTTTCACATGTGAGACTATCTATAATTCATTGAGAGAAAGTGAAAAAAGAAACAAGATATATAATCTAGTGGCCATTAGATCAAGAGATCTAATGGTGAAAAAGGTGTCTCAAACCAATTGGTTTACACTTATGGGGGTGTCTCCCTATATGATACTATATATCACTATATCTATATATATAGCGTTAGGATCATGCGAAAACACATATATATTACGAAAACGCAAAAACACATATTAAAACCTCTTATAACTTCTTCATACGTTAACATTGTTCTAAAACATTTTGCACAAAAAGTCTTAGAATTATGTTATCTTTAATTATGAAAAAATTATAATAAAAGTTAACATTTCTTTTTTTTGTGATGCACATGTGTAGCACAAAAAATCTCATGCTTTTATTATACGTTAATATATTTTTTTCTAGTCGTACCATACATGTTATGTTCCTGTTATTTTTTTTAATGATGCACATGTGCAGCACAACAAAAAACCTCATATGTATGGTATACATTAATATTATTAAAAATAAATTACACCCTAAATTTTAAAGTTGTGTTATTTTTAGATCTAAAGAAAAAAAATAACATTTTATATATTTTTTTAATTCTATGTTGCATATGTGCACTATGTAGCATTATTATTAGTACCATAAATGTTTTTGGTGTTTGTTTATTTAAGTTTTTAACATAAGGAGTGTTTTTTCGCAATATAATTCGTCTTTGTGCAGTACTAATGATAATGATACACATGTGCAGCACACAAAAAAAAACACGAAATATTAATTAATTTTAATTTTTTCTAGAATTAAAGATAACATAATTCTAAAACTTTTGGTGTGAATTTTATGAAAAAAGACATTAAGGTATGAAAAAGTAATGTTGGTTTTAATATTGGTTTTCACGTTTTCGCAATAAAAGATGTTATCGCATGATCCTAATATATATCTATTACTATATATAATGCATATTGGTCTTAGGGGTATTTTCGTCATGAAAAATGCTTAATTTTGAGACGCTTTACAACAATCTATGCAAGATGTACAAGTACCTAATCTTACTTTACCATCTATGTACTAATTAAAAGGAAAAAAAAAGAATAACTGGATAAAAAGCAACGCCACCAGTCTAAACAGGGTTTTTACGTGCACGCCTTCCCCCACCCACCTCCTTCTCCATTCAATACGTGTCGCTGTGACTACGGCCGCTCTCTTTCCTTCGATTCGATTGGGCCTCGGTTTGGGAAACGCCGCTCTACACCTCTTCTCCTTCCTCAGCCGTAATGATCAATGTCTTTCTCCCTCGATTGGGCCGCGATATTGATGATAGACGGATTCAAATTGGCACCCAAATCAAGCTTGAGAACTCTATAAATTGGCAGCTCCTCTCTATTTCGTTTTACAATCTGATTTGAGGTAAGAATCCTTCTGATTTCACTGATTATCTCCGATTTGCATGTGGTTGTATATGATTTTTGGTGTATGCATATGATTGTGATATTTATCGGTTATATGTGGTTGATTTTTCAGTATGAATAATATGCAAGGGCTATTGTCACAATGTAGAAGCGGATGCAATTTCTTCACCGGAGAAGGGTAAAGTTTTCATTATCCTGTCAATTTTGGGATGTTTAGGTATATCTGAATTGTTCCAGCTTTGGTTGATTCACGAACCTATTTGTTAAATTTTATTCTCACAAATTCTCTATATATAACGAGCTAGGGTGTTTTTGGCTCACCCGCAACCATCTCCTCACGTTGCGTTAGGTTACATGTTCTCTCTACCTTTTTTTTCATTTTCCAACCTCATATTTGATTTCTTAATCCTTACTACGATTTGATGTTCAATGATATCGATAAAAGTTCATGTAAACATGTTTAATTGAGGGTCTATGAGTTAGATTGGAGTAGTAGAAACTCGCCTTCAAGTGGGGATTTCAATCGCAACCTTCAAGCTATTGTAGTGGTACACAACCAATTAAATCACTGAACCAGGTTTGCTTCTTTAATTTGGTTTTCTTCTGCTTTGTTTTCTTCAAATGTATGGTTCTTGTGACATCAGGGCTGTCCTAAATCAGATTTTCATGACATTTGGTTGTGACTTTAGTGCCAGATTAGTTTTATGACAATCAAATTTATATTTTTTTAGATCTGACATGAAAATCAAAGCACAACTAATTTAGTTTTTAACCCAATTGATTGTTTGTCATGAATTTGTTTTAAATAGTATAAAAAGTAATAAAGCATATATTGGATCGAAGTTATTATTGATCTCCAACGCAACCTATTCTTATACAATTCATCTTTGTTTTAGTAACTTCATATTTGATGGAAGTCATTGTTCCTTTGTTGGTAATTGTAAGTAGGCTTATCAAGGAAGGAATATAGTGTTTAAAATTGATTTTTATATAATATTGACTATGGAGGCTTTCATCAGTCCAACTATTAGTTTTTATTTAGAACGATTCAGGTAATTTTCATTGAAATGTTAATATGTATGTGAGGTATGCCACACAAATCTATGCATGTTTGAATTGTTGCATGTTACTTAAAAAACTCTAGGTTATTGGGTATGAAAGTGTTAATGATGAATCCAATCATTTTTTCAACCACGGACTCACTCAGGTCTTGCTATTATGTTTTGTAAATTAATTAATTATACCTCATGTTTTGCTTTTCTTGATTCCTTAATTTGGTACAGTTTAGCGGATTTAGTATTGGAGGATGTGATTCTCACATGAAGGAGCTAATATGATTTTTGTTATGTCACTTCGTTTATTTAAGACAATACTTTCATATACCTTTGTATCTTTATAACTACAAGACTTTAAGTGTAAAATTGCTTACGACCCATTTAGACATCAGACTTACCTTTTATTTTTTTTCTAAAATTTTATTTAGAATAACTAAGCCAGACACAATTTTTTTTCCAACTTGGTTACCAATTTTAATAGCTCCTAAACAGTGCAGGAACATTCTAACAGAGATCTCATGATCATAAGAAACAAAAACACCCACATCTGTGGAATTGCCAAAACTGAAAATCGATCTCGCCATCTATGAAAATAATTGCCAACTAACTTGCAAATACTAATTTAAATACAAGCCAATTCATATCCCATAAATACAAGTCAATTAAAAGAATAGTAAACTTGCACAGATGCACTCCCCTCCCATTATTAAATGCATTATATTTGCAACATTAGATGTTTAGAACCAGAGACATGGTTTAGAGAGTTGTGCAAAAAAAAATTAAACAGGAACCAAAATTATCAGTCATCTTTAACATCATGTAACGAGGCTATTGTAAACATAAATAAGACTTGGTAGCTTTACTACGGTTAAAATAGCCAAAGAAGTCACAGAACTAATAGATGGAAGAAAATATATGAAAGCCATCAGCTTTAAGGTAAAGTTGAATTTGGTTCCTTCATATCTCGGTTTACTATAGTGGTGCAGTTAAGTATATAAACATGTTTAAATCCATTAGTAAACTTAATTGGATTTCAATCAATGCCTAGAGCCTGTTTTTCGCATATAACCTGTATATATATGGTGTCTTTAGCCACTTGCAATTCGCACCCGCATTTCTTCTTACATACCTACTTTTGGTTGCCTTTGATTTAAGTAAGTACTTTGTTTAATTTTCTGTTGAAATTAATTTTCCGATTTCGCATATGTGGTGTTCGATGAAATGCCCATTTAGATTAGCAAAGGGTTGTTAAATGCATGTGCATCTTTTGCTAATTCTAATATTTTCTTTTTGGTTTCCTAGACAAAGAGAATTATGTCTTGTAGTTAGATTTGGCTTCTAATTACATTAGAAGCACGTCTATTTTATTTTATTTTATTTTTTCTTTGATGAATTCACGCTGCTTATTTTGTAATTGCAGTATTTGATTGCTATGAAATTACGAAAGGAACACGAAATTGTGAAAGTCCTTTTACAATATAAATGGTGTAGTGGACATAAATAAAGATTCAGATGCTTTATGAGAATATTTATGGTTCATCATTAGTATGATTTTGCATGATTGATTAAGTATTTTGTAATTACATCTTTAATTTATTGAACAACATGATGGAAAATTGAACCTTTAGTTGAAGGTAAGTTCACAAAATAATATGAGAAAATCCAAAGAAATTCATGACATTTAGGGTGACACAGTTCGTTAATAGTAGTTAGGTTGTTAATCAGCCAACCATAAGGAGTTTGTGAATAATGAAAAAGGTAGCAGAGATTTGGCCCTAATTTCTTAGGTCTTTTGTACTAGAAATTAGCTCTAACAAACTGTTCCTTCTTGTGTTTTCTTTTCATTGCAACTTTTTTTAACAAGTAATTATATGTAGGCTTTTCATAGAAAACTTTTTTCAACTAAATTTGGTAAATAAATTTCAGGCAAAGGAAGATGGAGACAAACCAGGTCTCGAGAAAGATGTTGTTGCACACAAAATAGGTTCTTCAATATCTAATGGTTTTGGGTATGTGTTCTACATTTTCTGGATCTTCTTTATTTTAGTTTGAGCAGCTTTAAATGCTTGCTTAAAGTAACCAGATGCTTTGTTTTTTTTAACGATAAAGCTCCCATGCTACTTGCATGAATTATTAAAGTCGAAATGATCACGTAGTTCAATATGATTTTAGTGTTACTAAGCGGAGGTAAAATACAATCATTTTATCAATTAAAAAGAAGCATATTATCTTCTTAAAATTATAAATGATTGCATTTGAACTTTTAGTGCAGACCGTCTAAATTTGCATATGGTCGCATATATGTAATGGTGTGAAGGATTACTTTTATACCCTCACATGTTTTAATAATCTTAAATTTTTAATAAAGACTGGACTGAGAAGGTTATATTCATAAAAAATACCATTCGGGTTGATTGGATATGTTAGTCCCTGTTTATTTTAGGTATTTTGTATTTTATTTTATTGTATGTGTCACCCATTATATGCTGGATAGGGGATTTGTTTTTGATATTACAGCATGAAAATGAGGAGCAAATTGTGCAGCGATTTGGCAAAGGAAAATGGAGGGAACTGATTGTTTATACGATACAATATGACCCATTATGTACATATTGTGTAAGGTTATGAAGCTGGTACTCAATTTTTGATAAAGGTAAGGACTCTTTTGATTTTGTAGTGGTAACTGATTCTATTTCACTTAACACTTATCCAACAAGAAAACAATCTCACCTTTTGAATTCATGTCATACTCACAAATCTTTTATCATATAATTATATGAAGATGTCATTTCCTAAAGATGCATTGTGATAGAAATGTCAGGTTGTACTATTGTTATTCTGCCAACCATGAGGAAACCCAGGGGAAGAAAGGTTATGTCATCTCCTATTACAGAACATGCTTTAAAAATTGAGTGAGAAGTCTTGCTTCTTTTCATTGTGTATGTAGTGTTGTATGGTATGAATTAGAAGTTTTGGGGGGCATAATTCATCCATCTTATTTTCTCCTTACAAAGATCAGTAACTTTGAATGGTGTTTTACAAGTCAACAACTAACAATGGTGTACATATGACTTTTAATGCGTGAGATTTCTCTTCATTGCTCTTGATTTGAGCTTAGCTGCTGAAACTTTTACTATAAGTCTTTTAAATTTGAAATTATGTCTCTTCAACTATGATGCACTCTGTCTAAAAAAGAGCAAATGTATGCATTTATCAATATAGATTAGTTTTATTTTCATTCTTTTTTTTACTATAACTAATTTCTCATTTAATTCTCAAATAATTTTTTAATAGAAAATTGAATCATCAGGATACTATTTTGGGGCCTCAGTTTGTTGGAAATATATGCAAGTGTGATGAAATGGTGTGGTGAAGACTAATATGCTTTCCTTTTTGTATAGTCGCAAGTTTGAATCCCTTGAACATGTTTGTATTCTTTTCTTTTGACATGTATTTTGATCCAAGGAACTTTTGTATTCTTTTCACTTTTTTTTTCTTTTGACATTATATATTTTGATCCAAGGAAGTGCTTTGTGTTTTTTTTTTCACAGTTCCTTTCCTTTGACATGTTCATATTTTTTATTTTTTTTTCTTTCTTACTGATTTCTCAATGAAAAATATAAATTGAGAGTACTAATTCAAGAAAAAATTAAAAGAGGGCCTCAAATTTTTACTACATCTCAGGCCTCTCAAATGGTTAAGCCGCTCCTGAATTTTCAATGTGGCTAAACGTGCTTGTACCGCACTATAAATTGTCGTTGTGCCGTATTGCGCTAACAGAAAAAATATTGCGTTGTAAATTGTCATCGACGCATAACGTACGAAAGTAAAACAACTAATGTGCTATAAACTATCGTCCGCCACAACGCGCGGGTACCCAACTAGTATATATATATATATAGAGAGAGTAAGGATCATGTGAAAACAACTTTTATTGCGAAAACACGAAAACAAATATTAAAACCTTTATAACTTTTTCATACGTTAATATTTTTTAAAAAATTTTGCACCAAAATCCTTAAAATTATGTTAACTTTATTTCTGGAAAAAAATTTAAAAAAATCAAAAATTTTTTAAAAATTATTATTGCACAGGTGCAATAATTTTTTTTATTATTATTATTGCACATATGCAATAATATTAAAACCTTTATAACTTTTTCATATGTTAAATTTTTTTATAAAAAATTGCACTATAAATCTTATAATTCTTTTATCTTTAATTCTGGAGAAAATTAAAAAAAAAATTCTACGTTTTTAAAAAAAATTTATTATTGCACATGTGCAATAAAAAAATTATTATTGCACATGTGCAATAATATTAAAACCTCTATAATTTTTTCATACGTTAATATTTTTGATAAAAAATTATACCATAGATCTTATAATTCTGTTATCTTTAATTGTTGAAAAATTTTAAAAAAAAATTAATGTTTTTTTGTTAATATTGCACATGTGTAATATAATTAATACGTATTATTGCACATGTGCAATAATAAAAAAAAAATCACGAAATTTTATATGTTTAATTTTTTTCCCAGAATTAAAGGTGACATAATTTTAAGACTTTTGGTGCAAATTTTTTAAAAAATTATTAACGTATGAGGAAGTTATAGAGGTTTTAATATTTGTTTTCGTGTTTTCGCAATAACATCTTGTTTTTATTTAATCCTTCCCCTATATATATATATATATATATATATATATATATATATATATAGAGTGGAGTTAGGCTACATCCATCTAAAATGCTACATCCGATGCGGACGCACCTGGGGCGTCTGATCAGTTTAATCTACGGCTGGGATAAAACAAGGGTGTAATGTGTAACTTTAATTAGATTTTATGCGCGCAGATTTGGAAACGAGCGTCAGGAAGGGCAAAATAGTCAAATGGCGTATTATATTTTTTTAATAATCTTTAAAAAACGAAATTCAAACTCGCAGGCACTAACCGCTGAAGCGAAAAATCAGCTCTCCATATACGCAAAAGATTCCACGAAATCAGTTGACGGAAAATCATTATAATCAAAACATCGATGGCGGAAATACTCAAAACATACGAAAGTAAGTCGAATTTTGTTGATACATTGATAATCAAATTTCACTGGAAATTGTATATTGTTGAAAGTTCTTGGCGTTAAATTTCTGCTTGATTTTTGATCTTCCAGGGAAAATAAAAGAGGAAACCGATGAACCATTGAGTGTAGGGACGCAGGGAAGGAAGAAATTAATCGCTGTCAAAGGTGTATTATGTCTGTTTCTTGTTTATATATACTAATTGTGGTGTTTATTATTTTATAAGAACTTTACTCAACAATGGTGCTATTGAAACCCTAGACCTAACGGTTCTAATTGACGGGCATGATTGGGAGGTTCCATAACAGATTAGTGGTAATACGTTTGTTAGTTAGAATATGTTTAGATCTAATATTTGGTTGTTAGGGCTATTATACATGGAACACATGATTAACCTGTTTAAAAACACAAATGTTAGACACTGTAGTGTGGTGGTTTAACAATGATGATAGAGTATCATTATTCAAAACAATTTGATATAAGTTAGTATCTTGGTGTGCATACCTTAATTGGGATATATTAAATATGGTGTTTTTATGGTGATGGGGTTGTTTCTTCTTCTTTGTATTTAATTGTTTATACCTCAAAATAGGGAAAGGCAAGCGTAAGAGCTCTCGTATAGCGAACAAAACTTCATCTCGCTACACAAACACACCAGATACACCAATTGTTCTGGATTGTGGGGTCTTTGTCATGCGGCACCTGGAAACGTACTTTGGTACAGGTGTGGAAGGTTGGGATTGTGGGTTGTCTGAAGAGGGCGAATCGCAACAAAGACAGCTGAATAGGCTAAGGATAAAATACACCGCAAAGATGCTTTTGCACCCGGCAAACAGACACAAAGAGGATGTGATCAATGATATGAAGAAATATTTGAGGTTACCTACGGATGTCAAACGTGGGTTGCACGAAGTAGCTAATGAAAAAATCAAGGCTAGGACTTCAGAGTATATTGCATGAAACTTAATTTAGAAAATGGTGAGCATGTAAAACACCATAGTCTTTGAAGAGCATCCTGTTTTGTTTATTTATTTATGGTCAAATTACTTTGTTAGACTTGTTTGAACTATTTTAAGTTATGTTCGAACTTTTATATCGACCTTAAACTAGTTGTTTATTATTGTTACTTGCAAAAAGAATACAAATAAAATAAATAAATTAATCCAACCCAATATAAAATTTTAATTGCTAAAAATGAATAAAAAAAAATAAACCAAACTGATTACCTGTAAGGGAATCTAATAATTACCTGTACAACAAATCTGAAAACAAATCGTAGTCAAAACTAAATTATAAATTAATAAGATAAAGTTTTTCATTGCTAATATTTAAAAAACATCATACATATATAGATAGATAAAACATCATTACAAAAAAGACATAGAACATATAAAACATAAAAAACACTCCTAAACCAGAGACTTCATGAACTCCATCTTCAATTTCTCCGATGCAATGATTCGCTTCACTATCTTCGAGAGAAGATCTAGAAGCTGCTGATCTTGAATCTTCTCCTTAATTTTGTGCTCTATAGCAAGGTTCCTGACACTGCTTGAAGGGAGGTCAGCCAAAACCCCTTTGACTTCGTTGCGGGATACATCTGACGCTGCGAGAAGATCTTTCAAGGATAAAAGACTAGCAAACATATCTTCGTCGACCTTGTACATATCTAAAACAATGTCAAATATATCTATCTTTGCGGGATCTTTAGATGATGAAGACGCCATTGATAAAAATATAGGAAAATATAAATTTTTGGGGTGGGGTGGAGGCGATGTGATGAAAAGGCTAACCCTAATGCTCTTTATATAGGCATATTGGGGCTCGAAAAAAGAGTACGAAAACAGACAATCAACCGCCAAATAGAAAAAAAAGAATAATAATTATATCAAATAATCAACTTAATTAAAAGTTGACAGTTGTCATAAGGACGCGCATGATGACGCCACTGACGGAAAATGAACAGTTACCCGCCTCTTTTACCGCGCTATCACATCGCCATATTAATTGCCCCGTTAAACACACACTGAACCCCTGGTTATATATTGAAGCCTCTATAAACGCCATAACCACTTCCGAAACCAGAAAATTACATATAAAATACACCAAAAAAACAATGGCGTCCCCGTCCTCATCGTCGGCAACCGAAGTGAAAGAAATGGTGGTTAAGCACCACAACACCCAAGTCTTCAATGTCCATCGTCAATTGCGTTCAGAACTTATCAAACTACATGTTCTGGCGGGCATGAACGAGGTTACGGACGCCAGAGTGAGGCTGAATGCTATGATACTCCCCGAAACATCTCGTCAAAAGGCAACAATCTCGTACCTGAAGAAGCAGGAAGAACTGGATGATGAAATCAACACTTTGTTGCAGGAGGCAATAAAGTTGGAGGTGTCAATACAGAAGAAGAAGGAGATGGCGGTTTTGGAACTAGTGGAGAAGTGGGAAGGTTAGGTTGTTTATTTGATATTAATATTATTATTATTATTAGTATGTTTATGTTATTATTAACTAAGTTTTGGTTAGAAAGAATCTGAAACATTGTAATTCCTTTTTTTTTTTTTTGGAAGTATGTGTGACGCCCACTCCCAGTCTTGGTTCCAGGAGGGGTCACGTGTCGGATTTACTCATGAACACATGGTACAACAGAGATAACTAAGCAGCGGAAATTAAAAACTTTTCATTTATATATATAACGAGTTACAATAGTAAGGAAGATAATAACATAATCTATAACTAGATCTTATCTATAGCTATGCCAGTCTATTACCGAGTCATTCCTGATAGCTTGCCCATCTAATCTGCCCTTGCTAGAGCCCTTCCCTTGCTACTTTAAACATCACTGATACCTGACATACATGCTTTTAAAGGTCAGCTTACGCTGGTGAGTTCTAAGTATTTTAAAACTTTTACCTTTACCTTGAAAGGCTA
Source organism: Deinandra increscens subsp. villosa (assembly GCA_039602395.1). Classification (NCBI taxonomy): domain Eukaryota; kingdom Viridiplantae; phylum Streptophyta; class Magnoliopsida; order Asterales; family Asteraceae; genus Deinandra; species Deinandra increscens. The sequence goes on from JBCNJP010000017.1 coordinate 9,738,874, forward strand.
CTTCAAACATTTGGGCCTAACGGCCCCTTTCTTTATAAACATTTAATAGGTATAAAACATGACAGAATTATACCAAAACATTTAAACATTCAGTATTAGAAATCATTTAATACTCTAAAACATACCTCAAACATTTGGGCCTAACGGCCCCTTCTTTATAAACATTTGACAGGTATAAAGCATAACAGGATTATACCAAAACATTTAACTCATCAGTATTAAAAATCATTTAATACTCTAAAATACCTAGGGCCTCCGTGACCCATCCTCTGTGCAAATAATCATTACGTATAATAAAGTCATACGAAACATTATAAGCAAAACCTCTTTTTACTAAGCATTGTCTATCCTCTGGGACTACGCTTAGTCCTTTCGGTTGGCCGTCGCCTCCCGACCTCTTGAGTAACCGTCGTTACTCCAGTGGCTTCATTTCCACTGCTTGGATTGTACAACCCCCCTCTTACCAGACAATCTGTGCTTAGATTAAAACTTCTTTAAAATAACCCCAAGGGCCATTTCCTTTATCCTCAAAAACTCATTTTCCTCTTTTGAAACTTTTCTTTAAAAGTTTAACTTCTTTATTACCCGTTCATTATAACCTTCCAGAAAAGAGTAATAACAGGTAATAATAACTTTAAAACATTTATAAGTATTATAACTTTTTCACGTATGTGTATCAACACAAAACAAGTAAAGGCATCTCAAATACTTTTCAAGTAAACAGTTGAATATATATCGTTGCATGTATATCAGCCCAAAAACATTAAAAACTTTAAAACATTTAAAAGTGGGCTCATAGAACTCACCTTATTCTCTTAAGCAGTTAATTCAGAGAAAATCTCCGCAATGCCTTCCAATTAAACCTCTTGACGGGTCGTGAAACGAGTCCGAATAATCAAAATAATAAAGTTGTCCGTTCTTGACAAACGAATAGTCCTTCCCGACTATTTTCTCGTCACGAGCATTTCCTCGTTGTCGGTTTGTCGTTTGGACCTCGTTACGCCACCGAAACGTCGCCCGAAAGTGAAGACGAGTTTTATTAACGTCAATAGTTTACGCCCCGATTGCCGCCACCGTGGACCACCGTCAACGACCGTCGACCACCGCAACCATTCTTTGTAATCCTGGTAGTTCACTACCGTTGCCGGCATCGCCCGCCGTTAACCGCTCATCACCGAATCTTAATCGAAAAAGAGGGTGCTAAACCGGGTTTGCCGGGTTTTGAGTTCAAACCAGTGCTAAACAACCATCATCACCTTTACCTTCTACCACCTTCTACCGTACTGACCCCGTTCCGGTGGCTCACCGTCGTCGGAGTTCGGGCAAAACAGCAGGTCGCCGGCGTAGGAGGCTGCGAGCTGCTGGGTGTACTTATTGTCGTGACCAACTCGCCGGAGATGTGACGGAGGGAACAGGAGATGCGGCTGAGCTCGAAGGGGTCACCGGAGCATTGCTGGGTTTACAGGTGGGTCGGAGAACGTCGGGAGGTCGCCGGTTTTGTGGAGTCACCGGGAAAACGAAGAGAACGAGGGAGGAACGGGGGTGCTACTGGTCGCCGGTGGGAACGTCGGAGAGAGGGGAGACTCGCCGGGTTCGCCTGGGTCAGCTCGCCGGAATATCGAAGAGGGAGAGGGAGACTAGGTGCGCCAGTGTAGCCGGCCGGAACAATGGAGCAGGGGTGCGAGGTCCTTCCGCCGGAAAATCGAAGAGAGAGGGCTGGGATTGGTTGCCGGCTTCTCTTCTCTCTCTCTCTTCTTTCTTTCTATTTTTTTTTTGTCGCATGCATCCTCCTTCTGATTTCAAATATGAGTTATATAATTTGTGTGTGTGCATTTGAATTGCAAAGAATGTGTGTGTATTTATACAATGAATTGAATCATAAAATTCTTACACGTACATTGCTGAGATATCAAAATATTCGCTGAATCATATGATTAATTTGACACATAACAGACGTGAAGTAAGGAACAAGTATTCACATATTTAATGTGGTATAAGATTATTAAGTAGGCATTATACCGCGATATTTAACCTTCTAAATAATCTAATATTTTGAAAAAAATTCCCGAACATCTAAAATATTACGGGGGTCCAATAAATATTCTTTGGTTGTAACGTAAACTGCTGAACGTTTAGTTAATATATTCGGTAGAGGGCTCGTGTCCAATCGGTGTTGCGATCGCGGCCGTTTTATGAACCGAATACGTTTTCTCGACTGAAATATTCAATAAATATTATAATAATTATTTATACTTTGCTTAGTCACTAAAACTATCTCGAACGGCTAACCGAACTTATTTTGATTAATATCGCGTAACAATGACGGTTACCGACTTTACCGTTTTTCGTGCCGGACGTTGAAATTATATTTTATAACGATTATAAATCAAGTATTTAGCAATACCTGATATTATGTTTTCTACTCGAAGTTATTTTAGTGACGTTCGTGCTTAATCACGGTTTATTACAAACCGGGCCTAAATCACTATTTCGCGTTTTCCCGCTTCGTTATAACTCAGGTTTAAGATCCGTCTGCGCCTACGATCTTTATTTTTCGTTATTTATCATATTCTATAATTTCGCCTTTTGACGTTTCCTCGAACTTCGTGCCGAATATTCGTACGTGAATCGTGACGTTTCTCCATTATACGTATATATATATTATATCACATATATTTCAGCTACTTAACAAATATAGCACATATATATAACTAAGGTCATGAAATTTTGGGGTGTTACAACTCTACCCCCCTTAAAAAGGTTTCGTCCTCGAAACTTACTCAAACTATTGTTTAACTCACAATGAGTTCATTACCTTTTCACCTTTCTTCCCTTTCCCGGATTAATCCGGAAACTTTTCTATGCATCTAATGCATCCATATCTTATGAACCACTAGGTTTCTAGGTTACGATTTTAACATCGTAACAAACTTTCTATGACCATCTATCATTTAACTCTATTACCTATAAGGTAATACTTTAACTATTCTATTCACAAATCATGTTCACAATTAGAATGTGAACCGCATTTCTATAACTGTTGCTGGTACTTTTAGGAACGTATCCCTAACGAATAGTCTAGCTAATGATTTGAGAGAATACGTTTCTCAAAATAAAGGAACTCTTCCTTTTATCAATCACATACTATCTAGGTGGTGTCATAACTCTTTAGCTTTATATAGGGTAGCCTGATTATGAATCCCACCGGAATTTGCTTCGAATTTCCTAAGGTTGAAATTCGTCGCGAAGCTTCTGCATTATGTTTTAACTTTCTGCGTACGTTAAGCATTTATCTGCATACCAAAAGATTTGAACTTCTCTTTTGGATATCAACAGTCCCTCAGTCACTTGTTAGTAAGTGATATGTATTCATGAATGCTACTGATTTGTTTTCCACAGTGACATGTAGTATCTGCTTGCACAAGACTAATCCTAGTGCCACTTCTGGTTGTATCTCGGGTGTATATATATAGGATATACCAGCGGCGTATCCACCACACCCATAATACAACTAGAAGTGTAATGTTACTAGTCTGATGCAGGACGATACTAGTATTCTAACCACAACAAAATCAGTATAATTCATGACTATTTATTACTTACTTAGATAACTAGTTTGGACATTCTGCGTACAACCTCATTTGTTTGTTTGCATCTCTTGAGTGTAAATACTATTGCTGCAATTCTCCTTTTCACTAGGCCTAATCGGTAATGATTTTACCGATGCCTAAGTTAATCCGTTCATTACTTCATTTTACTGATTAGGATTCCAAAAGGACTTGTCATCTTCTTAGTCAACCTAATGGCGTTACATCCTTGGAATAGTCTTGTCACCTTCCGACGTAAGATTGTTTATATAGCTTCTTTTGATCTTTATCATTTACTTCCAATGCCTTGCGCATTCTTCTCCATTCCTCGGGAACTTAGGAGTGTCACTTGTTAGCATGCTCGGTTATGAGATTTCTGGGATTGAAGGAGCGTTCGTCATTCCAGTCAACATTACTATGAACTCGTAATGACCATTTTGCTTCTGAAAAGCCATTCTCTTTCTAGGCTCACTTTTGATCCTTTAGCTAGTGCTAATCTGATCTCAGATTTCGAGTCGACCTCCGAGAATCATCTTGTTCCTCGTAATTGGTTGAATGGTTTGTTGGTCTGTGGCGAAGGATATCTGCTTCTCAGCTTCATTATCTTCTTGCAGTCTACGCATATGCTTGGCTTCCGTCTTTCTCCTTGAAAATGCTGGAGCATCCTAAGGCGATATGTTTGGTCTAAAGGAATCTTCTTGCTTCTGTTGGAGATAACTCGTACAATGCTTATTGCTTATGGCGTTGCTTTTGTCGTTGCTTCTGGCGTTGCTTCGTGCTGCTCATTGGATTCTCTGGATAATTTGTTTGGATCTGACACTTCACTGGCACGTTCTTCACTTCTTGGTTTTGCCTCCGAGTCAATGGCATACGTTGAGTATGACTTACCTCTTGACCCATGTACTTCCACGTTTTGTAATCTTTACTGCCAAGCCATCACGATGAAGTCAAGCCTTCCTGTTTACGCGTAGCATCCCACGAACCAATTTACTCAACGTCTAAATTTATCTATCGTTATCCCTAGCTGGGCATTGATCTTAAGAAGAACATTTGTCAAATACTGATCATTTACTCGCATCGGTGTAATACACTGTGTGACAATTCCTAATATCGAATTCAGACTTCTAAGTTTGCCATTGCTGCCAATTTTGAATTGCCAGGCTCATCTGCGTATCAACATTTGTCTTGAGGTTGTCTATCTTGACGTCCTTGCATTTGTCCCAAGGAAGACGTAATCCTAAGCTGTCTAAGGCAGCTTGATTACGGGATTCCTTGACAATGCTTCTCCAATCCTTATGTTGGAATTCTTCCTGTGTAGCTCATCCAATCATCGTGTACTTTCATCATGCCATTTGTTAAAGAAATAACATCTCTTAGGACGTAAGTTCTTCTTGGTCTACTCTGGACCTCCATATTCCTAAGCTTGTGGATTCTTGATCCAGCTTGTGGTGACCTTCATCATCTTTCTTTGAGCCATTCTTAACTTCAACTGCTAGCTTCTGCTTCGAGCCTTCCGGCCAATCACTTATAGTGATGGTCTTCTTGAAGGTAGCAACGTAGCTTGGAACGTCGTTTCCACTATTCTTGTCATAGCAACTTTCACTTCTCCTTTACCGTGACATCATCTGTCTTTAATCACGTCTTCAGTTTCCTTGCTTAAGGCGACATTTTAGGCTTGTCTACACCTCTTTTCATCTTCAACGGTTCCTGAGTTCTCCACATGTAATTCCTATGATTACGTTTTTCGCACATCTGGCTTATCGGCCTTCTTTGTTCAGAAGCTCTCTTAGCCTTCTTGTGGAATTCGTCGTCATTGTCTTCAAGATCTTTTTCATCCTCGTACCATTTCCGTTTTGTCTTTCATCGAGAATCTATTTCTACCAAAAGTTTCCTCGGGACCAGCTCTACTAGTGATTGCTTTATTGGACATTCTTCTCGTCAAAGCTTCCGGAAATTTATTAACAATCGATAGCAACGTAACCTTCAATGTTTCTGCCACTATTTCTAACATAACGGCTTTCATTTCTTTGCTAAAGGTACTCGTCTTTACTGACATCAGATTTCGTATCGGATGTCCCATTCGCATTTCTATCATGACTATGATTTCTAGTCTTCTGATCCTACGATCGAAATAGTCTGACACTTTAGAACTCATGTGACGTGAAGTCTCCAAATTTTGAATTCATGATAATTATATACGTGCACTTATATAATTATGATGCGTTCAAAACCCAGTTATTCTCATCACAGTCATCCCTGGTGTTCGTACTATTCCTTTTATTCTTTACCGGAAATTTTAAAACCGGTCCTTTAAAACTACCTTTCTCTAGGCATTCTTTACAAGTTATTGACCACGTATCTCACTGTCAATTAACCTACCCCGCACTAGGCCACATAACAGTTAGAACCTATGATATGTTCATTTGGGTAAAATATCAAATTGCAGTAGCTAATTGCAATCGGGTATTCTCCGTACTCGCATACCTTAAGTTCTACCTCCTATGTTCCTCGTGCAACATTTTTCCTATGGGCATGACTATCCTGACTGGCATTTACATTCCCTATCTTACCTTACTTTGTTTACCAAGAGTCCTAGTTTAAGTCTAGATATCGTGCTAGTATCTAAATCTCTTAAACCAAGGCTCTGATACCAACTTGTGACGCCCACTCCCAGTCTTGGTTCCAGGAGGGGTCACGTGTCGGATTTACTCATGAACACATGGTACAACAGAGATAACTAAGCAGCGGAAATTAAAAACTTTTCATTTATATATATAACGAGTTACAATAGTAAGGAAGATAATAACATAATCTATAACTAGATCTTATCTATAGCTATGCCAGTCTACTACCGAGTCATTCCTGATAGCTTGCCCATCTAATCTGCCCTTGCTAGAGCCCTTCCCTTGCTACTTTAAACATCACCGATACCTGACATACATGCTTTTAAAGGTCAGCTTACGCTGGTGAGTTCTAAGTATTTAAAACTTTTACCTTTACCTTGAAAGGCTACTTCAAACATTTGGGCCTAACGACCCCTTTCTTTATAAACATTTAATAGGTATAAAACATGACAGAATTATACCAAAACATTTAAACATTCAGTATTAGAAATCATTTAATACTCTAAAACATACCTCAAACATTTGGGCCTAACGGCCCCTTCTTTATAAACATTTGACAGGTATAAAGCATAACAGGATTATACCAAAACGTTTAACTCATCAGTATTAAAAATCATTTAATACTCTAAAATACCTAGGGCCTCCGTGACCCATCCTCTGTGCAAATAATCATTACGTATAATAAAGTCATACGAAACATTATAAGCAAAACCTCTTTTTACTAAGCATTGTCTATCCTCTGGGACTACGCTTAGTCCCTTTCGGTTGGCCGTCGCCTCCCGACCTCTTGAGTAACCGTCGTTACTCCAGTGGCTTCATTTCCACTGCTTGGATTGTACAACCCCCCTCTTACCAGACAATCTGTGCTTAGATTAAAACTTCTTTAAAATAACCCCAAGGGCCATTTCCTTTATCCTCAAAAACTCATTTTCCTCTTTTGAAACTTTTCTTTAAAAGTTTAACTTCTTTATTACCCGTTCATTATAACCTTCCCGAAAAGAGTAATAACAGGTAATAATAACTTTAAAACAGTTATAAGTATTATAACTTTTTCACGTATGTGTATCAACACAAAACAAGTAAAGGCATCTCAAATACTTTTCAAGTAAACAGTTGAATATATATCGTTGCATGTATATCAGCCCAAAAACATTAAAACACTTTAAAACATTTAAAAGTGGGCTCATAGAACTCACCTTATTCTCTTAAGCAGTTAATTCAGAGAAAATCTCCGCAATGCCTTCCAATTAAACCTCTTGACGGGTCGTGAAACGAGTCCGAATAATCAAAATAATAAAGTTGTCCGTTCTTGACAAACGAATAGTCCTTCCCGACTATTTTCTCGTCACGAGCATTTCCTCGTTGTCGGTTTGTCGTTTGGACCTTGTTACGCCACCGAAACGTCGCCCGAAAGTGAAGACGAGTTTTATCAACGTCAATAGTTTACGCCCCGATTGCCGCCACCGTGGACCACCGTCAACGACCGTCGACCACCGCAACCATTCTTTGTAATCCTGGTAGTTCACTACCGTTGCCGGCATCGCCCGCCGTTAACCGCTCATCACCGAATCTTAATCGAAAAAGATGGTGCTAAACCGGGTTTGCCGGGTTTTGAGTTCAAACCAGTGCTAAACAACCATCATCACCTTTACCTTCTACCACCTTCTACCGTACTGACCCCGTTCCGGTGGCTCACCGTCGTCGGAGTTCGGGCAAAACAGCAGGTCGCCGGCGTAGGGGGCTGCGAGCTGCTGGGTGTACTTATTGTCGTGACCAACTCGCCGGAGATGTGACGGAGGGAACAGGAGATGCGGCTGAGCTCGAAGGGGTCACCGGAGCATTGCTGGGTTTACAGGTGGGTCGGAGAACGTCGGGAGGTCGCCGGTTTTGTGGAGTCACCGGGAAAACGAAGAGAACGAGGGAGGAACGGGGGTGCTACTGGTCGCCGGTGGGAACGTCGGAGAGAGGGGAAACTCGCCGGGTTCGCCTGGGTCAGCTCGCCGGAATATCGAAGAGGGAGAGGGAGACTAGGTGCGCCAGTGTAGCCGGCCGGAACAATGGAGCAGGGGTGCGAGGTCCTTCCGCCGGAAAATCGAAGAGAGAGGGCTGGGATTGGTTGCCGGCTTCTCTTCTCTCTCTCTCTTTCTTTCTATTTTTTTTTGTCGCATGCATCCTCCTTCTGATTTCAAATATGAGTTATATAATTTGTGTGTGTGCATTTGAATTGCAAAGAATGTGTGTGTATTTATACAATGAATTGAATCATAAAATTCTTACACGTACATTGCTGAGATATCAAAATATTCGCTGAATCATATGATTAATTTGACACATAACAGACGTGAAGTAAGGAACAAGTATTCACATATTTAATGTGGTATAAGATTATTAAGTAGGCATTATACCGCGATATTTAACCTTCTAAATAATCTAATATTTTGAAAAAAATTCCCGAACATCTAAAATATTACGGGGGTCCAATAAATATTCTTTGGTTGTAACGTAAACTGTTGAACGTTTAGTTAATATATTCGGTAGAGGGCTCGTGTCCAATCGGTGTTGCGATCGCGGCCGTTTTATGAACCGAATACGTTTTCTCGACTGAAATATTCAATAAATATTATAATAATTATTTATACTTTGCTTAGTCACTAAAACTATCTCGAACGGCTAACCGAACTTATTTTGATTAATATCGCGTAACAATGACGGTTACCGACTTTACCGTTTTTCGTGCCGGACGTTGAAATTATATTTTATAACGATTATAAATCAAGTATTTAGCAATACCTGATATTATGTTTTCTACTCGAAGTTATTTTAGTGACGTTCGTGCTTAATCACGGTTTATTACAAACCGGGCCTAAATCACTATTTCGCGTTTTCCCGCTTCGTTATAACTCAGGTTTAAGATCCGTCTGCGCCTACGATCTTTATTTTTCGTTATTTATCATATTCTATAATTTCGCCTTTTGACGTTTCCTCGAACTTCGTGCCGAATATTCGTACGTGAATCGTGACGTTTCTCTATTATACGTATATATATATTATATCACATATATTTCAGCTACTTAACAAATATAGCACATATATATAACTAAGGTCATGAAATTTTGGGGTGTTACA
>JBCNJP010000017.1:9748710-9895362 GCA_039602395.1 Deinandra increscens subsp. villosa
GGGTACACCTGATACCCGATATCCATGGGTATATCCGATACCTGTTGGTTAATGAGTAATCGGCACCCGATGGTTCTAAAATCAAGTATGGGACTGGGACTAATACTTCCTTTTGATGCAATGATATTTCAATGTTAAGTACTATTGTACACGCAATTTGTCATTCTAAAAATAGGATTAGAAAATCCTACTAATAGCAAGTGTTTTAGGGACCGAGGAAATGGAAGCAGTAAACTTACAGTTGGGCGAAACCTCTTCCCTTCAACACCCATTTTGAAGAAATACTCTGCTGCCGAAGCAAGCTTTGGCACCTGTAAAAGAGCATGCATTTGAAGTCAGTTGCGCTACCAAAAGCGTGTCCAGAAAGAAGTCAAGGAAAGCAGTTATTACATCCGTACCTCAGCAACAACCATTGCTCGCAGCCTATTAGCAACGATTGATAATTCATCAGAAACAAGAGAAAACGGGTCCACTTGATCCTGAATAGAAAGGAAGCATTAAAGTATGGAAAAAGGTTTACATATCTCTAGAAGTTACACTCTGGCTCGGACCTATGTTATACGGTCTGGTGACGATACACATATAAGACTCTAGTGGTTAGTCACTCATGCATGTGGCGTGTTTACCCCCGCTCCACATCCCATTTGTTTAAATATTACAATGCACTTTATTTTCCCTCATCCCATTTATTTAAATAGTACAATGTATCGTTATATTCTTCTGTTTATATATATATATATATATAGGGTTAGGTTCAAATGAGAACTTTTTATTTTGAGAACTTTTGAGAACTAAATCTCAACCACTAATTTCAGGTGGGGACCACTATAATTCATGGGGGGGTTTCCCATATATATAAACTAGTGACTGAGATTAGTTCTTTTTAGTTCTCAAACCAAATTGGTTCTCAATGATCCTCTCCCTATATATATATATATATATATATATATAGGGTTAGGTTCAAATGAGAACTTTTTTCTTTGAGAACTTTTGAGAACCATTCTGAGCCACTTATTTTTCAGGGGGGAAGCATTCAAATTCATGGGGGGGATTTCCTTATATATAACTTGTGGCTCAGAATGGTTCTCAAAAGTTCTCAAACCCAATTGGTTCTCAAATGATCCTCTCCATATATATATATATATATATATATATATATATATATATATATATATATATATATATATATAGGGAGAGGATCATTTGAGAACCAATTTGATTTGAGAACTTAAAGAACTAATTTGAGCCACAAGTTTATTTACATGTATCCCCCCTCCCATGAATTGTAGTGGTCCCCCCTGAAATTTGTGGTTGAGAGTTAGTTCTCAAAAGTTCTCAAAACAAAAAGTTCTCATTTGAACCTAACCCTATATATATATAACTTGTATATGTGTTCTTTTAATGAACAGAATTTTCTAAATACTATTAGATGTTTTATAGTTTCTAATATGTAAAAAGGTTTAAGTATTTCTTATAATACTATATGTTGTCAAAAGCCTTTCATGCGCTCACTTAGGCGCTAATTTGAAGCCACGCCCTGAAAAAACGCCCTGAAAAGTAAATAGCCATATGTGCGACTTAGTTGGTAGAAGCCATTAGAGGCGGAGACTTATTTGTAGGAACTGATTTTAAAATGCCATACGCTTTTTTCTGAAAAGCGATATCTTTTATTATTATTTTTTTTTATTTCAGTTAAACTTATCTCTGGTATGATTTTGATTTTTGAAATTCACGACTAATTAGATACCTAAATTGCTCGGATTGCCTATTAACTCCAAAATCAGTATATATTATATTGACCCATGATTGCTCATCCTTGACCATTTCTCTACTCAAAAGCTCAACAAGCCAAGAAAAAGGTTAGTTTTCTGATTTAATTTTTCTTGTATCGCATAGCAATCTTCTATTGGCTGGTATTCTTTATTTTGTTGTTCATGTTACAGTAGCAGCCAGCAGCCTTGAACCTTCTAGCTTAATGGCAATCTTATAGTTCTGGTATGATTAGCAATCTTCTAGTTTCTGGTATTCTTTATGTTTTTAACAGTAATAATCTTCTAGTTCTTGATTCAAATTACAGCAGTTTGTTCATTGGTATGTTTCTTCTGCTATTCTATTCACGCACACTAAATATATTTTCCAAGTGATGCATTCTATATGGACTCTGATATGTTGTTACTGATCTGCTGTGTTCATAACTTAATGTTACTATCTGCTGTGTTCATAACTTACTTTTGCTAACTGTTGTGTTCATAAGTTACTGTTACTATTTGTTGTGTTCATAGTTTAATGATCTTCTGATATTAAACCAATAAGTAAATGATCTTCCGGTAAACTATAAAACACAAGTACTATCTACTCGTGAATGATCTTACCGATCTGCTGTTTAATAAAGTTCATAGTTTACTGACCTGTTGTTCTGAGTTCTGACTACCGTTCGTTTTTATATATCCTTTTTTAAACATTTGATTTTGAAGATTTCGTTTTTTAGTGTTGGTATTACTTTTGAACCTTTGGTATTGGTTTTGAACCTTTGGGATTGCTTTTGAACATTGACATTGCTTTTGAACCTTTGGTATTGCTTTGAATAATTTGGTATTGTTCTTGAACTTCTAGTATTCGATATATATATATATATATATATATATATATATATATATATATATATATATATATATATATATATATATATATCTCTATATGCGCCCTTTCCTATCTCAGGCCTGTGCTTTTTTTTGGCCTTGCGCCTAGGCCATGGGCTAGACCACAGCGCCTAAAGTGCGCCTTTGAAAATATAGATGATATTGAGGACAATAGTATAAAATATAGAAATTAACTTCATGGCATTTGGAATTAAATCAAACCTCAACAGATAAGGAAAAGTTAATAGACATTTGGATACTTCTTAAGCTAAACATACACATCCAATAGGTCATGAATCATAAAAGTCTCCGTTGCCATAGATTAATAAAACAACAAAACCAAAAAAGTAGTTACCTCTTCATATTGGGGAAGTGGTCCACCAGAACGAAAAGAGCGGGAAAACCACGGAGAGATTACTCCGCAACCCAAAACCTACTAATTACCGAAAAAATTACAAGTCATATAACATAAAACCATGAAAGTTTTTGAAGTCATATAACATAAAAACCATAAAGAATACCAGAAACTAGAAGATTGCTATTAAGCTAGAAGGTTCAAGGTTGCTATTGTAGCATGAATAACAAAATGAAGAATACCAGCCAATAGAAGATTGCTATGCGATACAAGAAAAATTAAATCAGAAATCTAACTTTTTTATTGGCTCGTTGAGCTTTTGAGTAGAGAAATGGTCAAGGAAGAAGAATCGTGGGTCAATATATACTGATTTTGGAGTTAATAGACCATCCGAGCAATTTAGGTATCTAATTAGTCGTGAATTTCAAAAATCAAAATCATACCAAAGATAAGTTTAAATGAAATAAAAAAAAAATTTAAAGATGTCGCTTTTCAGAAAAAAAAGCGTACGGCATTTTAAAATTAGTTCCTACAAAAAAGTCTCCGCCTCTAATGGCTTCTACCAATGAAGTCACATATATGGCTTTTTACTTTTCGGGGCGTTTTTTCAGGGCTTGGCTTCAAATTAGCGCCTAGGTGAGCGCCTGAAAGGCTTTTGACAACATAAAGTATTATAGGAAATTCTGATGTTTTTTTACAACAATATTATATTTGCTGGAACGTTTTTCTGACAACAATATTCTATTTAACATTAGGCTCAATCTACATAATGGCAAAAGAAAAATGCTAAGGAAGTGCAGTGCTTGATGGATTTGGCATACCTTTGTGGAACTCACTCCCTTGTAACTTCGAGTGAACGTGGATGTACTAGACATGGATCCACTGCAAGCCTTACATACACAAATATTCTCCCCAAAAACATTGTTAATGTGTCGATGCTTTAACATATCTGCAACATGAATGTAAATTAAATCAATTATTATCATCATGTGAATTTGATTTTCTTCGATAGAGTATAAAAAATTTTAGCCTATTAACTTACCATTCCCATTGCTAGTGATGGAACGAGTACTATGTGTAAACCACCGAACCAGAACAGCATGATCCTGCCGTAGTAATACAGAGGTATTTTTCAACTGGAAAACGAAGAACAAATAACAATCAATACAATAGTAGCATATGGCATATTAGATTGATTTTCACAGATAAGTATCATCATGTTTAACAGAAATCTGTCTCTTTCTAGTTTCCACTCACAGTTAATCAGTAACCTAAATGGCTCAATCTTCACACACTAAACTATTCTAGTTTGTGGCAGCTAGAGAAACATAATGAATCTTAAATTGACTACAGAAGTACAATCACCTTACGCATCTAACGTCAACACATTCACATCAATTAGCAATCGTGAATCGTAGGCTCATACATACGAAACATGATATCCAAACATTGAACAAATGGAAATTAACAGATTGATTTTCATAGATAAGAATCATCATGTTTAAGCCAAAATAACAAAATCAGTAACCTAAATGGCTCAATCTTCACACACTAAACTACTCTAGTTTGTGGCAGCTAGAGAAACATACTTTTAGGTCAAAATGGAACTTAAATTGAATACAGAAGTACAATCACCCAACGCATCTAAGCAATCGTGAATCGTACGCTTATACATACGAATCGTGATATCTGAACATCAAACGCAAACGCAAAAACAAGTGCATATAACAATAAAGTGATTACAGAACTACAATCACCTAAAGCATCTAACGTCAACACATTTACATGAATCATCAATCGTGAATTGTAACTTCATACATACGAAACGTGATATCTGAACATCAAACAAGCGGAAACGCGAAAGCAAGCATATATAACAGTGAAATGATTTATGGATGAAAAGGAAGGGTGATCGGAACCTGTTTAGAGTGACGGAAGAGGTGAGATGCAACAGTCATGATGATTTGAATAGACTGATTGTTCGCCGGAAGAAATGGCGTACGGCTCCGCCAATGAGCGAATCTTGGTTTGGAATTTGATTCTGCTGCTAGGGCTAAAAGTCAAATTGCGAGACAGAAGAAGGTCTAGATCGGTGTCCCTGAATAAAACATGGGTCAGCTGTAAAATGATAAGAGTGTGCCTTGGCACTTCTATGGTTTCCTTTTAAAGTTAGGCCCCATTTGTTTTCTGTCAGAGATTTATGTCTGAATCTGAATACCACATCTAAATGTTAAGAGGTGGTTCACATGTCTGAAATCTGAATCATTAAGACTATTTGTTTTATATAAAACATGTGAATATTAATAAACGTTTGTTCACCATTTTAGATGTTAAACTTATGCAGTTAATTTAATCGACATAATAGCAAACTAACCTAATACCTTCAATCATAAAGATCAAAAACTTGTCTCAATCAAATAGTGCATTAATGTAAAAGTATATACATTGTCTACAACATAACAACCATCAAACACTTCAATTCCACACAAGTGCATCAGAAAACAAATGAGGGAGAATACATACCAACTTTTAAGGTCACACATTGAATCTATGGAAAGCAATAAGTTTCAATATCAAACTGACATATTTTATGACTATACATATTTTAAGGTCACAAATTTGACCACAATACAGGTGATACGTAACAAATCTAAAATCAGTACCAACAAGCTTTAGATTTACTATTTTACATCATTATTACGTATATAAGAGAAATATTATTAAATTACGATCATTTTAGGTGAAGTCACTGGACTTCTTTGCTTTCACAGTGGAGGAATATGTATATCAGAAAAGAAAATAAATCATAATCCGCCTCCCAAAAGTGATTCTTTAATTTATAATTATCGTAGATTCAATATCGTTAAACCACAGAATTTAGGCTTTGAGGACAAAATCGAATCTAGGCTTTGAGGACGAAATCATAGGAAGGAGAGGACGAAATCCAGAGGACGAACGAGAAGAGGAAGGAGATAACATACCTGTGCGATGAGGAGGAATCAGACCAAAGGATTTGAGGACGAAATCAGAGGAAGGAGAAGATGAATCCAGAGCGAACCAGAAGAGGCTGCGTCGTTTTTTTAGGGTTTGAGGGGAGAAGCAGCGTACGTTCTATTAAGGATATGTCTTAGCGAGTATTTTCTTGTCTGGCTATTTAGAGGTTATTAAGGCCCTGTCTGTTTTGTTTCATCTTATTTGGTGGTGAATAGAGAAGGGTCTAAATCGGTAGGTAAGACAAGAGTGGTGTTTGGTGAACTAAAATTCTAAAAACATGCTTGGTTTCTGGCCCGGTTATTTTGAACGGCATTTGTGTCTGCAGGTCGTGCGGACGGGAAGGCATTTTAACCAAATTTGCACCCCCCCCCCCCTGCGCGAGGTTAAATGCTAGAGTAAAACATAACATAAGAACTTAACATGTCATGAAGGTTTTCACATATAAGCTAGCCATGTTTTTTATCTCACACCAATGTGGGACAAGCTAAATGAATGGAAAAAAAATCTACTTTTTGTTCACACACCAATATGAGACAAGGTAATGAAAGAAAAAAAATGTGTTCTCACACTGATTTGTTAGTGTTTTTTTGTTTAATTATACAGTTATTCAGATGTCCAAACAAACAGCACATAATGATTCAGCACATTATTGATTCAGCACTTCTTTACCATTCAGCACCAAATAAAACAGACGAACCAAACGGCCCCGACTTATAACATCTTAATAACAAAAAAAAACTAACCACTTTTATTAAAATGTCTTAGCGATTCAGATCTATGAGGTTATTAAGACTTCTTTTAAGAAACAAACAGGCCCTTACATTCACTTTTACGTCATGTTAGGCTGCTTTGAAGATTGCTTTGTATAAAATGGTTAAACATGAGGAGACATGTCTTAACAACCAACACGTGTTTATACCATTTTTTTTAAAAGGGCAGTGCCCTTGGAAAACTTTTATTAAAATAAAATGTGGTTACAAACAAGCAAGCTCCCCCCCCCCCCCCTTCCTGGGCATTTTACCATGGAGGGGGGGGGGGGGGGAGACGCGCAACAAACATAAAGAATATAAACCAATGGCACGCAGGCCAGAAACAAACATGAAAACTAATCTAATCCTAACGAATACATAGCTAGAACTAAATATGTCTTCAATCCAAAGAGACGCACGATAAATAGTCTTCAAAATCCAGCAACACTGAGTTTTACCAATAGAAAATCAACCTGAGCCCAAAATCCGAGAACTCCAAGCCCAAGGACCCTCCATAAAGGCAAGAGCAACCCAACACCAACTATAAGCAATTGGATCGGGAATCATCCAAATAGGACTCCAACTCATTAGAACAATTAATCCCAAACAAGTGGGGATTGCCCACCATCAAACCCGAAGACAAACTGGCCCAACGGGCATGTGTTGGAACCCAGGGCGAACCCGCACGAGAACCCAAACGATGTAACCCTGAAAGGCAGTATGGAGAACCCGGGGCGAACCCGCACGAGCCCTCAAAACCATCCGACCGAACCACACCTCACAAGCCCAAAAATAACCAAATCGTCTTCAAACAATTGAGCCCAAACCGGCTTAGGCCCAAAAACTTACCAACCAAACCAAACAAATTACACCCTTAGGCCCAAAGACCTAGCCCAACAACCGAAATGTAGCCTAGGAACCGTTGGGCCACACACAAGACAAACCGGTTAGGAGATTCAACCGGAAACCCAATCCGATAGAGTCGAACCGAAACGAATGCCCGTTAACCCGAGAGCGACCCGCGAAAAAACGAAACCCGGTTACTCCATCACCGGCCCACCATGCAGACCGGTTACCAACGCAAACCCTAAACCGGCTTAGGGTTTACCACCCACCCAAACAGCCGTCGCTGAGCACCCGACTGCCACCACCCCCCTGGGCGACGACCGGCGAAACCCTCTGACCTCCGATCACCCATCGCCACCTACATCCCCCATCACGTCCAAAATCCGAGTATCGGACTTCTCAACTTGTACCCGGTGTGAATCGAAATGAAACTGGACAAACCACCAACCCCCGCCGGCGGGCACACCGGAAAAAACCGATAGAGAGTAATCGCCAACCAAATCAAATTCCGATCAATACAGTGTATCATAGAAAAACATTCCCGAACATGGAGAAAGATGGGGAATACGATTCCGGCCAAGAGAAAGACTCAAACCCTAGCTATGAATCAGATGGAACTCACCCACATAAATCTCGTACAACGCTCATCACCATCGATCACTGGCCATGTGATTTACCTCTGTGAACCAATTTGAACAGCCACCATCTATCGGACGAAAAACCTAGATCGGAACCCAAGATCCTTCGAAAAACAGCAGCCGTCGGCCAACTCCAACCAAACCCTGATCCGTATCCTCTAAAAACTCGATCCAGAACAATGAAGCACAGGGTATTCAACCCTCTAAATCATCAAACAACGATCCGGATCCGGAGGGAAGATAGAAAGGAGAGATTGATGAAAAAATCAAAAAAAGGGAGAGGTGAGGGAGTACGGTCGTGAGAGAGAGAGAAAACACTCTCTCACACCGTTAAGTGTGTGTAGGGGGATTTGCGCAAATGAATTTCCATTGTGTTTATACCATTTATGTTTTATACATTTGGCTTTCTCGTAGCTTAGGTCGTCGAACTACTTTGCAAGCTCCAACATACCATACACAGTAAAAATGTTTTTTATACATTTGGATGTAGTTTTTAAACGGATCGGTTTGCTATAAAAAAAATGTTTTAGTGGTGCAACTTGATGCCCATCTGCCTTCCACTTTCTTGTAAACAGAATTTAGAGATTTTGATTTAATTAAATACAAAAAAAAAGTGAACTATATAATGCGACCTGTGCGTTGTTACATGTATCAGTTTCGTATAATCTGCGAGGTTTGTTACATTTATATAAACATTAAAATGACACAGTGAATGTTTCTGCACGTTGTAATGGATTTAGTTGCAAGGCTTAATCGAATGCATCGAACTAAAAATACAATGAAAAAAAAAGGTTTGTTTTTTGACCTAATATACATACATGATGCATTAGTTGAATGTAACACTACATAAAAATAGATATGTAAAGGCAATGGTATGAAACTAAAAGTAAAACAAAAGAAAGGTTAAAAACGATTTAAAAATAATTATAACATGTCACATGACAAGCATTGAATAAAATAACAAATTGTAAAATGTATATTGGTAAATTTCTAGATAAAGTTTTTACTTCATATGATAAAAAAATAGATACAATAATTCTTATTGCGGTCTGAAACAAAAATTGAAAAATATAACATACTAGCATAGAACTCATGTATATTCTTCCTATTACTCAACTAGAAGATCTAGAACGGTCAAAGAAGATATTAAAAAAATTCTATTGTGGCCCTCTAAATAAATATTTTGATTCAACTTTGCAACTTTTAAGTTCATTCAAAATATAACCACCACCTCATCATTGTCCATTTGCACTCCAAGAGCCAATGGCCCTAAATAAATATATGACCTAAATCCACCCATTTTGACTATCTAAATTTGTAGCCTGTCTTTAACAACATCACATTCTTAAATTTCCAAATTATTACCTTCAGTTTTCTAGATTATCTTCTTTTACCTTTTATCATCGGTCACTTTTAATTCTGGTATATATTAAAATTTTGAAGCAATTTCATTGTGACCCAGAGACATGTTTTACAATGAATGTTGAAGAAATATAGATGTCAATTATGTCATGATGGTAGTGTGATGAATGTGAGCAACAGGATTTCCAAGAACATAAAGAGTTTGAGATGCATAAATTTAAATCGAGACGTGAAAAACCCGACCTCAGATTCAAATAATGGGAGACTGCCTGTTGTTTGGTTCGTGGACTTCAGTGTATTGCAAAATTTCCTTTTAAAGTTGTTCTTAGTTGGGGCGGTTTGGTTCGTAGAATTCAATGGAATTAGAATTGCAAAAATTTTCTTTTTAAAGTTGTGCTTAGTTGGGTTATGGACAAATTTAAATTGGAATGAATTACTTTAATCAATGGAATTTGATAGCATGTAACTTTCCTCCATTAAAGTGAAATATTATAAGAAATGTTGAAATAATACTAGATTCCAGTGATTAATGGAATTCATTGCATTTCAAATTCCTTTGTTACCTAATCAAGAATAATTTTAAAAATAAAAAATATCAATTCTAATTCAGTGAATTTCACGAACTAAACAACAACTGAACTAGATTTGCAAAGTTTATAGGTTGACAAATAATGATTATAATTCTATAAAGTTTATAAAGTTGATCTAAAGTTTTAATGTGATGATGTGGTTAATAACATTAAACACCCCATAAATTCTACTTTTAAACATCCACCATCACTTATCACTTTATGAGACTCAAGCACACACCACTTGAATGGGACCAAAAGACATTTAAACAATTTATATTATATCTAACAACATTACATCATTTTGGTTTAAGAATCTACAACAATGAATTAGCTAAAACAATTTGAACCCCAAATATAACAAGCATGAATACATCATTTTCTGAATCTAGGATTTTACAATCAATCCATATAATTATTATATCAAATCAATATGAAACAAATAAAAAACAAAAACACAAATAGAAGAAAAACATACAATGGTTGACAAACCATATTATAAAGTTGATATCCACGACACATCATATCATCTCAGTATCCACAAACAACCACCGACATCGAAAAACATATCTAGGTTTCATGATTTCTTTGTTATTGCATGAGCCCGAGAGCTTTGCTTCCGAAAAACAAATTTATATGGTATATGAGCAAATGAGCCAACCATCTTTTTTCAGTTTGTTTAAAGATGTAGACCCCCGATACCTTTGAGAGTTCACTCGAAGTTCTTTATGTTAATTGAGTGTTTCTGGTCCGAGGATACAACCGGTGAGCTCCTTTGACCGGTGCTTGTGACCCTACGAAGAGCTCCAGGGCTTGCATTTGTGGTCCGCCCATATAATGATTCGGGTTCACCACCTGGGTCACGGCTGCTAGAGACACCAGGTCGCCTTGAAGATCCACTTGATTGTAAAATAACATTACTCGATAACTGCATAGCCTAAAAGAAACACATCATGAGAGTCATATGGTTAGATTCTTACATGTGATAATTTCGACCCTTTTTACTAATGCGCCTTAGGTTTTGTTTGTGACATGTCAAACAGGAGATAGTAGATAAAGTATGTAACATCTAGATATATGTAATGTAACATACCGGGATAGGGATAAGGTTTGCCCCCATCTCACATCCCACGACCCTACTTTATGAGTGGGATTTTTACCATGTACTTATGGATGGAATACTGGAAGCTGGATTTTTCTGTCTGGAAAGGGTCCCCGAATTAAAGGGCATCCCAACATTTCTAGTCCTGGAGGGATTTGCAGAGGACCAACCAGAAGGCCTCCCTTCTTCACCACCTGCCAACATTTTAATTTCCTTTTTATTATATAACATTTTATTATTATTAATAAATATATCAACATTACAGATAAAGTGATGGAATAATATAGATCCACAAGACCTGTTTATTGTCTATCAATATTTCAGATATTTGACACATATGACATACCAACAAATATTGTCGGCTTTTGCCACTAGAAGCTAACGAATTTGTTTTTGGTTGCCCAAGTGGGGATTCCCCAGAAGGTCATCATTCTTGAATTGCTTCCATCCAAGCACGTTTAACTTTGAAATTCTCTCACCCACAATCAATGTGTGGAAAAGTGGACAATAATGGTTGGTACAAGGTATTACAATCTCCTGACCACATCTTTAAAAATTGTTTAAACTACTTAAGATACTAAATCTACCCTGGTAGCCTACTAAGGTTGGCAGCCACAGCAGGTACAACAGAACTTGTTCCAGCACCAGTACCCTGTAAAGAAATCACTATATAATTCAATGACACTAGGGTTCCTAAACAATGTCCTTCTAAAAATGTAGATAAATAAAAGGTAAACAACTTACAATAGCGCGGGATGGAGGATTGGGAAGCTGTGATTGCTGATATTTCAAAATAGTCCAATCAAAGATGTAATCAAACTGAAAGCCTGATGCAATTAGATTTAATTAACAATTAGAAATTAACATTTAGATACCATACACATGATTCAGCCCAAACTAGATGCAACAGTTACTAATTACTCTCAGAAAAAATAAATGCAACAAGTTACTAATTACTCTCAGAAAAAATAAATGCAACAAATAGTATATCTTTTTCAGGTATAGTTTCAATACAAACCCCTTTTTAATCAATAAATAACATTTAGAAGTATTGGTAGCTTTGACTTTGCTCCACCGGCTTGATATAATTTCGGACTGTTTGGATGTGCGATTTGAAAGTGGTAGTGACATTGACAATAAGATAACTAGTTGAAAATGGCTGCAGAAATAGTGTTTGAATGCGTCTGTAGAGTTCGTAGTTATAACAATTTGACAATAAGATATAAAGAACTAATATATAAAATGACCAAACATGACAAACGCATTGCGAAATAAGTCTCTCAAATTAGGGTTAAAGGATCCGAACCACGATATTCTTACAGGATTCGAAGCACGGTATTCTTACAGACTATAATTCGACCCCTAAACTGGTTATTATCTCAATTATCAAATAATCAATAACAGAGCACATGCCCACGCCAACGCCAACGCCCAAACACACTCTGACTAGAGCTGAACACTCTATTTGAACTGTGTGCCAAGTTAATTAAACAAAGTAAACAAGATGACCTCCAACAACTTGTCTTCACGAATAAAAAGATCACAGAAGATTCTGTTCAAATAATTAGCATAATCCGACATATCATCAAATCTTAAGGAACGACAATAATGGAAGTAAGATGCAAACTCTATAGGGTACCCCAACATAGAGACTACAAAAATTATAATAATTAATTAATAATGATAATAATAAGATAGGGCACAATTGCACACAATGTAAATTGGCAGGCAAAAAAAACATCATGGCATATAATAATTTTACCGCGATAGAGGTAGAAACTTTTTTTTTAACTAATTTTTTCGTACTTGTGTTTCTTGTTCCCGACTTTTAGTCCCTGCCAGGAAAGACTAGAATGTACAAAACTTGAAGTCAGAACCAATAATATCATAATTATGCATCAAAATTTAAAAAAAGAAAAGATAATAAGAATGTAGTGCGTAGAGCATAGCATATCTACCTTCCTCTTAAGAAGTACATAAGAACAAATCCAAGTGATTCCAAATCATCTCTTCTACTTTGTTCTAAGAAACGAGATACATTAAAAATTAAAACAAGAGAACGATATTATGCTTTTTTATATTTATACGAGTAAATTGTTCGCGCGTTACTGCGGTTGATGAGTTATTAGAGATGGCTTTTATATCCATAAAATTTGCATAGCAACAAACTCGTAAGCCTGTATAATCAATAAATTGTGGTACATTCCTTATAATTTGCCACCTTTTTAACGTTACAATTAAGCCATTAAGCCATTAATATAATTTGCAATTGACATTATATTCTATAGCACATTCCATATAATTTGCAAAGTCTAAATGAGACCACTGGAAATTATAATCTTCATTCATTTTGAAATAAAGGAAAGCATCTCTCTAGTCGTAACAATTTTAAAAATAATCATGAAAAGCAAATAAGCATCTAATATCATCCTCATTCATAGAAAGAACAAAAGCAAGGCCAAATACATGTTATATATAAAAACAACTCATGGTCATTGTAACTGTAGCCCACATACAGTTCAAGTAATCAGAAATTGTAGTGGTCTTTTACTTCAAATGGTCTATCTCAATGTATCCTTCAACTATTCTTCCAAGCTTTAGAAAGCATGTCTCTCTCTTTAATATGTTCCAACATCTAAATAGGCTTCCACCGCTGCAATGCAAATACTTAATTTCTTGGGCAATGATTATAACTTTCTGAGCCTTGATTTATTTCAATGTTGTTGCTACACTAAGATGATATCCAATATGATGCTATTGAGGCTTCATGTTGTGATGTGCATATTTGTTTAGTCTCATTCTGATACCGAATCAGTCAACCTAAAACCAGGCGACTAGGGATCTGGGATAAACCTCCAGGATCTTTTTATTAATCAAAATCAACTTAACTACTAATAATGAAATACAAGGTCCTTTAAATAGGAAAATATAAACTTGCAAAACAAGAAAAGAACTACTAGGTTAAAATAAAGATAATGGGCCGATGGGCCGAGTGGGTGCTTGGATACGGGCCTGCTCATAATCCGTATCATTCCCCCCTTCTTCGGAAAACTCGTCCTCGAGTTTTAACGATCCTTCAAAACCAATAGAGCCGCCCGGATCGAATGGAACATCTTGACGACTTTTGTTCACTGTCGTTACAGCCAATATCACCACGACCAACTTTTTAAGTTTATATTCAAATGTCACTCGAGTCGGCTTCAAACAAACATCATTCTGACAAGCGGGTCCCGGGTCTATCGGGTTGCCTAGTCTTCCCCCATCTTTCTCCTTCTCCCTGATCTCTTCGAAAAAGACTCGTCCTCGAGTCTTGAGAATGTCATAGAAAGCTTCCTTTTTCCTTGAACGTACATTTACCTCAACAAAAATCGATTCGTGATGCTCAAGAATTGATAAACTTTCATGCATGCCAACACCTAACTCAGGTAAACTCGTACAAAACCGGTGCTCGTCATAAATATGAATATTGGTACAAAAACTACCCACAAATGCTTCTGACGTCATGAATGGAATTTTAAACTGCCAAAGGATATGATTGATTTGCATCCAAAAGTGTGATATCTCACCTTCTTTTGATATCCTAAAATTTTCCAACAATAAACCACTCATCTTAGGAAACTCCAAAATTTTGGATCCTTTTAAATTATCGAACAGTAACTCACAAATCGAAAATCCCATATTTTTAGAATTCCAAAAAAAACCGAGCAAGATCCGAGCATCATATGTTACAAAATTATGATATTGCTTTTTTATTGCATCCCACGTGGATGGCAATTCGTTGGCAATTAATCTCCACAAAAACAAGTTTTGTTTCCTCATGTACGCCATTGAAACCTGTAGAATCTGGATATCTTCAACGATCGGATAGGGGATCTAGGACGGATAGAAGAGGATATTAGACTACAAGGATGGTTGAATGGTGGTGATGATTGTCTTCTTCGTTGGAATCTGCACAAGTAACAAACCGTTGTTCTTGGAGCGCAGGACAGGGTGTCCTGCGACCAAGCTCCGGCGTGAGAATCAGTATGGATTCCGACGAAATGAGTAAGGAGGAAGATAGAATTTTAGGGTTCGAGAACTTGTCTTTTTACCTGGTGATCGATGAGTATTTATACTCATCAATCCTTTGTCTTACTCTGTGTAATGCGCCTACCACTGAGAGGTACGATCCTTGCTGACGTGGCCGTCCTTGTGTCCCCTCAGTGGAGGCCGTTAGTGGCCGTAACAACGTTGTAGGAATGTTTCTGACATTGTCGTGTGAGCGTTGGTCTGTTGTGTGAGCTTCGGTGGTTCGAGTATCGATTGGCCGACGTGAAGCAACGTCTGTCAAGTACTTCGGTGGGTCGAGCATCGACTGGCCGAAGATGTGTACTTGTGTATAAGTCTGTGTTGGGAGTTGCTTGCTGTATGGTCGACCCTCCTGTGGGGTTTGGAGGTTCGACTCTAGTGTTGCCGAAGCTGGCTTCGACTGTAATGCGTGGTCGACCTTGCTTAGGTCGACCCATGTGTGTTGTATTGTTCGTTGAACATACACACGTCATCAGCCCCCCAGTCCGATGTGTGATGGTCTGGACTTCACCATCGGACTAGATTCTTGTGCTGGTTGGCCGAAGCCTGGCGCCGAAGGTTGCGTGGGCCGCCTAATGGGCTTTGATGGGCCTGCTTAGGCGAAAAAACGAGTGGGTGACAGCTGTAGGCCTCACGTGTCGGGCCGTCGACGGTTGATGGGACGGGGCAACTGAGAGGTCGCCCTGGGCCTATAAATACTCGCTGATGGTTTCATTTGATCCTTTACACTTTTCAATTTCATCTCGATCTCGCTTTCTCTCTGCGTTTCTACTTCGGCATAGCTTTATCGAATCTAGCCCTTTTTGTCTCGCTGCTATTCTCATCGGGATCATCCGCAGGACTTTTTTGCTAGCGCCGTTTGTACTGGTACGTATATCTTCTGCTTACGATTTATCTTGTTTAGTACCATGGCCACGAAAGGGGGTAAGGGGGGATCGGCAGAGTCGTCCCGACGAGGTATTAGGGATTTCCGTTCGACGTTAACAACGAATACATTAAAGGCGCACTGCGAAACGTATGGCGTATCTCGGAAACTCGGCCCGGTGTTGCCGACGGCGACGCAATCAATAAAGGATGCCCCTAACGGCAAGATAGGGTTGTATACCAAGCATTTTAGCGCCGGGATGCTTCGGCTGCCTCTGACGAAGTTCTTTCGGGACGTAGTTAAATATAACCGTGTGCATATAGGGCAACTGCATCCGAATGCGGTTCTTCGGGTTACGCACTTCGAGATTTGTTGTCGGATTGTGGGTGCCGAACCTTCTATTGGGGAGTTTCACGCTTTCTATCGACTGACACATCAGGGCGATTGGTTCTGCTTTGAGCAGCGGGCTGTGACATACGAGGATGGGACTTTTAGCCCTCGATATCTGACGAAGCTGCCAACTAACTTGAAAGATTTCAAGGATAAGTTTTTCTTTGTTGCCGAAGAGGTATTGGGTTTGGAAGATATCCCGTGGAAGCCAACTAAGTATAAGAAGAGGACTCTTGAAGAGCTGCCCTTCGACGAAGATATAGTGACGAAGCTCATTGCGTTACAGGTGCCGTTGGTACAATATCCAGAGAGAGTGCTGATCCTTACTGGGTTAAGCCGAAACTGGTTGTCTCTGACTCAAAAGCCTGCCCTCTTTCTTAATGGCCAGGGTACGCCCTATTTGTAGTTTGTCATATGTATGTTACTTCGACCTATGTTGTCTTCTAATGTATTTGTTTGTCTTTGCAGTGATGGATTTGTTGGAGTTTATTAACTTGGAGGATGATGAGGAGGTAACACAGGGTCAGGTACCCTTGGAGAAAGATGAGCCGACCCCTGTGGATGCTGGGTCGGAGTACCGATACGAGGACTTTACTGTGAAGGTGGGTGAGACTGTGGTGTCTGGGAAAGATATTGGCGGGGCGACCAATAAGCTTGTGAATATGGAGGAGGATAGGTCGAAGGAGAGGGCTGCCAAGAAAGGTAGGGGCGACGAGCGTAAACGCAAGGCCGAGGGTGGCGAAGACAAGGGGGTTAAAAGGTCCCGGTTGAAGCATGCTGCGTCTCGTAGCAAGGACTCTGCTTCGGCCACAGAGTCTGCTGGCGGCGAGTCGCCCTTCAAACTGGTTGACGAAGATGTTATCTCTCCGGAGGCGCAGAGGTTGTCTCCAACTGCTGAGATGAACGTCGGAGGTGATACCTCCAGTGGAAAAGCAAAGGTTACTCTCGACCCGGCATCTGCAATTGTAAGTGTTTCAGCCAAGCCTCTGCATTCGATTATGTCTGATGACGCGTTTGACGATTTCGTCCGTCGTATGCAGGAGAATCCCATTCTGAGGGCGAGGGGTGGCTTCACAGCCGGAGGTTTGGGGAAGTTGTCCCAGATGAAAAAAGACCTTGGTCGAGGTAACATGTCGACTGAGAAGCCAACTGCTGAGGCGTCGGATGCAGAGCCTGGGACCGAGATGGATGACGCTACTCGGGGCCACATCTTTTATCCCAACTGGGGATTGAAAAATGAGTCGAAATTCGACTCTGTGGAGCTATGCCGGGAGTTTGCCCGCTTGTCTATACCTCCAGGCGAGGTGGCGGAACTCGAGCTGGATGACCACGCCGAAGCTCGCCGAAAGGCGTATGTGAAATTAACCATGGCTTATGCTTCGGGGGTTAATATGATCAGCCGAAATGCACGCCTGGAATCTAGCCTTGTGAAGGTGAAGGCTCGGTCCGAGGAGCGTCGTCAGGGGCTGCGCGAGGCTAGGGATAAACTCGCTGAGTATGAGAGTCAGATCAAGGTCTTGACTGCTGAGAAGGAGAAGATGGCGTCGGCTAATGCCAGGGTCGCCGATGTGGAGCGGGAGCTGGAGGCGGCGAAGAAGGATAAAGCCGAGGCCTTGGCATCTTATGCTGAGATGTCGAGGTCGTTGGATGAGGCTCGTCTTGCCGTTACTGACCTTCAAAAGGGTCGGCAGGACGACGCCACTGCTAGGGCCTTGCTGGAAGCCGAGGTGGCTAGGTTGAAAGAGGAGAAAGAGAGGGTCTCCAACTTGTATGCTGGTGAGCAACGGCTTGCCAAGCAACTTGGGGATGACCGCCAGTGGCTGATAGAGGAGGGCTTTAATTATGTCATGGGCCGACTCGCTAAGAGCAAGGAGTATCGGCTACCTTTGGGTCGGTTCCAGAAAGTCGTGGCTACCCGAGCTGGACACTTGGGCTTTTTGGAAGGCTATGAGTTGGGTCGGCAGGGTAAGCCGAAGGAGGAAGGAAAGAAGTTCGAACCGAACTCCGGTAGTCTCCTTAAAAGGGCTGCCGAGGCGTATTCCGGCATATCATACCCTTACTTTGACGACCTGGCGCTCTGTACCAATAAGACGCTAGAGGATCTGAGGTGTGTTATGCCGGACCAACATCTGCCTGCTGATGCCGAAGGTGGATCAGAGCCTCAAGCCGAAGGTGGGCCTACAAGCATTACTAGTAGGGATATGTTGCTTTAGATTTTTGTCTGTATTTCCCTTAGCGCGAAAGCGCATGTACTGTAATAGACTTCGATCTTTTGTAATGAAAATAACTTGAAATATATTGTGTACTTTATTTTTTGCGTGTGTTTGTAATTTTGTAGAACTTCCTGTGGTAGAAGTACTGGGTTTGGCCTACAGCCCTTCGAAAGTGTACATGTGTATGACTAATGCTCGTCAGCTGTAGCCTTTTACATGAATGTTTGAATTGTTTGGACTGTGTCCTTGTTTCGGCATATATGCCTTTGTATTTGAATATTTATTTTGCGCATTATAACCTAGGTTCGACTATAACATTTATAGTCTATGTGGTCCGGTTCGGTCAGAAGGCCTGTTTATCTAGGCCGTTGTGAGCACACCGGTCGACCACTTTATTGAGTTGTGAGAAATGAACAAATTAATGTTTTCCTGTATAACCCGGTTCGGATAACCTTCTTACGAATTTCGGCGCCGAAGCGCTTAGGGCAGGGTTTGTGTTGGCCCTGCCTTCTTGCCTACTTATAATTATCTAAAAGAAAAAATATAACATGACGAAGATAAGATGTATATCATTTCATTAAAGATGGGACTTATCAAATGCCCAAGTGATTACAACTTAAACCATAGAGATCTGTGCCTACATGTAGCATTTCTTTAGTTGCATAGCATTCCAGTGCCTAGGGACTGGCTTTCCTTCCAAAGTGGCTAACTTGTATGAGCCCTTTTCATGAGCTTCGAGTATCTGGTATGGGCCTTCCCAGTTAGGTCCCAGTTTGCCTTGGTCCGCCTGCCGACTGGCTTCATTGTTTCGGAAGACATAGTCTCCTGGTCGATAGGTCACACTTCGAACTCGTTGGTTGTAATAACCTTCCATCTGTTTCTTGTATCGAGCTTCGCTGATAGCTGCCAGGTCTCGGCGTTCCTGCGTGAGGGCCAAGTTGACTAGCAGCTCTGAGTCATTGGTGTGCTCCGATATGTTCTCGATTCGGTAAGTGGGCATCCCTATTTCTGCTGGTATGACGGCTTCGGATCCAAAGGTGAGACTGTATGGGGTATGGCCGTGGCTCGTCCTTTCCGTCGTTCGAAGCGCCCAGATGACACTTGGAAGCTCGTTCAACCAACTTTTGCCATGTTCCCCGAGCCTGGCCTTGATGCCTGTGACGATGGAACGGTTAGTGCGTTCGACCTGGCCGTTGGCTTGTGGGTGCGCCACAGATGTGAACACTTGAGTTATGTGCAACTCCTGGCACCACGACTTAAATGGGTTGTCGGCGAACTGCTTGCCGTTGTCTGAGACTATCTTCCCTGGGAGACCGTATCGGCAGACGATTTGCTCCCAGACGAAGCTTACCACTTGTTTCCCAGTGATCGTGGCGACAGCTTTAACTTCGATCCATTTTGTGAAGTAATCGACTGCAACAATTAGGAACTTGATCCG
Source organism: Deinandra increscens subsp. villosa (assembly GCA_039602395.1). NCBI lineage: Eukaryota > Viridiplantae > Streptophyta > Magnoliopsida > Asterales > Asteraceae > Deinandra > Deinandra increscens. The sequence goes on from JBCNJP010000017.1 coordinate 9,768,939, forward strand.
ACCTGGGGCTTCGGGAAATGGGCCAACAATGTCGATACCCCATTTGTAGAATGGCCAGGGTGAAGTCACAGGTATCATGTTACACTTCGGCACTCGCTGTATGCTGGCGTGCATCTGACATCCACGGCATTTGCGTATTTCGTTTTCGGTGTCAGTGTACATAGTCGGCCAGTAGTAGCCCATATTCATCATTCGAGTAACCAGTGACCGAGGTCCTGAATGTGTTCCGCAGATACCTTCATGCAGCTCACTCATGACGTAAATGCCTTCTTCAGTTGTCAAGCATCGCAACAGGGGTTGGAGATATGATTTCTTATAGAGTTTGTCATTGTGGATGGTGTACTGAGCAGCTTGGGCTTTTAACTTTGTGGCTTCGAAGGTTGACTCCGGCACTGTGCCGTGTTCTAGGAAGTCAAAAATTGGCTTTATCCAACTGTTGCCGATGTCGGTTTCGGTTGTGAAGATTTCTTCTATTTGATCGGTCCGACTGTGTATGACTTCGACAGGGACCTGTTTCGTCAGGTGCGCATATGCCAAAGAGGCCAATTTGCTCAAGGCATCCGCCTTCTTGTTTTGGCTCCTCGGTATCTGACAGATCTGAAACTCGTCGAAGTGGGAGATTAATTCCTTGACTTTGTCAGCATACCTTTGCATAGTTTCGCCTTTAACTTCGAACTCTCCTGTGGTTTGATTGGTTACCAGCAGGGAGTCGACCTTGACTGATAGCTTTTTGACCCCCATACGCTTTGCCAGGCGAAGGCCTGCGAGAAGTGCTTCATACTCGGCTTCATTGTTGGTGTTTGGAAAGTTTAGCCTGATAGCGTATGTGACTTCGACTCCTTGAGGATCGATTAAAACGACACCGGCGCCTGACCCCTCACTGTTTTTCGCGCCGTCTGTGTAGAGGGTCCACGCGTCGGCACTAGATAAAGGCCCTGGAACCTGTGAATGGAACGTAGCGTTAGTCATATGTTCGTAATGCTCGTTTTGCCGAAAGGCAGATCGAGCTGTGTGGCAAAGGTACCTTCGGCTCAGCTCGCACTGTGCCGAGCTGACTGTCTGTTGGCTGCCCCGGAGTGTCGGTGACCTGTAATTCATAGACAACGTTTAGTCGGGTTTCGACTTTGTTTGTGAAAAGTGTGTGTGAATGTAGGATTTGAGGTAGAGACCTGTAATTCAGAGACAAAATCTGCTAACACCTGGCCTTTGATGGCTGTTCGAGGCTTGAAGTGAATATCGTGTTCACCTAGCTCGATGGCCCATTTGATGAAACGGCCAGAGTGTTCGGGTCTCTGAATGACTTCCTTTAGAGGAAAGTTGGTTAAGACTGTAATCTTGTAAGCCTGAAAGTATCGGCGTAGCCTTCTTGCAGTGTGCAGCAGAGTTAGCAAGAGTTTTTCCAACTTTGTATACCTTGTTTCGGCATCTTTCATAGCTCGGCTGACGAAGTAGATAGGAACTTGGTTGTCCCGCCTTTCGGCACACAATACCGAGCTTATGGCGTTGTTTCCCACCGAAAGGTAAAGGACCACGTCTTCACCAGTATCTGGTGCCGTTACCGGTGTCAGCTGGGACAGGGCTTGCTTTAGATCTTCGAAAGCTCGGTCAGCTTCTTCACTCCATAAGAATTGCTTAGTTTCGGTAAACTGCTTCAAAGTTTTGAAAAATGGCATGGATTTTTCTGCGGATTTAGAGATGAATCTATGTAAAGCTGCCAGCCGACCGTTTAGCCTTTGCAATTCCTCCAACGACTGGGGAGGTCTCATTTGCCTAATGGCTTGTACCTTGTCAGGGTTGGCGATGATGTCTGTGCCAACAACAATGTGACCCAAAAACTTTCCTTGCTTCATGCCGAAAGAGCACTTTGCGGGATTAAGTTTCATGTTAACTTCTCTTAGTCTTCCGAAGGTCTCTTCTATATCTCGGAGCATGTCGGCTTCGGTATGGCTTTTTATGACCAAGTCGTCGACATACGCCTCCATGTTTCGACCGATCTGGGGCTCGAAGACTTGATCGATGAGCCGCTGATAAGTAGCTCCGGCATTCTTCAGGCCGAAGGGCATCTTGCGGTAGCAGTAGATGCCTTTATCAGTGTGAAAGGCTGTTTTATCTTCATCAGCTTTTGCCATCTTAATCTGGTGATAGCCTTTGTAGGCGTCGAGGAAGCATTTGAATGTGTAGCCCGATAGGGCATCTACCTTGGCGTCGATGGATGGGAGTGGGTAGCAATCCTTGGGGCAAGCGTTATTTAGGCTTGTGAAATCCACACACATGCGCCAAGATCCATCTTTTTTGGCTACCATGACTGGGTTTGCGACCCAAGTTGCCCACTGGAGGGGTTTCAAAATTCCTGCCTTCACCAACTGTGTCACTTCGCTACAAACTGCTTGACTTCGGTCCCGAGCCATACCTCTTTTGCCTTGCCGGATTGGCAATTGTCTAGGGTCGACCTTGAGTATATGTTCTGTGATCTTTCGTGGTACACCGGTCATGTCGGCTGGTGTCCATGCAAAGATGTCGGTGTTGTTTCTCATCAGGTTGTATAGCTTTTCTCTTACGTGGTTTGGAATATCTGCTCCGATTGTGATCAACTGGTCGGGATGTTCTTCGTTGACTCGCCATTTATCTTGAGTTAATTCATCGGACACATCTGCCGTTAGATCGCATTCAACCTGTACCGATCGTATGGAAGCTACTCCGGTTTCTGTTGGGAATTTCATTAAGCTGTGGGCTGTGGAAACGACACAGCCGAACCTGTATATGGCCGGTCGGCCGAAAAGGATGTTATATTTCGATGGTCGGTCAACAACCAGGAAGTTCACACGTTCCGTCCGCTCATGAGCATTATCGGACAGTGTGACTGAGAGCGCCACTTCTCCTGTTGGAATTACCACTTCGCCGCCGAAGCCCATTAATGTGGTCTTGGAAGGACGAAGCTGCTGTTGGATATTAGGTGCGAGTTTTGTGAAGCAATGCTTGTACATAATGTCTGAGGCACTGCCTCCGTCAATGTACACACGATAGACATTGTGACCTTCGACTTCGGCTCTTATGACCATCGGACTGAGGGTCGGCGTGGCGGTGTCTAGAGCTGGAAAGGAAATGACTTGATTTGCCCATGTTTCTCTTCGCAATCTTGGTCTCTTTGATTTCGAACTTTGTGTCATGTTGACCACTGGAAGATCTGCCTTCTTGTCTTTCTTCTGCTTCTGCTCTTTTATCTCTTTCATTAAATGTGCTAGCTGTCCTGTCTTTACAGCTTGAGCAATTTCTTTCTTTAGCTGGTGACAGTCGTCCGTATCATGGCCCCTGTCCAGATGGAAATCACAGTATTTGGACATGTTCCGATTGGTGGTGTTGGGGCCCATATTTCTAGGTTTGCTGAACTGTCGGCTAGCGTCTTCCGTCTGCAAGATCTCTTTTGGGCTTTTTGTTAGGCTTGGGTATTCTTTCCTTTCGTTGCCTCTGGTATTTGATGTCGACGGTCGGTCATAGGGCGTAAACCCTGAATGCCGCCTGTCTTCCCTTTGATTGCGGTCGCTGCCTTGTTGCCAAGGGCGGCGATTGTCTCTTTGATTCTGATTTCGGCCACCCTGCCTGGGTTGGTTTGCCGAAGATCTGTCTCTAGCTTGTGCTGCTTCTTCCCCACGAATGAAAGCTTCGGTTCGGTCGAAGGCTTCCTGAATTGTGAGAGGTACCCGCGCGCTCATTTCCCTGAGTAATTGCCTTGTTCTTATGCCGTGTATGAATGCTGAGATTCGTTGCCTTTCATCGGCGTGACCGATGTTTAAGGACTCTGATTTGTATCTTTCCAGGAAGGTGCGCAACGATTCTTGATCACCTTGCCTTATGTTGTGCAACTCAATTGGGTCTTTGGTGCATTTTCTCTGTTGGCCGAAGTGATCAGCGAAAAGCTGCCGAAGCTGGACATAGCTATCGATGGATTTATTAGGTAGCGAATTGAACCACACCCTTGCCGGCCCTGTGAGTGTTTGGACAAACATTTTGCACCAGGTGGGTATCGACCACTGTAAAATGCTACAAGCCGACTTAAAGGCATGTAAATGATCGTCCGGGTCGGTGCTACCATCATAGGTTTTCACTACGGTTGGCAGTTTTGCCTTCGGCGGGCATGGGGCGTGTTCCACTCTGTCTGTGAATTTGCTTTCCTCATCAGGTATATACGGCTTCGAGTAATCATCCGCAGCGGTGGTTTCGTCAACAGTTGTCGGGATTGACGCTCTTTGGTTACCGAGAATCAGCTGTGGCGCAGGGCCTGTGCTTGTGAATACTTCGGCGACAGAGGCCGAAGGTGGCAAGGACGACGATAATGGCGAGCTCGTCGGGAACGGCATGTAATAAGGCATCTGGTAACCTTGCGGCCCGTAGGGACCCATAAACTGTTGGGGAAGGTATTGCTGACCTTGAAACTGCGGGAAGTATGGAGGTTGTTGCTGAAAAAGCATTGGTCTTTGCAAACCTTGCACCTGGGTTGCAACCGGCGGCGGCGTTTGCTGCTGTGCTGCATCGACGGACATTCGAGTGCTGTCTGTCGCTACGGCTCTTAGTGTGGCTCCGCCGGAGCTGCCAGCTACCGTTGGAATCGGCGTGTGCATCCTGTCGTCCGTAGGATCGTCGTAATCCAGACGGATGCATACGCCCTTCATGCGCTCCGCGGCTACATGGTCTTGCATGAGCTGCCGGAGATGGAGAAAGTTACGGCTAACGACCTCCGGCGTCAACTGTAAAACGCCGGAGCCGCCTCCGTCTGCGGCGTCGTCGATGACATGACGACCGCCGGGAGATAACGGCTGTTCCTCCATCTCTAACGCCGGAGCGTTATCTTTTCTTGCGTTTTCTTCTGATTCATTCATGGTTGATGAATGAAGGACCGTGTGATGGCGCCAATGTAGAATCTGGATATCTTCAACGATCGGATAGGGGATCTAGGACGGATAGAAGAGGATATTAGACTACAAGGATGGTTGAATGGTGGTGATGATTGTCTTCTTCGTTGGAATCTGCACAAGTAACAAACCGTTGTTCTTGGAGCGCAGGACAGGGTGTCCTGCGACCAAGCTCCGGCGTGAGAATCAGTATGGATTCCGACGAAATGAGTAAGGAGGAAGATAGAATTTTAGGGTTCGAGAACTTGTCTTTTTACCTGGTGATCGATGAGTATTTATACTCATCAATCCTTTGTCTTACTCTGTGTAATGCGCCTACCACTGAGAGGTACGATCCTTGCTGACGTGGCCGTCCTTGTGTCCCCTCAGTGGAGGCCGTTAGTGGCCGTAACAACGTTGTAGGAATGTTTCTGACATTGTCGTGTGAGCGTTGGTCTGTTGTGTGAGCTTCGGTGGTTCGAGTATCGATTGGCCGACGTGAAGCAACGTCTGTCAAGTACTTCGGTGGGTCGAGCATCGACTGGCCGAAGATGTGTACTTGTGTATAAGTCTGTGTTGGGAGTTGCTTGCTGTATGGTCGACCCTCCTGTGGGGTTTGGAGGTTCGACTCTAGTGTTGCCGAAGCTGGCTTCGACTGTAATGCGTGGTCGACCTTGCTTAGGTCGACCCATGTGTGTTGTATTGTTCGTTGAACATACACACGTCATCAAAACCCAAGTTACGATTGGTTTATAAAAACAATAGGATCCATCGAGGCTCCAAATCCGTGAATGCGACGAAATAGATGAATTATGTGGGGGAGTTGGCAGGTGGGGGTTTCGCGGCTGCGGAAAGGTTGGTGGGTTGGTTGTTTGAAGTCGTGGAATGGTTGGCGCGGACGGTGCGGGTTTCACCGACGGGGAAGCTGACGATGGAAAAGTAATCCAACCCAGAAGCTTTTGGATCAACAAACATTCTTCTGCGTCTGGTTCAATTCCATCTTCATCGTATCGTGGATAAAAGTGATGTTCCTCGTTGCCTCTGGCGGCGAATCTACGAGGTTGATCACGGTCCTCCACGTCTCGGGGATCTTGATGATGATCTTCGTTGCCTCCTGCGGCGAATCTACGTTGATGATCATGAAGATGCCTCCGATATTCGGCCATGGCTCTGATGCCAAATGATACCGAATCAGTCAACCTAAAACCAGGCGACTAGGGATCTGGGATAAACCTCCAGGATCTTTTTATTAATCAAAATCAACTTAACTACTAATAATGAAATACAAGGTCCTTTAAATAGGAAAATATAAACTTGCAAAACAAGAAAAGAACTACTAGGTTAAAATAAAGATAATGGGCCGATGGGCCGAGTGGGTGCTTGGATACGGGCCTGCTCATAATCCGTATCACATTCGTTGAGGTTCAATTGTCTCTTTCTGATGTTCTCGAGGCTTGGTTATGATGATCTTCATACGATTTGAACCTGTTTGAGGAAAGACAATTCTTTAGTTCAAAACCTACAAAGCCAAACAAAACAGATTCTAAATTCCAGTTTAATAGGTAGTCTCGATCATCAATATAGATAATAGTATACGCGAAGTCAAATACCAATCATGTTTTATTATTGACCAACCTCTCTAAAGGATTGTATACCTTTTTTTTTGGAACGACAGGAAAAAGGATTGCATACCTAAGTCAGAATGTGCCTTTTAATAGCACACCTATCTTTTTAATCTGTTTATATGTTCTATGTTTAAAAAAAATACTGTAGAAACGTATCACATTGCACTAAAACTAATAGCTTTAAAACATGGAAAATATATACATATTAAAAAGACATGTATGCTATTAAAAGGCATATGGTTGCAGCACATTGTAGTTTAAGCAACTATAGAGGTGCTGTTAAGAGAGCTAATAAGGAAGAACTATGGCAAAAAAATGGCCAAATTTTCCAATTTCTTATTTCTACAGCCACAATTCTGATTGTTCATCAAATAAAGGGGCTGAGATATTTAAGTCTTAAGATATCAACACATTTTACCTATAGTTTTAAACTTTCATTTGGGGCAATATCTAAATCGTTTCATTAATAGCATAGCCATTGATCAACACATTACATTTGATTAAGCTCTACTGCAATTAACAATTGTGGTTCCGGGTTGAAATATGAGAATCATGACTCACTGACATGTGAGAAAGAGACAATCCACTGGCACCATCAATGACAGATGGAATTTGAACCCCAATTCTACAACACAAAAAAAATACTACAGTTGAATTTTAATAATAACAAAACAAATCATCTGAATAAAGTTTGGGAGAATTGCAAGTGTCAATCACATTTCTATATTAAGTGTAAATGCAAGGGTTTAAAATGCTTCACTTTTGAGTAAAAGAGTTAGATGCGTCGGAGGTGTCTCAACGGATCTTCCGATCAAGTAGAGCCTCTGAAATTTCTAGTAGCGGCTCACGCTTGTAGACCGCCATCGCCTTCCATCGATCACCAGAAACCCTAAAAATTGAAGAGCAGAAGCCAAATAAGAGAGAAAAATAATGGTCTAACCTCCGATGATCTTCTACAGCTCATGCCTGTAGATCGCCGTCACTTCCATTGACCACTACCACCCGTCGCCGGCTTCCGCCTCTCTAGGGCCCTAATCAGACCTATACACAAAAAAAAAAAATCTAAAGGCAAAAATCGAAGACCGTAAGCGGTGGAAGGAAGAATTGGCTGTGTGAAATGTGAATGAGAGAGAAAGAGGAGATCAGATAGATACCATGCCAAACGAGAGGAGGCTGATGATCTTGGGTTAGGGTTTTCGCCGAGAGGTATTTGAGAGGTAAATCTTTGAATACACGTGTAAAAATCGGAAAAACAGGTGTATAAGGAAGAAGACACGCGTAAAAAACCCAACAATGATAAGTGTCTAACATGACAGGTGTAAGCCAAAAGAAAAATCGAAAGCCAAAAAAAAATCAGAGGCCTCAGGATTAGAATCTGTGACCTCCACTTTGAAACCCTGCGTAACTACCACCAAAGCGCCGCTCAACGTTGAAACATTCCGAAAAAATTAAATACAAAAGGTAACGATAGAACTGTAAAGTTAAAAAAAAAACAAAAGAAAACACCACGTGGCAACCAACAGCTGGTTCCACGTGGAGGGAATAGTGCTCATCCAGTATACACATCACCAACCCAAATTGATATATAAGGTAATATATAACAATTTTCATTTCTGGCATTACACACATTTACACTGTACATCTTTTGAGCCTATAATTGTTTGCCACATGAGTATACCGTTTAATATAAAAGCCACACGTATAACAGAAGTCCAATAAGAAAACCACACGTCCCTACATCTCTTCATTTGGTTAAGACACATAATCCCCTCTTCTTCCCACTGAACTTCATCTCTCTCCCCCACACATCTAAAGCACGCATCTCTCTCCTGGCTCCATACTAGATACGTTACCAACCACTTTTATGGTCTGTAATTGGGTGCAATAGCTCTGAAATCGGCGTTTGTGACAACAACCACTTGATGGTGCCAAGTGTACCATATCTTTGGAAATCCATGCAAAAAAACTACCACCGACGATGAACCTGATCCAATCTCACCGACGTGGAGCTTTAGTCCTTTGACTTGGATGTACGTATGCTTGATTTCATCCATTATTTTTTTTGAGAGAGAGTGAATGTGTTTTTTCCATCTCTCCGGTCACCTACAGGTGTGATTAAGATTTTGAAGTTTTTTACTTTCTTGCTGATACCTAATGACTTCATCCTAGGACTTAGAGGTGCACACTCTGACCGTTTTTTTTATCCGTAACCGGGTGTAATCGAATATTGTATCCGGCTGTGACCGGTTATTTCGTAACCGGTCCGTAACCAGTTGTAATCGTCGGGTATTTTTGGTTACATATTAGAGAGATAATGTCCGGTCATATCCGGTTAATAAAAATCCGGTTGTGTTATTCGGTTATATCCGAATAACCGTTTTTAGGGAAAGAGTATCTAGATTTTTACATATACAATTGGTAGGCTACTAGGCTATACTTGTAGGCTTAGTCATGATGAATTGACCTGAGAGGCTGAGAGATAGAGCCTCATTATGATATGTTGCATCATACTTTAATATTTGGATATATATTTGGATAGAGGCCAAGCCATCATCTACTTTTTTGATCAAGACTTTTTTGAATTTAACCACTATTAATTCTTTACCCAAATTTAATATTAATATCAGGTGTAGATTTACACCCAGCATCCTCACCCACGTCCCTGTCTAAATGCATCATGCATCATGCATCATGCATCATGCATCATGCATCATGCATCATGCATCATGCATCATGCATCATGCATCATGCATCATGCATCATGCATCATGCATCATGCATCATGCATCATGCATCAATGCATGTATTACGTATATGTGTATAAATAGATAGTAGTTGGGTCTTAGAAACATCACATATTCACAGCTTCTTTACTCTAAAAAAACACTTAAATTATCAAAAAGAAAAAAAATAAAGTTCAAATGACTTCATCTTGCTCTCAAACTCAAGCTTCGGTTGGTGTTGACAATGCCAACATCGCCGGTGAACCCACCATTGTGAAAATTAAACCAACAAACCAAAACATGTATCCTTGGGCACACTTTGATTTGTGTGAAATGTCCAACGATACCGAAATGGTTCAATGCAAAAGGTGTGGGAAATTGCTTCAATAGGGGAAGTAATAGTACTTTGAGGCATCACTTGAACAAGAGTTGTAGGGTGGTGAAAAACAATCCCGCAAAAAATCAATCGCAAATGACGTCCGAAGCGGGGGTTTGGAACTTTGATCCCGAGATGGTTCGCGTGATAATGGGTAACTTTGTCATCCAAGAAGGTTTGTCGTTAAATCACTTTGACAATCCAATATTGACGAGAATGATTCAAAAAGCGCTACAACCTCGTTACCACCATGTAAGCGTACTACTATTAGGTGCTATTGTTTAAAAAGATGGAAAGAAGCGAGAAATGAATTGATTTTGGGTTTTGCAAATTTAAATACCGGTGTTAACTTAACAACCGATGTGTGGTCGGCTCCGCATGGGTTGCCGGAATCGTACCTTTGCGTAACCGCACATTGGATTGATCCCGATACGTGGCAAATGATGAAGCGTACGATTGCGTTTGAAATATTTGGGTATCCACACACCGATGAGAACTTGTTTCTTATTTTAGATGGCATTATACAAACGTTTAAGTTACAACAAAAGATTTTTTCTATATCGTTTGATAATGCCTCTAACAATACAAATGCGGTTCAACGCTTTAAATTAAAACACCAACCGATGTGCCACGGTGCATTTTTTTCACACTCGGTGTGTTGCCCATATCATTAATTTAGTTGTTCAAGATGGTTTAGCGGTTCATAGAATTTCTCAACTAAAAGATTCTTTTAAACAAGTGTTATAAGATGTTTTTCAAAGTAGTAAAAGAAGATTTATGGAATACAAAAGATTGTGTAAAACAGTTGATTCTCCATGTTATGGTCCAAATTGGGATGTTCCAAATAGATGGAATTCCATTTGGACAATGTTTGCTAGTGCACTTAAACAAAGATGTACTCTGACCATGTTTCATGATGAGATGGCAAACCGGGGTCGGATGGTGAGATTTCCAGAAGAGTCTTGGGAAGCTATAGAAAGTTTAACCGATTTACTTGAAACTTTTAAAAACGCGACAACTATTTTATCTGGTGTTTATTACCCAACAAGTAGTTTGGTACTTTACCAACTTTGGGCAATGAGTCTTAAGATAAATGAATTTCAAGCCGATGGTGATTTATATACCTAAATGTTGCTTCCGATGAAACTTAAGCTCATCAAATATTTTCAAGAGATGCCGACAATTTTTACCTGTGCTACCGCGTTGAATCCGAACTTCAATCGACCAAATTTGTCAGGCTTTGGGTTTGAATGAAGAAGATCCGCATTGCTCAACAAATATGAAAAATGCATTTAATAGACATTTTAATTCAATGTATGAAGTGTATTTACGAAAGTATGGTGCAACAACACCAATACAAGTTGCATTGAAGGCTCCTACAACACAATCGAACAAATCAGCCTTCTTCAAATCTTTAAAAAGAGAAAGTCACAAACGTGTTAAAGGTACCACCACAAGTAGCTAACTCGGGAGGTATATTGGAACCGCATGGATAGAAACAATCCGGGAGGAAGATCGAGTTTGATAGTTTTGACATTTTGGCTTGGTGGAAAGATCGTGCATCACAACTTCCGATTCTTTCCGCCATGGCCCGAGATCTTCTAAGCGTCCAAGCCTCGACGGTAGCATCGGAATCGGCATTTTCTCTTAGTGGCCGGATTTTATCAATACGATGGACAAGGCTTACCCCTTCTTCGTTGGAAATGTGCATTTGTTTGAAAGATCACTTGGATGCAATGGAGCGTGTGCAAGATAATACCAACCTTGAATGCGAGCTTGAAGTCGAAGAAACGATACATGGAGTTAAAGTTGAACAAGGGGTGGCAGGGGCACTATCCGACGAAGAACAAACTTTGGATGAGTGGATGCGGACCTATAGCCCACCACCAGAAACTCAAGAGACAACCAAGATGAGGCAAGAATAAGACGAGGCGAGTTGGGAACGAAAATCGGAAGTTAGGCGAAGTGTCAAACCGGGAAGTTATCATCTGTTTGTTTTTTTTTTCTTTTCTAAGTGTGATGTTTTAGTTTGTTTTCTTTATCTAAAAATGTAATGTTTTAGTTTATTTAAGAAAAATGTGTGATGCTTATGTTTGTTTCAAGTAATGAGAAATGTGTGATGTTTATATATGTTTGGAAATCTGCATTTTTATTTAGGAAAGATCGGTTATTTTCCCGGATATAAAACCGGTTATTTCTTAAACCGGTTTTTTATTTATTCGAAACCGGTTACACTGGTTACAGTTTTTTTTTTGGATAAAACCGGTTAAATAAGCACACCCGATATAACCAAAACCGCTTTTTTTTAACCTCCAAAATAACCGGCAGTTTTTTATGACCGGTTAAACCGGTGGTTAACTGTTATGTGCATGTCTACTAGGGCTGGTTTCATACAATTTCCAAGATTCTGTTTAAATAAAACACGATTAGGAATTAGGAGTTTCCAAAATGACCAATTGTTTATAAGTATCTGTAACTCAAGTCTAGATTCGGTGCTTCTCTATGTAAGGAATTTGTTTTAGAATTCAATTACTCTAGATTTGTTATTTGGATTATTTTTGCATGTTCTTTTCTTATCAGTTTCTTTCGTAGATTAGTCTGTTTTGATAATTATTCTGCAACCATCTGTTTGTGGAAATGTGTTGTTGCTATTTGATGTTATTTCGTGTTTTTATCACTGTTAGTCTTTAGTTTTCACTGTAATTATGATTAAAGGATTTACGGTTTTACTATTAAGCTACAACTGATAGTTGATTTTTGTAACTAATTAAATACATGGTCTGTGTGTCTCCAAGTTTTATTTGGGTTTATTAATATATTTGAAATTGATGAATGGTTAGCCGGTTAGCCGTTAAATGGCTTAAACATTGCGGTAATAAGTAGGGGTGTGCAGAAATAACGAAATCCGAAAAAACTGACAAACCGAATCGTATCCGTATCCAAGTAAACCGATCCGAATTGTGAATTCGGTTTACGGTTCGGTTTCAAACCGTATCCGAATTGTGAATTCGGTTTACGGTTTGGTTATGGTTTTGAAATTTTGTTTTTATTTGGTTTATTTGGGTTATTCGGTTATCCATTTAAACCGAATAAGATTTATATATATACATATAATATATATATATATATATATATAACTTTTTTTATAAACCGTTTAATAATAGGGTTTTTTAGCCCACTTAAAGAGTTAAAAGTTAAGCCCACACAATGACACAATCTAAAAAACTGGGATTAACATTCACGGTTGTTTAAGCAATCGTCATTGTCGCTTCGTCCATTCCAATTCCATTCGTCGCATGTCTGACTTCCCTTCCCAGAATCACAGTTCACCTCCCACAATCTATTACTGTAAAAGGCAGCAAGTGTTTACCGGACGAGAGACGACCACTCGAGCTCGACCTTTGATTTCGTCTCTGTTTAGAATCGACAGGTATGTGAGTACGATTTTGTTGATATATGAGTTCGATTTTGTCTCTCTGTTTATTCATACGAGTTCGATTTCGTCTATGTTTTTGTAAAATATGTTATTCCGTTGAATACAATTTATACGGTTTGAATATGGTTTATTCGGTTCTGAACCGGAACCGAACCGTATTGAATATGGTTTAATCGATTTGGTTTGTAAGTTTTCCAATACGGGTTGGTTTGGATACGGATGTGATAAAAAATAATTACAAACCAAATAAAATGAATTGAATAAACCGAATAAACCGTAAACCAAACCGTTGAACACCCCTAGTAATAAGAAAGGTGTTCTGTTGCTACTTGGGGCTAATATAAGAGATTTAAGAGCTGTTAAACGTCACTCTTCAATACATACAAACATCTGAACTTCTTACAAATAGTATACTACATGCTTACTAACATATTTATTTGTAATGATGTGACTTTTGCAATTGTAATGACTATCCAATTTAACTAATTAATGGTCAACAATTAAAGAATTAAAGAAATGCAATTTAACTAATTGGTAAACAGATTTGGAGGTTGTGATTGTGTATACATTAAAACTTCATAATTGTTGTTCAATTTTATTTTCATCAAATTCAACTTCCAAATTAACTGATAAATAGTTATCTAGGTTTATATGTATTCTTCTTTACTGTTTTTTCTTTTCTTCTTATCTAACTTCCAAATTAACACAATAATCACTTGAATTTGATAGCTGATTTTATGCTCACCAACTTCCACAGAACATGGATGAATTGAACTTTTAAGTTGTCATTCACATGATTTCCTTTTTACAGATTTCACTATGTTTGCTCTTGAAGATGCAGCTTATGTTGAGGTATCTCCTATGGTTTTTAGATTAAAGGTAACAATAAAGACTCCTCCTCCAATTTGATGTATATGTTATAATCTGAATCGTATTTGATGTGTGCTACATGTTTCGAGTCTTGAAACAATTTGGTGCTTTGTTTAAATGTATGACTTTGGCTGTTGACAAACCGTATGTTGTATGTTATGTTTTTATTTTCAATTTGTATGTAAAGTTAGCACGTTAGCACGTCCCCTGGTTTATTTTTTAAGCATTTGCATTAAATTGCATGTAAAGTCTAGAAAGCTAATCAAATTGATTAATTATGTGTTTTTGTTTAATTTTACAGAACCAACTAAGGCTGTGTTTGGCGCACTAGCTGAAAAGCTAGCTGCTAGCTGATAAGCTAGCTGTTAGCTGATAAGCTAGCTGATAAATTATAAGCTAGCTGATAAAAAATAACGTTTGGTAAAAACTAGCTGATAAACTAGCTTAAAAAAATAAAATGACATAAAAGTACATGTCATAAACGTAAATAAAGATATTTATTTATAAGTTAGGGAAGGGTAAAATTGGAAATATTATAAAAGCTAGTTGAAAAGCTAGTTGAAAAGCTACTCCAACTAGCTTTTCAAAAGCTAGCTTATAAGCTAGCTTATAAGCTAGCTTTTTGACGTTACCAAACGGGCTTTTAAAAAAAGCTAGCTTATTAAAAAAGTCTCGTTTGGTAACGTCAAAAAGCTAGCTTATAAGCTAGCTGATAAGCTAGCTTATAAGCCGCCAAACACAGCCTAAGAGATCACATATAACACCCAAAAACTTAGGAAGCAATTAAGTTGTTTAAAAAGAAAAGAAAAAAAATAAAACTATGTATACTTCACGTATAGTCTTAATATGATGTTTATAGGTTAAGACGTTCGATCATGAAACCCTAAATATGCGGTTTGTATTTATAAATACCATAGAATAATAATAACAACAACCTATACGACTTGTATAGTCTTAAATATAATGTTTATAGGCTTAGACTTCTCACCTTAAAATCCTAAATATACCGTTAGTATTATAGATATATTTTAATAATAATAATAATAATATTAATAATAATAATAATAATAATAATAATAATAATTATTATTATTATTATTATTATTATTATTATTATTATTATTATTATTATTATTATTATTAAAAGATATAAAATAGATGAAGTGTACTTGTGTGTACGTGTGATCATACAATAAATTAAAATTTCTTAAGAAGGAGGTAATCTTCAGGTGGAAGTCATCCAAACAAAAACCAATTTCATAGTATAGTATGAATTTGTGTGAAGGATATTAACAAGGCTGCTCATGTACTTACACTAGATTCTATGGAGAAATTGAAAGTTATCTTCACTTGAAGATAAAATGGAAAAAATTAGTAAGCCGACATAGAACTAGTATATATATTGACTCCGTCTATCGCATATTATATAATTCCCATTCAAAGTCCCTTCAAAGTCCTCGTATTTAGAACACTCTGCTAAGATATGAATCGTTTCAAACATTGCAAATTGATATCACTTTGGAATATTACGATTGGTTAAGGTGTGATTTCTTTTATGTTATTTGTTTTAGTTGGGTCTCTATTTGGGGTGTTTAAAGCCGAATATCCGAAAATTTGAATATCCGAATTTCGGATATCCGAAATTTTAGATACGGATTTGGATAGTGAAACGGATATCCGAATTTTCAAAACAAAAAAATAAAATATAAAAGAAATACATTCAATCTCTAAAATTACTAGTGTTAAACATCCAAATGAGCAAATAGTCTAATACAAATACACTAAATAGTGAAACACCAACAGGAAATTAGAAATGTCTCGATGTTGAAGCTCGAATCGTGTGCAACAAGCTCGATGGTGAACTACAAATTGGCGGTGTAAGGCAATGAGCTAGTGAGGGTCGAGATTTGGAGGACGGAGGGATCCAAAGAGGCAAAGAGAGTGAACAACGACGTTTAGAACTTTAGATTTAGGGTTTCTTAAGTTAAAGTATGTTAAACTAAATAATATATATAATTTAATATTTTGAAAAATATATATATTTCCGATATTTTTGGATATCCAAATATCCGAAAATGTTCAAAATTAATATCCGAATCCGAAAATTCGGATATCCGAATTTTCGGATACTTTGACTTCGAATATTTCGGATATTTCAGATTCGGATATTTTTGAACACCCCTAGTTTCTATACCCATTTTTGCGATTCCTTTTCTGTTATTTGTTTTAGTTGGGTTTCTTTACCCATTTGTGCGATTCATTTTCGGTTATTTGTTTTAGTTGGGTTTCTATACCCATTTGTGGGATTCCTTCTCTGCTATTTGTTTTAGTTGGGTTTCTATACCCATTTGCGCGATTTCTTATCCTACTAATTGTTCTAGTTTAGTTTCTAAACTCGTGTTATCATTACAATTGGTGATCCATTTGAATGGTGATACGCGTTATGATAATTCATAACCCCTCTTTTAATACTTTGGGATGTGATTCAATATTCAATTTGTGTTATCATTTGAATAATGATTCATTCGAAGGATGATCCGAGTTGTGAGAAATCACTTCTCTATAAATTGTTATCTCTGTATTCTAAATTTAAAACCACTCTGGTTCTAAATCTAATGTTGAAGCGTTCACATACGATAGCATTTATTAAAAATAGTACTCATTATCGTATCTTCTGATAAAATTATTTCGAACCGCTGCAAAATCTGATTTTAAGAATATGAGGCCTAGCACACCTGACATATTCAGAAAATATTATCTGTTATTATTTTTGTATTCTAATACCCGAGCACGTCCCTACTTGTGGGGGTGACCACAAGCACGTCACTGCGGCATCGGTGACGTGGCACTTTCCGTGACAGTGATCTGAGTTCACGGTGCCTCGCCTGTTTTTACTCTACGGAGTATCTGTGATATTTTTCGAGGCGTATGGACTGGTCCTAGGATATTATTACTTCTGGTGATTGGATTGTATGAATGCCCATACACCAATTCACATCGGTTCTTAGGCTAGCGGGTATTTTCTTCTGATATGACACGTTCTGAAATCAGTTTTTGTATCTGGATCTTTAATGTTCATTGACATTCCCTATTATTATTCGTTGCTAGGCATGTTGCTCCTTCGCATTTTCTTTTCTGTGCAACAGGTTTCGAGGGCTAAATGGGGATATGTGGAGAGAGTAAAAGACAACTTAGCTTGTAACATAGTTTTTTTAATTAGAAATGAAATTTTATGTATTAAGTTTTAATGCTTTGTAAACTCTTTCGGATAATATATAAAATGTCTTTTTGTCTCCGACTCTGTAATAGTGACATGTCAACCTTAATGCCGGGTTGGGGTGTTACAGGGGTGAGGACACTACGAGCGTGAGCGGTGGTATCGGTGTTTATATAATTATTTTGCAGCGGAAAATTTTTCATCAGGATCGAAGTTAAGAAAATTCGTTAACACCATTTCTTTATTGATAAAACGAAGGGTCCAACCCTCTAATGTACAAAAGATTTACATAGGGGTACTACCCTATATTTTTACAAGCGAAATTCCTAAAAACATATTTCATATTTCATATTATGTGATGAGCCACTTATTTGAAGGAGCGCTTTACCACACCCCCTAACGACACCATCTTGTATTATTTATTTAGCAAGTCACCTGAAACATGTTTTAAAAGTTTTGGTCAACGAAAAATCTGGTGAGAACATTCCTTTAAAAATGACACATTTACATCACAGTATTGAGGGTTTTCACACTTCGCTTTAATTACTATTACCTCCACTATATTTGTCACTCGACCAGATCTATGGTTGTGGTCATACCATTTAGGAACTTTCTCATCCCAAAATGACGTATCGTGATATATCAAAGTAGAAAGTAATGTGCACAGAACCCCACGTACTGGTGGTAATTAATTAGCAATTTAGCAAGCAACTTAATCCCTGTAATGTATCTAAAATCTTTGCCAAAACATTTTTAAACAATTTATACTATCAAATTGTAGCGGGTTTAAAAACTTCCACTAGAAATGTCAAAACATTTAGCCCACACATGGGGAAGACGTGAATTAACTCACCTTAAAAGAGGTTCTTGGTGTAAGTGTGGCCTTCTCGCAAGCAACTCCTAATTTTTATCTAAAAAAAAGAAAGAACCTAGTATGTTAACATATCCTGTTGTATTTAATACGAAAATCACGAGATAGACTATCGATACTCGGGTCCGACTCTTATTCAGTGTCAGGGCCGTCTCACGCTTTATTCAGTGCAAGATAGTATCGACATTCACTCGATTGGATACCGTCGTATAAACGTAATGTAGGTAGGCTAACATACCGGTAGGTAGCTCCAATTGGCTCTTAAATATGTGAGAGTTTAAATGGAAATTTGAACTTCTTATATAGGAAAAAAAGTCTGTCGTGGCCTCCAAACTTCTTTATATCTATCTATTCTTGTTTTGCGTTTATCCTTCCACACCATAACTCTTATCTAATTTTATTAGTATTATTGTTATTATTATTATTTATTTATTTAAGTTGCTTAACTTGTTTTTCTCTTATAACATTTAACCTATAACGTTTTAGTAAATTCCGAATATACTGCTAAGACGAGCTAATTTTTATCTACGCGCCAACCTAAGTTTCATTAAAAATGGAATAGGGTTCAAATAATATATATATATATATATATATATATATATATATATATTATTATTACTATAGGGTCTCCTATAACACTAAATACTAGATCTTATATATACTAGCCATGACTCGTCTAGATACCTCCTATTTGATTATATTCTTTAAACGATACTCAACAACGGACGTTCGTTTAAATGTCTCTCATTTAAATGAGTCTGTTTACCCGTTATCTACTCATTAAGAATACAAGTATCAAATATTTTATTTATTTATTTTATAACGGGATGTTACATTCTCCCCACCTTGTTTCAAATCTCGTCCTCAAGATTATTTGAATAAGTATTGGTATTATGTCCTCATTTAGGATTCTAACTCCCACGTATACTCGGGCCCTCGTTTTGAGTCCCATTTCACTTTGACCAATTTGAGTCTTTTATGCTTAAGATTCTTGTTATTTCGATCTTTGATTTGTAAGGGTCTCTCAACAAACTTCAGTTTTTCATTTACTTTTATGTCTTGAAGGGGAACTTTTAATGATTCGTCAGCTAAACATTTTCTTAGGTTGTTTACATGAAATACATCATGTATACCAGTCATTTCTTCTGGTAAATTTAGCTGACAGGCAACTGGTCCGATTCGTTTAACGATCTCAAATGGTCTAACAAATCTTGGACTTAACTTTCCTTTCTTACCGAATCGAACTACTCCTTTCCAAGGAGATACTTAAAATAGTACTTTGTCACCGACTTAGAACTCTAAAGGCCTGCGATGGTGATCAGCATAACTCTTTTGTCGATCACGTGCAACTTTTAGTATTTCCTTAACTTGAAATGACTCTGTCGGTTGTTTCTTGAACTATGTCAGGACCAGATAACGGTTTCTCTCCTATTTCTGCCCAACACACCGGTGTCCTACACTTTCTTCCATACAGTGCTTCGAATGGTGTAGCATTAATGCTCAAATGAAAGCTATTATTATAGGATAATTCTATTAGTGGTAAGTGATCGGTCCCAACTTCCATCAAAATCTATGACACACGCTCTTAGCATGTCTTTTAATGTTTGTATGGTCCGTTCACTCTGACCATCGGTTTGTGGATGAGAAGCCGTACTAAGATTTATCAAGAAATGGACAGATACTACTACGTAACGAATAAGGTTGACGTGTCAACCTATACACTTTTTAAGCTCACAAAAAAGCTGTAGAGTGTCGAGGAATTAGAATATCATGTATTGCTAAATACTTGATTAATAATCGTTAGAAATAGCAACCGTGATATTCGGCACGAAAACACAATGAAATCGGTAAACAGTGTTGTCACGCAATATTAGCCGGAATCGATTCATTTAGCCATTCGAAATGGTTTAATGACTCGGTGATGTTATAAACCCTTATTATAAAATTTATTGAGAATTTCAGTCAAGAAAACGTATTTGGTATGTGAAACGGCCGTTATCGCAACGCTGATTAGACACGCGTTTTCTACCGCCTATTCAACTGAATATTCACCGGTTTATGTTATAACCGAAAAATAAATATTATAATTATATTTATTGGACTCGTGTAATATTTTAAATGTTCAGAAATTTTTATAGGCTATCTACGAAGTATTAATATTTTAACATATTCAAATACCGCGGTATAATACCTATTGATTTAAACTTATACAACACAAATTAAAATATCATTAGTATTGCTGTCTTCCTACTCAATTCGTGTCAATTGAACTTGCACGTTTCAAATTAGACACGTTTCAAATTAGAATCTTAGTCATCACATATGTGTAAGCATCTGCAATTCACTTATCTAAATACTACACTCTTTCTCGATCCATCTATCTGTACTATATATACACATACAAACTACATACATTAAGACACAAAAATTAATAATAATACAGAAAAGACAAAAGGAAAACGAGAAGGAAAGAAATATATATAGAGAGAGAGAGAATGAGACAGTGACAGCCCCTCCGTCTGGTCTCTCCGGCGAACCCAGCTCCTTCTCCGATGGTTCACCCGACGAGCCCATTTCCGACCACAGCCATGAACCGATTCCATCGTGTGATATATATCAACTTAGTGATGGTGACTCAGTTGGTGTTTGGTTTGTATTTCGACGACGAGAATGAAGAAGGTGGTGGCGGTGAACCGCCGGAACAGTAGTAATAATGGTGATGGTAGCAGTTTGGTAGATGGTGGTTGTGGTTAGAAATCCAAACGAGTGTCGGGAATAACCCGGTAAACCCATCTTCACTTTCGGTCTATGTTACGGTGAGTTAACTCGGTCGAAACGACAAACCGATAACAGGGAAATACTGGAGGCGAGAAACTAAGTGGAGAGAGCTATTCATTTAGCCTAATCGGACAACTTTATTATTTCGATTATTCGGACTCGATACACAACCCGTCGGAAAGGTATTCATATATTATTCGGTATTATTATTCGACTTAAATTAAGTTAAGATTAATATTAATAAAATTGATTAAATGATAATTAATATAAACATATTAAAATAGATAAAAATAAATAAACATATATAAATTATATAAATAAACGATAAATGATTTAAAATAAATTAAATCGATTATTGGATTAAAGGATTTCTAACATGTATTTTGAAATAAATAAATATTTAGAAGTTCGTGTGAACCGAAAGGGTAAACGCCTGTATATTGGGGTCTTTGGCAAAGCGAGAGTGTCGTATAAATCCCAACTGGGACCAGACACGCCTCGAGGACATAATGGTCGCTTTTTGACATTAAGAAAATATACAATCTTAATAATAAGACGTTATTAGGATTATAAGACGTATAAATAAACATAAAAGATGTTTATTATATTTAGCCTTATATTTATGCAATTCAGTACGTGATTAGGTTGAAATAAGGATTATAGTGACGGTTCTGTCAGAGATAATCAGAAAAAGAATAGAGGTGAGTCACTCTCTCACTGGGCAATTACTTCTATAAAGAGGGATGTGTTGTTCCTGTAATTAACTTATATATTTGACTGCCATTAGTATATATAAATGTTGAGGCCTGAAGTGTTAGATATGATATTGGAAGAGGGCTCAAGTGACACGTACAAATAGGTAGTATGCATACACATAGACCTAGTTGCTTAAATGAACGTTTCTGATATCGACTCTGTGATCCCTGCCATGGATATACATGTTTATATGATGCTGTAG
This sequence comes from Deinandra increscens subsp. villosa, assembly GCA_039602395.1. Taxonomy (NCBI): domain Eukaryota; kingdom Viridiplantae; phylum Streptophyta; class Magnoliopsida; order Asterales; family Asteraceae; genus Deinandra; species Deinandra increscens. The sequence goes on from JBCNJP010000017.1 coordinate 9,790,679, forward strand.
TCAAAATTTGATATGTGATTTCAAATGAATTGTTATCTTTATGAAACTCACCAGCAATATGCTGAGCCCCAAATGTTGTCTTTTTCTTTTGGACGCACATCCTAGGTACCATGTGGTAGCGGATAGCTAGACATGGATTGGACGATGAAGAAGCTAGTATAGAAGTTTAAATTTTGGTTGGACGAAGACATAGACTTGTAGTTTCAAATAGAACTTGGACTTTGTACTAGTGCTTTGTAGATTCTACAACTTTTGTTATGAATAAAAGTTAAAGACTTCCGCTGTAAATTTTAATTTGTGCCATGTGCTTTTTGTTATTCGACGCGTAACACTCCCTAGTGCTTATCCTGGGATGCGCGTGTTACCCACACACGGGGAAGACGTGAATGAACTCACCTTAAAAGAGGTTCTTGGTGTAAGTGTGGCCTTCTGGCAAACAACTCCTAATTTTTATCTATAAAAGAAAGTAAGAAGCTAGTATGTTAACATATCATGTTGTATTTATTACGAACATCACGAGATAGACTATCTAAGGTCTGACTCTTATTCAGTGTCAGGTTGTCTCGCTCTTATTCAGTGCAAGACTGTAGTATCGATATTCACTCGATCAGATATCATCGTATAAACGTAATGTAGGTAGGCTAACATACCGGTAGGTAGCTCCAATTGGCTCTTAAGTGTGTGAGAGTTTAAATGGAATTTTGAATTCTTATATAGGAAAAAAATATGTCGTGGCCTCCAAGCTTCTTTATATCTATCTATTCTTGTTTGTGTTTATCCTTCCATAACATAACTGTTATCTAATTTTTTTTATTATTATTATTATTTATGTAAGATGCTTAACTCGTTTTTTCTCTTATAGCTTTTAACCTATAACGTTTTAGTAAATTACGAATATACTGCTAAGACGAGCTAATTTTTATCTACGCGCCAACCTAAGTTTCATTAAAAGTGGAATGGGGTTCAAATTATATATAGAGTAAATTATGGATTGCATCCCTGTGGTTTGCAATCCGTTTTGAATTGAGTCCAAAGGTTCAGAAATTTTCGTCTAGAAGTCTGAGGTTTGTATTTCTTTGTTATTTGAGTCCTTCTCACTAACAGAGTTAACTTTTTCTGTTAAATGAAAGGGTATATGAGTCATTTTACATCTTAGGGACCTGTTATATAAATTAATAATATATAAGGGCTATTTTTGCAATTTAGATAAAAAATTAAAAAAAAACAAAAATAAAACAAGTAATGACCAGAATAGGCAGATGAAAAAAAAAATGAGATTTGAGAGATAGGGTTTCTCGATCGTCGTCTCCACCGCAGCTTTAGGTTTTCAATCGGGGGTTTTCGATCGTCGTCTCCACCGCAGCAACCCCTTCCGAACCAACCCCAGCAACCCCGTCTCCACCGCAGCTTTGGGTTTCCGTCTCCACCGCAGATCTTGCCATGGGTTTCACAACCGCCCCATCCGCCGCCGTCCAAGAGGCTGCTCTCGCAGTCGTAGTCTCAACAACAAATCTTCGACCGATTACAAAGCCGTCACCGATTTTGAGTGAATCGCCGGCGACCCCTGCGCAAACACCAACGACCTTCTTGCTCCCTTGTTCGATCCAACCCGCCAACCTGGTGTTTGTTGCAGGTCCCGAGTGAGAGAGGAGGCGGCTCTCTCCGGCATTCCTTTTTCCGGCCGCCTAACTCCGATGGTCTCCACCACCGTAAGGGCCGCCGCCACTGGCTTGACTCGCCGGGGGTTTGAATGGTTCCAGGGCTGCTGGGTTTCGCCGGTGAACGAAGAAGAGGGGGGGATATAGCGTCGTAAGCTAGGTTCGGACAGGGAAAAGGAGGCCGCCGGAGGGGGTGATACCGGCAACGACCGGAGATTGCGAGGGGGTTTTCACCGGCGGAAGAAGAAAGGGGGAGGGATGAAGGCTTACAAGCAAATCCAACCACCTCACGGGCCTCCGGTGATTCACCACCACCGATTCAATTTTTCCAAATCCCTCGATAATCACAGCAGCATAAAAAAACTACCACTGTTGAATTCGAGGTGGAGCTCTGGTAGGGTTAATGGCGGTGATGAGGACGATCGAAAATCAAGCAGGGAGCTCCGGTAGGGTTAATGGTGGTGGTTTTGATCGGAGGGAGAGAAGTGGAGGCAATCAATGTATGTAGGTAGAATATTAGGTTTTTAAAACTTTTAATATTTATATGTAATTACAAAAATAGTCCTTTTATGTTATTAAGTTACAAAAATAGCCTCTGCATTTTAATACCCTAAAAATTTACATAACAGGTCCCTGATGTGTAAAATTACTATAATACCCTTTGAGTTAACAGAAAATTTAAACTCTGTTAGGCCCAGGGACTCAAATAGCAAAGAAATACAAACCTCAGACTTCCAGACGAAAATTTCTGAACCTTTGGACTCAATTCAAAACGGGTTGCAAACCACAGGGACGCAATCCATAATTTACTCTTATATATATATTATTATTATTATTATATATGATCTCCTATAACACTAAATACTCCTCTAGATGTCATATACTAGCCATGACTCGTATAGATACCTCTGATTTAATTATATCCTTTAAACGATATCAGGTATAGAGAACTTGGATTCTCATAAGAGTCTACACTTTAATTTAGACTTAACCAGAAAAAAAATGGCTTCAATCCAAGAGTGGCAAGAACCTCTTTTAAGGTTTGTCGTTTGGACCGAGTTAACTCACTGACATGCAATGTCTGGTTAAGTCTTCTGGAAAAACATCCGCGTATTCCGATATGATCGGCATTTCTTTCATTTCTTTTCCCTTGGTGCTACTGACCACTGAGATCATATGCACCATGCCTTGCTTCCTTAAGTAGCTGGCGGCCTTCATTGTGGAAATGAACTTAGTTGGTTTAGGAATTTTGTTACCTTGGACGGTGATAATTTTCCATGTTGGCGTACATATCTCCACAGAGTTGTTATCGCATAAGATTCGTGCTTGGTTGGCGGCTAACCAGTCCATTCCTAATACTATATCGAATCCAGCAAGACATATTGGTAAAATGTTTGCTTTAAATTTATGTCCTAATATATCTATATTATTTTCGATTAGTACATCTTAAATGTGGGTGGGGTTTCCGTCTGCGGTTTCTACCGTACAGACTTGACTAAGTCGAGTTAGCGGTAGATCAAATGTTTAACAAAAAGTCCTACTACTAAAACTTTGATTTGCTCCTGAATCGAACAACACTTTAGTGTAGATGTCATTAACGAGGAACGTACCTATAATGACGTCCGGTATCATTTTAGCCTCTTACGCAGTAAGAGCAAATGCTCTTGCATTCTTCTTGTTTCCATTCGTGCTCTTGGCTTTGTTGTCTGGAGCCTTCAGTTTCGGACATTCGGTGCGGAAATGACCGAGTTCATCACAATTGAAGCAGGTTCGGTTGGCACTCTTTTTCTTCCTAATTCCTCCTCAGTGTGTCCCGAAAATTTGCAAAAATTGCATATTTGAGGTTTGTAATAGATACATTTCCCGGAATGTTTCTTCTTACAAAATTTACAGAAGGGTGGAGTAGAGGTTTGCCCTATATTTTTTTATACTCATTACCCACGCAGAATCCTTGGGTAATCTTTTGGTCCAATTCCCTGTTTTTATTTTCATCTTGGGTTCGGAATAGTCCATCAGTCATGGTATTGGCAATCTCAACTGTTTCGTCAATGGTTTGGGGTCTCGCTGCCTTTACCTGATCACGGATTTCCAACACCAGTCCCCAGATGTATTGAGAGAGAAGCACAGACTCTGGCGAAGCCAAAGCCGGTACCATACGAGCATACTCAAAGAATTTTGTCGTATACTCCCGACATTCAGTTGCAACCATTTTGTGGTTTAGGAACATAGTGGAAATATTTCTCCTTTTCGTTAGGAGGACAAAATTTACGTTCCACTCTTTCTTTGAATTCGGTCCAAGACATCGCATAGGTTGCGTCATTTCCTCGAGACTGAAAAATGGTATTCCACCATTCAACAACTTCATTGTTAAAAAGGTTAGAGGCAAATAATACTTTATCTCCTTTAGTACATTTGCTGATTCTGATGACTGCTTCGGTTTTCTCTAGCCAGCGCAGGGTGGCTATCGCTCCTTCTTTTCCAGAGAATTCAGTGGGTTTACAATCAAGAAAATTCTTGTAAGTACAACCGGGGGTTGTCCTCATTCTCTTGGGAACATGACTTTTATGACATCAGTATTGTTCCCGACAACATTGCGGCTAGCAACAGTGTGAGTTCTCTTTCTGCTAGGTGGTCTAGGGTCTGATTGGTGACGTGTAACATTATATAGATTTGTTCTGGGTTGATTATTTTGCTCGCTGTTTCCAACCCTATGTGAGTTTTGTGGAATGGCAGGTCCACGAACGACTTATGCTATTCGAGGGATTGCATCAACAATTTGTTGACTAATAAAATTAGCTAGATCATCTCTATCCATAAAAATGATTTTGGTTTTCTTGGTTATTGCTATTAGCTTGGTTTGACATCTATAGTATAATATAATTAATATATTTATTCGAAGTACCAAGGTTTATAAACAATTACACATAAAGCACGTAAAGTTATGCGAATAACACATATTTTGTCAAAAGCGTCGACTTTGCGACATTTACTCTTTTTCTATTGTTATATTAGCATTAGGGGTGTTCACGGTCTGGTTTATACGGTTTTAAAACCGCGAAACCGAACCGATAACCGGTTTGGCCTTGTTGTCTGGAGCCTTCAATTTCGGACATTCAGTATGGAAATGACGAAGTTCACCACAATTGAAGCTTGTTCGGTTGGCACTCTTTTTCTTCCTACATTCCTCCTCAATGTGTCCCAAAAATTTACAAAAATTGCATATTTGAGGTTTGTAATAGATACATTTCCCGGAATGTTTCTTCTTACAAAATTTGCAGAAGGGTAGAGTAGAGGTTTGCCCTATATTTTTTTTATATTCATTACCCACGCGGAATCCTTGGGTAATCTTTTGGTCCAATTCCCTGTTTTTATTTTCATCTTGGGTTCGGAATAGTCCATCAGTCATGGTATTAGCAATCCCAACTGTTTCTTCAATGGTTTGGGGTCTCGCTGCCTTTACCAGATCACGGATTTCCGACACCAATCCCCAGATGTATCGAGAGATAGGCACAGACTCTGGCGAAGCCAAATCCGGTACCATACGAGCATACTCAAAGAATTTTGTCGTATACTCCCGACAGTCAGTTCCAACCATTTTGTGGTTTAGGAACAGAGTGGAAATTTTATCCTTTTCGTTAGGAGGGCAAAATTTACGTTCCACTCTTTCTTTGAATTCGGTCCAAGACATCGCATAGGTTGCGTCATTTCCTCAAGACTCTTTCTTTGAATTCGGTCCAAGGCATCGCATAGGTTGCGTCATTTCCTCAAGACTGAAGAATGATATTACACCATTCAAGAGCTTCATTGTTAAAAAGGTTAGAGGCAAATAATACTTTATCTCCTTCAGTACATTTGCTGATTCTGATGACTGCTTCGGTTTTTTTTAGCCAGCGCAAGGTGGCTATCGCTCCTCTTTTCCAGAGAATTCAGTGGGTTTACAATCTAGAAAATTCTTGTAAGTACAACTGGGGGTTGTCCTCATTCTCTTGGGAACATGGACTTTTATGACATCAGTATTGTTCCCAACAACATTGCGGCTAGCAACAGTGTGAGTTCTCTTACTGCTAGGTGGTCTAGGGTTTGATTGGTGATGTGTAACATTATTTAGATTTGTTCTGGGTTGATTATTTTGCTCGTTGTTTCCAACCCTATGTGAGTTTTGTGGAATGGCAGGTCCACGAACGGCTTCTGCTATTCGAGGGATTACATCAACAATTTGTTGACTAATTAAATTAGCTAGATCATCTCTATCCATAAAGTGATTTTAGTTTTCTTGGTTATTGCTATTAGCTTGGTTTGACATCTGTAGTTTAAATAATATCGTTAATATTTTTATTCGAGGTACCAAGGTTTATAAACAACTACACATAAAGCACGTAAAGTTATGCGAATAACACATATTTTCTCAAATTCGTCGACTTTGCGACATTTACTTTTTTTCTATTGTTATATTAACATGTGTCATACAAGCCTACTTAAAATGAGTATTCTACGTCAACAATTTCCACATACCATTTTACACTTTTTTTTCACACATAATGTATAGGCTATAGGCTTCATATGTGTTCTTTGAATCATACTAAAACCTCGAGTACTTCCACATCAGGTTTTCCCCCATGTCTCTCATCCAATTACCTATAGAGATTAATTCATCCCCATGTTGCTGAAGTTCAGTTCTATCGGCAGGGGTCACAGTAGGTAATTCCTGATTGGGCATATTTGGATTGTACATTAACTGTTCATAGGCCCAATCATTCACCCACCACTCCTCGGTTGAAGCCGGGATTGGCGGTGCAATGGGGTTTAATATGTCTATATGTGGGAACATGTTATCTAAGTTATCTACTACCGGTTCATACGGTATCGGGTTTGTATAAAAAGGTGAATCTAAGGTTTGAAAAAGTTCACATGCTTCAAGAGATTGTTGAAATCTTTCCCATGGTTCTTGTGTAGGGGTAACTACGGGTGGTGCGATAGGTGGTTGGGGGTGATTCTGGTTGTTGGAATGCAGGCAAAGCTAACACTATACGGGGTGATGATGACGATGAGGCTTTTGCATGTTTAGCCTCTCGGGCTTCTCTTCTTCCTTTTAAGTATCTAGCCATATCTTTAATATTCCTACGTCTACGTTTTGGTTTGGATTTAGGGTTTGAGGGTCCTATATCTCTAGGTAGATGATCGCCTTTGTCATGCCCATCCATATTCAAATATTCATTTATCATCCAGTGTTGTCATCCATGCTTTAAGCAAGGTAACAATATGCAACAAGAACATGTATTTTCATAGATAAGAATCGTTTAACTATATGCAACAGATAAAATACCTTTGTCTTTGGTAAGAAAGGAGTCTATCTCGTGATGTTCGTATTAGAGCCACTAGTTTAAGCAATTAAGCATGTGTTTGTACTTAAGTTAAACTAGCAAGTTCTTGTTGCATATTAAGTATGTGTTTGTACTTAAGTTAAACGATTCTTATCTATGAAAATACATGTTCTTGTTGCATATTGTTACCTTGCTTAAAGCATGGATGACAACACTGGGATGATAAATGAATATTTGAATATGGATGGGCATGACGAAGGCAATCATCTACCTAGAGATATAGGACCCTCAAACCCTAAATCCAAACCAAAACGTAGACGTAGGATTATTAAAGATATGGCTAGATACTTAAAAGGAAGAAGAGAAGCCCGAAAGGCTAAACGTGCAAAAGCCTCATCATCATCATCATCACCCCGTATAGTGTTAGCTCTGCCTGCATTCCAACAACCAGAATCACCCCAACCACCTATCGCACCACCCGTAGTTACCCCTACACAAGAACCATGGGAAAGATTTCAACAATCTCTTGAAGCATGTGAACTTTTCCAAACCTTAGATTCACCTTTTTTATACAAACCCAATACCGTATGAACCAGTAGTAGATAACTTAGATAACATGTTCCCACCCATAGACATATCAAACCCCATAAACCCCATTGCACCACCAATCCCGGCTTCAACCGAGGAGTGGTGGGTGAATGATTGGGCCTATGAACAGTTAATGTACAATCCAAATATGCCCAATCAGGAATTACCTATTGTGACCCCTGCCGATAGAACTGAACTTCAGCAACATGGGGATGAATTAATCTCTATAGGTAATTGGATGAGAGACATGGGGGAAAACCTGATGTGGAAGTACTCGAGGTTTTAGTATGTTTCAAAGAACACATATGAAGCCTATAGCCTATACATTATGTGTGAAAAAAAAGTGTAAAATGGTATGTGGAAATTGTTGACGTAGAATACTCATTTTGAATAGGCTTGTATGACACATGTTAATATAACAATAGAAAAAGAGTAAATGTCGCAAAGTCGACGAATTTGACAAAATATATGTTATTCGCATGACTTTACGTGCTTGATGTGTAGTTGTTTAGAAACCTTGGTACCTCGAATAAAAATATTAACGATATTATTTAAACTGCAGATGTCAAACCAAGCTAATAGCAATAACCAAGAAAACCAAAATCACTTTATGAATAGAGATGATCTAGCTAATTTAATTAGTCAACAAATTGCTAATGCAATCCCTCGAATAGCAGAAGCCGTTTGTGGGCCTGCCATTCCACAAAACTCACATAGGGTTGGAAACAACGAGCAAAATAATCAACCCAGAACAAATCTAAATAATGTTACACATCACCAATCAAACCCTAGACCACTTAGCAGTAAGAGAACTCACACTTTTGCTAGCCGCAGTGTTAGTCGGGAACAATACTTATGTCATAGAAGTTCATGTTCCCAAGAGAATGAGGACAACCCCCGGTTGTACTTACAAGAATTTTCTAGATTGTAAACCCACTGAATTCTCTGGAAAAGAGGGAGCGATAGCCACCCTGCGCTGGCTAGAGAAAACCGAAGCAGTCATCAGAATCAAAAAAATGTACTGAAGGAGATAAAGTATTATTTGCCTCTAACCTTTTTTAACAATGAAGCTCTTGAATGGTGGAATATCATTCTTCAGTCTCGAGGAAATGACGCAACCTATGCGATATCTTGGACCGAATTCAAAGAAAGAGTGGAAATTAAATTTTGTCCTCCTAACGAAAAGGAGAAAATTTCCACTCTATTCCTAAACCACAAAATGGTTGGAACTCACTATCGGGAGTATACGACAAAATTCTTTGAGTATGCTCGTATGGTACCGGCTTTGGCTTCGCCAGAGTCTGTGCTTATCTCTCGATACATCTGGGGACTGGTGTCGGAAATCCGTGATCTGGTAAAGGCAGGGAGATCCCAAACCATTGAAGAAACAGTTGAGATTGCCAGTACCATGACTGATGGACTATTCCGAACCCAAGATGAAAATAAAAACAGGGAATTGGACCAAAAGATTACCCAAGGATTCCGCGTGGGTAATGAGTATAAAAAAAATACAGGGCAAACCTCTACTCCACCCTTCTACAAATTTTGTAAGAAGAAACATTCCGGGAAATGTATCTATTACAAACCTCAAATATGCAATTTTTGTAAATTTTCGGGACACATTGAGGAGGAAAGTAGGAAGAAAAAGAGTGCCAACCGAACCAGCTTCAATTGTGGTGAACTTGGTCATTTCCGTACTGAATGTCCGAAACTGAAGGCTCCAGACAACAAGGCCAAGAGCACGAATGGAAACAAGAAGAATGCAAGAGCATTTGCTCTTACTGCACAAGAGGCTACAATGATACCGGACGCCATTACAGGTACGTTCCTCGTTCATGACATCTACGCTAAAGTGTTGTTCGATTCAGGAGCAAATCAAAGTTTTAGTAGCAGGACTTTTTGTCAAACCCTCTACTGCTAACTCGACTTAGTTAAGTCTGTACGGTAGTAACCGCAGACGGAAACCCCACCCACTTTCAAGATGTATTAATCGAAAATAATATAGATATATTAGGACATAAATTTAAAGCAAACATTTTACCAATATTTCTTGCCGGATTCGATATAGTATTAGGAATGGACTGGTTAGCCGCCAACCATGCACGAATCCTATGCGATAACAACTCTGTGGAGATATGTACGTCAACAGGGAAAATTATCACTGTCCAAGGTGACAAAACACCTAAACCAATTAAGTTCATTTCCGCAATGAAGGCTGCCAACTACTTAAGGAATCAAGGCATGGTGTATATGATCTCAGTGGTTAGTACCACCAAGGGAAAAGAAATGAATGAAACTCCGATCATATCGGAATTCTCAGATGTTTTTCCAGAAGACTTAACCAGACAACCACCCGATCGTGAGTTAGAATTCCGAATACACCTAATACCAGGAACTGCTCCAATCGCAAAACACACATTTGATTCTTTTTGCAACATGTCCATAATATTGAGAAGTTTATGCCTGTAAAATTTGAGAAGCTAACTCCAAGTTTGGAGCAAATTATGCGTATTTACAAATGGTGTGATAATGGCAACAAACCTTAGTTTTAACAAACTTCAGACACGCATAACTTTCTCAATACTTAACCTTTTGGGTTGATTTCTTTTTGCAACAAGTTTATAATATTATGAAGTTTATGCCTGTAAAATTTGAGAGGGTAACTCCAAGTGTAGAAGCAAATTATGCATGTCACCAAATGTGTGTTTTGTGTTTGGCTTTTTAGTTTTACAATTATGCAATTTGACTTGGAATTGTGCATCTATGTTTTCCTACAAGTTTAGGACTTGTGTTTAAGTGTTATGACCAAAATGAATGCATGATAACATATTTGTTTATTGATAAGCAATTCGTCCAAGCGACAACCTCTAATTTGATTAGACCGTATTCACTAAAATAGGTCAATCCTAACCAACAACATCCCAAATGTTTATACTGATCTTTATCACCTTAACACTACGCTCAGGATTAAATCTTACTCGAAAACATTTCACCTTAGAGTAGATCTTTGAAATTTTGAGAGTGGGTAAATAATTCAAGTAGGGCTTTGCTATTTATAACACTTTTCTTAACTGAGTAGAAAGACGGTATGTCTGAAATTTAGATTCAATCTTCAAGTTTGAAGTTACACGTGTATGCAAACCATGTGTATATCTTTACATGTTAGACAACACATGATGATAAACTCACATGCATACATACATGTATGCTTACTTTCCAATTAAGAAATCTTCATTTTGTGAAGATGTGTATCAACACATACACACGTGCATTTGATACCTTCTTTAGGATTTCTTTTTATTATTATTTATTTATTTATTTATTTTAAAACTTTCATGTATACGTGTATTCCATTACATAACATGTATTTTTAATTTAAATTAAGTGTGAATGAATATTAAACTTCCCATACATAAATTATAGATCAAGATGATATCCAATATATGATAAGTATTTGAAACGGTATTTATAATACTAATGACATACTTATAGTGTTGCCACTTAGGTTGTAGCCTAGTGGTAGGGCAACCTTTTAGGAAGAGACCAAGGTTCAAATCTTGGCATGGTGAAATTTGGTGTAAAATAAAAAATTAGCCGTTCAAAAAAAAAAAATACTTAAAGTGTTACAATTAGACGTCTAAATCCATACATTACATTTCAAAGTATACGAGTAGTATAAGTTGCTTGGTTATATTTGTATTTTATTTTTATTTTATCATTTTTTGAAGAACGTAATCGTTACCTAGATTTTTGGGTATTAGAATTCCACCTCCCTTAAAATAAATTTCGTCCTCGAAAAAGTTAAACTATATATCAAGTGTAAAAATGATCAAGAGGGAACATAAACAAATATTTTCAAAATCATATTTGAAGTCTTCTTTTTTTTCTTTTTTTTCTTTTTAGGGGTGTTTTCTCTGTGTTAGTCAAGTATGTACATCAAGGAATGTTTAGTAAACTAGAATCAAAAGTGGATAAGAAGGTTTAGAACATCATAGAAAACAAAATGTGAAGTATGCATATCGAAGTAGGCTTATACCGATTAGTCAAGCATGTTGTTCAGGAGTTATAAGAGGAGTCTTATATATTCTAAGGCATAATCTACATATTAGGATTCCAGAAGCGCACATATGTATCTGTAAATTCACGATTACGTTCTAGAACCGTAATCATCAATTTACCTTACAACCGTGCCCTAAGTGTCCTCCCTTCATGCATCATAATGATTAGGACAACTGACAAGAAAATGAAGGAACAATAACCGCGTGATTAAGAGATGAAAAATTCCAATAGGTAACTCAAGGGTTATCTAATATTATATAGAGATCTTGTAGAACATGTCTTGCGGCATGCGTGATAGCAAAGTCTTAATTAACCTTAAACAAGTATCATGATATCTTAAGTCGTGTCACAAGGTCTTTAGAAAGTCGTTTCTTATGATCTAATAAAAGCTAGATATTGAAGCGAAGAGGGGGCGATGATGTTAATCACTAGGAAATAATATACCATGAAGCAAGGAAGGTCCTACGATTAGCGATAAAGAGACCTCTAACTGATTGAACCGAAGCTCACAAAATGAAGACAAGGAAGATTTACCAGAAGATGAAATCCTAACCCAACGTCTACCCATTACCTCACAGGTTTGTTTTTGTTTTAGTTTTCTACAGGAAAGAGCCTTTGCTCTGATACCATAACTGTAACACCCCAATCCCGGCATTAAGGTTGACATGTCAACCTTAAACTACTCGTTAGACGTTGGAGATACTTACACATATGTGATGAATAGAATCTGTAAACCATATCTGGATAAATTCTTGATCGTCTACGTTTCGGTGAGTTAACTCGGTACAAACGACAAACCGACAACGAGGAAATACTTGTGGCGAGAAACTAAGTGGAGAGAGCTATTCATTTATCCTAATCGGACAACTTTATTATTTCGATTATTCGGACTCGATACACGACCCATCAGAAAGGTATTCATATTATATTATTCGGTATTATTATTTGACTTAAATTAAGTTAAGATTAATATTAATAAAATTGATTGAATGATAATTAATATAAACGTATTAAAATAGATAAAAATAAATAAACATATATAATAAACGATAAATAAATTAAATCGATTACCGGATTAAAGGATTTTAATATATATTTTGAAATAAATAAATATCTAGAAGTTCGTGCGGACCAGAAGGGTAAACGCCTATACACTGGGTTTCTGGCAAAGTGAGTTAAGCAGAAGAAATGGCTTCAATCCCTTGACATATCTTTCCAACGAAGACAAAATGAACTCACTTAATAAAAGGCTTTAGATACATTACAGGGATTAAGTAGCTTGCTAAATTTCCAAGCTCTAGATTTCCATTCAAGTTTTGTAATAGTATCTGTCCGTGTGAGAGTCTAAATGGAAATTTGACACTTGCTTACACAGTGAAGTGTAGACTGCTTTTGTGAAGAGACTCTGATTCTATTCATCATGTCCTATATCCCTAGGTAGAAGCTCACAAAATGAACTCACTAAATAAAAGGCTCTGATACCACAAAATGACTAAGATGAAATCCTAACCCAACGCTGTAACATCCCGATTCTAATATGACTAAAATCTCGTTAAATTCACGTTAAGCGTGAATTCCGGTTATGGGTACATTAAAATTAAGTGCCAACTATTAATTAGGTAGAAGGTAGGGGACTTATGATATAAATATGAAAGTTTAGGTTATTAAATAACCTAAATATAGACCTAGAAGGACTTATAATGTAATTTAGTGAAACTAAATTAAACAAAAGAAAAAAAATAAGGGGAGGATGCGTATGAAGCATCAGAGCTCGCAGGTCTCCCATCTCATGCCCTAGAAATCGAAATCTTCAATTGAAGGAGGAATATCTGTGATTTTTTGATGGTTAATGGAGTTTCTTGAAGCTCTAACCATAGCTAATCTAGTGAAGGTGATCGGGGTAAGTAATCCCTACATACTTGCATGTTAAGTTTTGAAAAACTAATGATGATTTGGTCGAGTTGGGGCTGTGAATTAGTATCTAATGTCTTGTATGATGATTGAATGGTGATTTGAACACCATAGTGCTTGCTATTTGACTTAAGCACCAAGTTTTGGGTGTGGAGACCTTAGGTCACGGATATTGAGCATAAATTTGGGAAAATTGATTACCCAAGATGTAGTTGGAATGATTGTTGCTAAATTGTTTTACAATGTGCTAAATGTGTTATACGAAATCGATAGAATGTAATATCAATGTGTTATGCAAAATATGGGTTGAAACATAAGCAAGTTAAGTTGAAACATGCTTGTTAATGCTATGCACATAAGGTGCTCGATGAAATGCCTAAGTGAGATTGATTATGTGGATTCATGACTAAATGTAGGAATGTTATATTACTAAGAATCATGAAATAGGAATGTGCATGAAATGTGAAATCCATGCTTATATAATGTGTTAAACGGAATGATGTAAAACCATAAAAATGATAAAAATCTAATTGTGGGGCTGTTTTGAAAGGGTTGTATAAGACCACTTGTATGTCCGTTTGGGGTGGATGATATACGATCGAAAAGCTTGTTGTGAATACTATGTTTCGTGTTTGAACACTTGAAACTGAATCTGACTTATAATGGGTCAAAACTACACGTTAATATGGCCATTTAATTTTCCAGCATGCTGTTTGGAAATAAATGTAGTTGCTGTCCTGTTTGTAAAATTGATGTATTAAGTCATAGAAAAATCGTTAGAAGGTGTACCATATACGCTTGGAAAGGTCTTTCGGTGTACTACCTTTCATCTTTGAACATGAAATGATAGAAAAATTCGTAGAGGGGTCAAAAAGGACCATTACAGCAGCATTGCTGAAAAATATGGTACAAGAATTTATTTTTTATAAAATATCGAATCTTGTAAGGATGGAAGAGTTGATTTCTCATGTATCTTATAACACATATATGATGATTAGTTGATGTTATATTGATCTTAATTATGAATAATGAGATCATGAAGCATAGTAGATGACGTTATTAGTCATAGAATTGAAAAGCTTATGATGATGTCTAAATACTTGCAATTCGTGTATGATTGTATGAAAGTATGAAAAAGATGCATGATGCTATACTCTGGTTGCTTATTAATTTAATTATGTGTTAAACATATAATGGATTACCTAGCTAAAGGGGTAACGTCAAAGTTATGCCCAAATGGGTAGTTTGACTTTTAAAAGTCAAACTAGCCTAAGTTATGAATTGATGAATTATGAGGTAGTTAAATCCATGAAAATGGAAGAGGTATGTTATGGAAACTAACCTAATCATTTTATGGATATGATATGATAGTTGATCTTAATGGGCTAGCTAGGTGAAGCTTGCAATCGGATGTGTCAATCGGATAAAGTGAAGGTGGAAATGCTCACATGGATGCAAGGTAAGTACAACTTACACTTACTTAAGTAAAAAATAGAACTCATTAATTATGTAATGTGTATTACTTAAGAATACAAATGGAAGTGTTACATTGAGTAGAATTTGAATCAAAGTAATCATGCAAGGCATGACAAGAAAACCCGTTAGTGCATGACGCCTATGGGTAGAATGTAGAAAGTAACATAGCTTATGTAACAAGTAGTAGAAATGAAATTGTGTATTTGCATACAAATAGAATAAATCATGAGTAATACTAAAGGGGTGATGAATGGTTCTAGGAACCATGAAGCCCAGTTGCCAAAGGGTTCCCCAACGACTAAATTTGACCATAGGTAAGATTCGATGGAATCAATAAACGAATAACAAGTTACAATGAACGGAAATAGGTTTTTAGAGCCCAATCTATGTAACAAGGAAAGGAGGATCATAAATGGTTTATAGAACCATAGATCCTAAAAGCCTAGAGGTGGTCAAATGGGGCATTGGGGAATATCAAGAGCAAGGACCCGTCTTAACGGGTCAAATGAATAAATGGGTCATTTGGACGTTATCTACAATGGTTATGCAATCCAATGACAAGTAGATTAATAAGAATGTAATTATGTGTCTTGGGACATAGAAACTCAAACAAAATGGTAAAGTGAGGAATTTGATCCTTAATAGATGTGTAAAACCAATCAAGGTATGTGCATACAATCATGATTATGCCTAATTCTTGTATATGTGAATATAGTTGCAAAATACACGTTGTAGACCTTATTTGGTTCATAATTTTCTGGATTGACACAAGGAAATCGTCTTAACGGGCCAAACGGGTCGGGTGAACCCGAGGTTGGTTATGGTATCATAACCATGACTAAGGTATGTATTTTGCCTTATAAACATGTTTTAGAATAGTGATTTGAAGACCTGGAATGGCTGGGAGAAGTCCCTAAAGAATCTGGATGAATTTGGCAAAATTGGTGAAAAACCATAAAAATATTCTAAGTATGAAACTGGCCAAAATCGGCCAAATCCCTGGGAATTCAGCTCCAAGCGTATCGCTTGGAGCATAAGATCTAGTAGGCGATACGCCTGACAATATAAGCGTATCGCCTAGAAAAGAGGTAATTGTAGGCGATACGCCTAGAATCCCTTCTCTGAATTTAATTGTTATTTCTTATTGTTAATGATGTTTATACATGTTTATGCAATAGAAACTCACTATTGAAAGTGAGTGATTTGCAGGTAAAGGGAAAGCCTAGCGGGATGCTCATCAAGACTATGAAGAACCGATCACATCAAGGATGAAAGACCCGTCAAGTATTTTGTGAAAGAAACTTATGTATTAAGTCAATGATCACTTTTGGATATCAAACACTACTAAGGGTATATTTTGTAAATGTAATCCCAAGTGTTGGGCTTATGGTTGTCAAACTATGTATTTTGAACAAAAAAAATTCTGGGACCGATTTTTAATGTTATAATGTTCAAGTTTGGCATCAAATTGTATACAGGTTTTACAATTTGGTATCAGAGCCATGGTTTGAGGAAATTAAGTACTCGGGGAGTACTTGAACTCAAACCTTGAGCTCAGGGAACGGGGAATAGTGACCGGTTCAAGCTTGATGAAGCGTCCAGGTAAGCTGTTTAACCATAAATTGATTGTTACTGCTTGTGTTTAACGGGAATAATAATTCCTATATGCCAGTAAAGGCAAAGCCATTGACTATCACTCAGGGAAACGCACGGGGAGGTGTTCCACACCTGAACCGGGGAGTGCGTGAGTGAAGAGTCCCAGGTAGAAACGGGGTAAGCTAAGGCTAGAAACCTCGTATAAACCTGCGGGAGGATATTGGCCACGACCAATACAATGTTATAAAAACCTTGCTGCAGGCAAAGGTAAATAAAAAGTCTGTAAGCTAATGAAAGTTTAACTCTGTAGATCAATGACAGACCATGATGGCGATGATGCTACAGAGGAACAAGGAAGGGAGGCTTTGAGAGCCCAATTATCGGTAAGACGGGTAGAAACGGGGTAAAGCCTAGGCGAGAAACCTCGTATAAACCTGTGAAAAGTTATTGGCCATGACCAATAAAACTAGAAAACCTTGCCAAGGGCAAAGGAATTTAAAATTGACAAGTATTTTTTAATCCTATTATATTAGGATTATGTTTTTGCCTAAGAACCATATAATGGTTAAGCATGATACAATGGGTAAAAAGGGTTCTAGGGAACCACCACCATGTATGGTGTGGTACTTGATCGTAAATGGTTCATTGGAACCATAAATCATAAATGAGATGAAAATTTCTCAAGGCAACAAGATACCATTGTGACAAGTAATTGTGTAATGTTGTATCTTGAATAAAAATTTCTTAATATAAAAAGGTAGCATTGTGACAAGTAATTGTGCAATGATGTATCTTGAATAAAGGTTCGTTAATATAACAAGATAGCATTGTGACAAGTAATTGTGCAATGTTGTATCTTGAATAGAAATTTTTTCAGGCGTCTTTTTACCATAATTTTTTTCGGGTCGGATCGGGTAAAATAATATTGTACGATATCAACTATCTAGTAGCAATTTCAAGTTTATAATCAAAGTAGATCTTGCAACCCGCGCTTCGTGCCGAGACGTTTCGGTAGTTGGTCTTTGATAAGCAAAAATCTAAGACAAATACTCACTACACATATTTAGTGTTTGATTGGTTTATACCTATCTAATACAACAGCCTCTTGAACCCTTTTTTTTTGTTCTTCTTGATCTCAGGGAGCAACAAATATTGGTTCAAATCTTCAATAACCTAAAGTCTCATAACCGAGATGATTCCTATGATGAATAGGTACCTACTTCAGCCCCTAAACAACAATTTCTGATTTAAATATAAAGAGATATTAAGTCCCCGTAGCTTGAAATTAACACTATAACAACTAATAAACTTTTAGGAATTCCTCTTGCTACATCTAACACTATGAATCATTAATCCTAAACATAGCATCAAAAATCTGTTATAATCAGTAGGTCTACTACATAGCAACAAAATCTGAACGAAAATACATACCTGAGCAGCTGAGCTGTGAAAAATCGAGAGGGAGAGCCGGAGAGGAACGCAGAGCCGCAGAGGGGTCGTGGTCGCCTGTCGAGAGCCAGAGAGGGAGATATCGTGGTCTCCGATCGGCGGTCGCCGGCGTGGCTGTTTGCGACCGGTGAGTGCTGAGAGATTGAGAGCGAGAGTGAGATTGAGAGGAGGAGTGGGTCAAGTGGTTGTTTCTGTGGGACTATGGCAGATTATCAATTAGGTTTAGTTAGGGTTCTAATTTAGGGGTCGAATATTTTAAAAAATAATCAGAAAAACCGACGCGAATAGATCGAACCCGGGTCTCAAGATAGTTGGGCGAACTTAACAACATAGCAGAAAACCACTGCGCTACTTTCATTTTTTATTAACTCAATTAGTGGGGGTCAATTATATATATTTATGGGGGTCATTAGAATTTTCGTTTATAACGCTCTACTACTAATCGAAAACCGATGGGGTTCGCTTGACCCCCCCCCCCCCTTACATGTGGGTCCGCCCCTGGTCACGAGGTGTCATTTAAACGTTTACAAAATAATATATATTGTTGTTGATACTGGTGACAGGTACGTATCATGGCTTAAAAGGTCAAACATATAACTATTTGCTTATTTACTATATTAGATTATTTTCTTCATGCATTATGCCAAAACATCTCCAAAGTTTAGGTTAGAATGCATGTTTTAGTGTAATTGTCATATGCAAGTATGCTATTTGATTGTACTCTTTGTTGTCTTGTCTATACGTATTGATATGTGATATTGTGGGTTTATAAATTTTATGCTCAATAATGGATGTAGACTCAAATGTGGGGATGTTTGAAGTATACTTTAGTGCTTTTTTTTTGCATTTGGACTGTCATATATAACTGATGATTAACATAGGCTTGCTATATGACTATAAGTTAAGTATTGTTTTGACAAACCTACTATCTTCTCATATAATCATGGATTGGCTGTCATAGAGAGACATTTTACTGTTACTTAGGGAATAATAGTCTTTTCACACCTGCATAATTCATTGTGAACGAGGTAGCGTTGGCTTGAAATGTCCACGTTTTCAGTCTCTTCTTTTCTTTTGATGCGTCAATGTGCATTATGCCACCTTATGCCTTCGTTGTCCTTCTCCAAACACTTTCCTCATCTCTTTTTTTATCTAGCTTTCATCGTTTTATGAATGATCCGTCGCAACGCGTGGATGGATCAAATTCTAGTTTTTGAATGATTTTGCAACCACATGCTTACCGATTCCAAGGTGAGTATACCTAGCGGTCCTTGTCAAATGATCTTGTTCTCTCTGCATTGTTTAGAAATTAAATCGTCCAAAATCGATCGACCAATAACTAAATTGGTCGACTACTTACAGAAAAGGTAAAACCCCTAGCATGAATATTTATCATTGTTTTTTACTTGCTCATTTTCTCCCATTGCCTTTCATTCTATTGCTTGTTTCATTATTACTACAATCTGATTCAGAAGTGCTTCATTATTTGTTCAATTTCATTTGTGATGTGATTTCACGCTTTGGCTTCTATTATATTTAATAGTCTAACTTGTATTTTTTTTTCTTCCTTTCTATTAAAAGTTTACTTGTGCACATGTATTTTATGCATTCATGTGTAATTTATTTATAAAAAAAACGGTTGTAATTCATGCACCTCACTTGGATGATCACAGCTCATCTTTGCAAATGGCAACATAGTTGGGTTGGTAACATGTAAAAGGGGTCACACATTAGGTTGACTAGTCAATAAAATTCGCCCTGCTTCTTAATTTCTGTGAAAATAAACAATGGAACAAATTAGTTAAGTCGAATAAAATAGCAATAAAGCAAGTCCATATACATTCAAATACCACCTTATACATTTGACATGTTAAGAACAAGTCTAAGACAACTACTAATAAAACATGGTCCAGCTCAACAAGCCAAGTGATCAACATTTAATCAATAACCCACTGAAATAATGTAGCTTTTAGACAATTACACTATTACATACAGAAATATCAACACAAAATATCCAAAAGTCAAAACCCTTTGATTATGTTTTTGAATTGATTCCAGGGTAATGTCAGAGCGTTTTCAGGACTACGGAGTCGTTTCTCGCTATTCCACCAAGTAAGAGCCTTCTTGGTCTAACAACCAGAAGCACGACAGACTTTTTAACTCTTCAAGACTCTCTATATTGGTGAATGTATTCTCCATACCTTCGAACCACTGGAGTAGTTTGGTAGGGCCTTCAGATCCGGAGAATATGGGAGGATTACATGAGTTGAAATGTTTGAATGAGCAATTAGTAGCGGTATCGTGATTGTTGTGATTAGTATTCAGACCTTGTTAAAGCTGAACCATCATATTAGGAATGACGGTTGCCATCATCTTTTGAGAAGTTATCAATGTTTGGTTAGCACTAGAACGGTTATGATTTGTAAACGCACACTCTGATATTTTGCGAAGTATCGCCTAAGTGTTTAGGTAAAGTTGTATTTGTGGCTTGTAAGCCAAGAAAAGTGATGAAAATTTTAAACCCGTTTTTTAAAACGACTACACGGTTAAGATTACGGGTGGGGTGTTACACAATATAACACAATACGACACAACTAAGAAGCTCATAAGACACAATGGCGAAGATGATGACGCTTCAAGCACCTAATACACACAATAGTACTAATAACCATTTTTCACATAGAGATATAATATGACACACTATTACTAATTCTTATACACAATATGACACAATTGCCATGAACATTAGACACAATATAACAAAATGGATTCGAATTTTTGTCAAAATTAATAAATTTTATTATGTTTGACTTTTCAAAAGTCCAACTATCATTCTTT
Source organism: Deinandra increscens subsp. villosa (assembly GCA_039602395.1). NCBI lineage: Eukaryota > Viridiplantae > Streptophyta > Magnoliopsida > Asterales > Asteraceae > Deinandra > Deinandra increscens. The sequence goes on from JBCNJP010000017.1 coordinate 9,811,575, forward strand.
GGATAAGAAATTGAGTATTAATTCGATTATGATTGGATATTTGAATGATTTCAGTAGTTTTAGCATGTCAAGACGAATCAAATGCAAGTTACATAATGAATTTTCATGGAGTTTTGATAAACTATCATTTTTCACAACTTCATGAAGGTTCATCAATGGTTGTTTCATGAAATCCCAATGATATTGAACGAATTTGATACCTACAAGTTTAATTTGAGACCCGGAATCCATTGGTGTGATCAATTTGGACTTTCATTAATGATTTGATCGAATTATGATTCAAGTTTTTTAAGCAAAAAGTCCCAATCTTTGTTCTTTTTGTTCATTATCATAACCTGATCAAAACCTATGCAATATGGATCTCTATCTGTTAAGTTTTTTTATCACGAATTCAATGCAAGTTACGACTTGAAATTTCATTTAGAATTAATCAAGTTATGGTGCATCAAAGTTGCTGTTCAAAAAGTACGAATTTAGAGATTGGGAATGGTTGGGGGGTTTTTGAAGGGTTGTGACATATATATTTACGTAATTACCCCTCTATCCCTTTTAAATTATAAACCCTATTTACTAATTTATATGAGATAAATTAAGTTTCATTTAATTGAAAATCTAATATATGTTGAGATGACTTATTAGACTTCTTAGTCTTTTTACTCAAAATTAAACTTTTTATTTAAACATCTCTCTTCTTTCCTATTGTATTTTGTGATGTGAATGTAATTTGATGTACAACTAACTAACGGAAATAAAAATGTAAATTATGAATCTTTTGGATGCTTGATAAAGGAGTAGGATACTCTTTAAATCAATAATACATAATATCTTTTATCAAATACACTTGTATGGTATCGACTACCATGACTGAACGGCCGTCGAATAATAACTTAATGAAGTTGATTTTCAAGAATTTTTTTTTATTTAAAACTATTCTAGGTATGATATATATTATTTTTCTTAACTAATTGTCTAAACTAGACTAATATAACAAAAGCATATGATCACAAGAAGTTTGTCCTTAATATATATATTTTTAATATGTAATCGATTTGTTAATCGAATACAATGTTACATTATACACTCATTTGTTTACCAAACTTTATCATCGTCTTATTTTATTTCTAGAATTAATGATGATTAGTGATGAGTTTATGAGTTGTAATTTACCATCATTATGGCTTCAAAAGCAAGTTAGCAGAATTTATGATCATTGTGTCATGTCTTGGTAGTTACTCAAGTTTACATAAATAAAATAATAATTGATAATCATTCATATTCATATAAATATTATATATATATTCTCAACCACCACAAAATATAATATACTAGAAGAATTTAGAACTAATCTCTCATTAACCCGTTTATACAAGCTTAAACACACTAGTAACACACACAAGAATTAAAGTAGATGTTCAAGACTCGTCATATTTTTTAGTGATGCAACGGGTTTGGCCCCGATGGAACAAGTCGCTTCTCGATACCATAACGTGGATCAATATCATAATGTACTCCTCGTGTTTCTGTTGGCTTCTGATGGTGATGGTGATGGTGATGGTGATAGTGATGGTTTTTAAGATACGGGGCGAAGTTGAATTCGGATGCTAACATCTTTCGACAAGCAGAAAAATGGTGGTGAACGATGATGGTGGCGGTGGCAGTGGAGAATTCAAGATAGTTGAGAAGGAGATAGAGGCAAAGAAGGAAAGAGAGGATGTGGGAGATTTTGAAGGGCATAATGGTAGAGGTGAAGAGGAAACATGGTTTTGAAGTTGAGGGATTGAAAATGAGAGGTGAAATATATAAGGACTCTAAATTTTAGGGTTGATGAATTTATTAGATTTAACTTTTTGGTGTGTGTAACTGTGTATATACGATTGGACCCATTCTCCCCAAAAAGTGCCTTGAAATACAAGGAATGTTTGCACTTTACATGGATTATTATAAAATTTATGTGTATATATATATTTTTCATTTTATGATTTTGTTTGATGATGTTAATTAGATGATGATGTTAATTAGATGATTATGTTAATCACCGTAAGATATTTTTTACTTATTAAATTGTATAAAGCCGTTAGGATGAAATACATGAGTTTTTTTTATAATGAATATGTAAAGTTATCTGTATGGCGTATTAATGTATTATTTTAATTCATACTATCTATATCTCTATATATCTATCTATCGTGAAAAGTTCATTGTAGACACCCTCATAAGTGTAGACAGTTAGACACCCTTTTTCACCATTAGATCTCTTGATCTAATAGTTGTGATTAATTTCCTTTTTTTCTTTTTTTCTTTTTTCTCATTAATTAGAAACTTTCACATGTGAAAAAGAGCTATTTCACATGTGAAAGTGTCTACAATGAACCTCACCCTCTATCTATCTATCTATCTATCTATCTATCTATCATATATATATATATATATATATATATATATATATATATAGGGTTAGGATCCTGCGAAAACACATTTTTTTGTGAAAACTGCGAAAACACATATTAAAACTCACGTAACTTTTTCATACGTTAACGATTTTTCATAAAATTTGCGCCAAAAGTCTTAGAATTACGTTATCTTTAAATCTGGAGCAAAATATTAAAAAAAAAGCTGAACGTTTTTTTTTTCGCTGTGATGCACATGTGCATCATATAATTAAAAAAAAGTTATAAAATATTATTATTTTTCTTTAAATCTAAAGATAACACAACTATAAGATTTAGGGTGCAATTTCTTTTTAAACCTATTAATGTATAGCACATGTATGAGCGTTTTTTTTTTGTATGATGCACATGTGCATCATTCAACAAAAACGTAAAAAATGATGAAAATATATGACATATTTGCGACTAAGAAAAATAAAATATTAACTCATACTAAAAGTATAAGTTTTTTTTGTGATGCACATGTGCACCACACAAAAAAAATTAAAAAAAAATAAAAAAAGCGTTAAGTTTTTTAAAACATTTATAGGATTAAAGATAACATAATTTTAAGACTTTTGGTGCAAATTTTTTAAAAAAATATTAATATATGAAAAAATTATGTAGGTTTTAAGATTTGTTTACGCAGTTCTCACAAAAAAATAGTGTTTTCGCAGGATCCTTCCCCTATATATATATATATATATATATATATATATATATATATATATATATATATATATATATATAGTGAAAAGTTTATTGTAGACACCCCCATAAGTGTAGACAGGTAGACACCCTTTTTCACCATTAGATATCTTGATCTAATGGTTGTGATTAATTTTCTTTTTTCTTTTTTTCTTTTTTCTCATTAATTAGAAACTTTCACATGTGAAAAAGAGTTATTTCACATGCGAAAGTGTCTACAATGAACCTCACCCTATATATATATATCTATAATCTATATCTATAATCTAGAGTTGGGTTAAAATACAAAGTAATTTTTTGTGAGAAGGGTGAGAAGCAATAGGATTATGCCACATGGCAATTACTTCATTTAAACATTAAGGGTAATAAAGTCATTTGCTAATTGCGTGTTTTTTAGATTAATTAAATTTAATAATAGAAGGAGGGTATTGCGTTCGGTTACAATCAATAGATGCATCAATATATGTGTTTTTTTATATTAATTAAATTTAATAATAAAAGTCATATGCGTTTCATTATTTTTGATGCATCAATAGATATATACAAGCTACCCGAATTAGGAGACTTTCTAGTGTTTAAGTTTTTATATAGATTTTATAGTGATTCCATTTATTGATGAGTTTTTTTTTTCAATCGAATAGATAGATGTATACACATAGCGCAGTTATTAAACATATGTGTTGCGTTAGTAGCAAGTAGTTGGGTGTATAAATAGATGCATACAAGCATAACTGTACTATAAAACATTTATGTCATGTTAGGAGTCTGTTGTTGAAGTAAGTAAATATCTGAGTATGTCAAGGCCTACATTTTCCTCTTGTGTTAGGAGTCTGTTAGTGTGTTAGGTTTCTGTATGACTTCCTTTTGTATGTATATTGTACATGTGATTTAGGTTTCGCATTGTATTTCTTTTTTTTAATCATGTGGTTCCTATATATATATGTATGTATTCAATCTGACACTATAGACAGAATGGTCAACTTTTTTATACGAAGCAATACTAGTGTGTTATGTCTCTCTATGAGATTCAGTTTTGTATAAAAATTATATATGTCACTATGTCACTATTCATATATTGTCTTTTACACATTCTATTGCATGCAAACTCCATTTCCTCTCATAATCACTTTGAAACTTCAGTTTGGCATATAGTGTCTGCAATTTATAGTATATCAGCAGTTAGTGCAATGTTAATATCTATTAACAGTTAGTGAGTTATCATATCGTACCACGAGAAATGTCAGTGGCTCGTTGTAAGGTCGTGCTGGTATCCATCCATTTTCATTTTATTCAAACATGACACAATATAGTCACACCATCACATTTTTTTTACATCTACATCTAGTGTAATCGAGTTCACGAACCGTTGGTTCACTGCTCCTCTCTTCATGGTATCTACCATGACTGTGCGAAACACAACCAAAAAGTCTAACTGGAACAGCCTTCCTGCATCTTTTTGACCCTTCATCATCTATTCATCTTCAATGTTTTTGTCACTGTTATTTTTTTCTTCCCATCTTTAAACTACGACCGTCACTCCCTGACTACCGTGTCATTAGATGTTGGTTTATCGGTAATTGTCAGTGTTTCTGTCCCTATAGGCACCCTTAGCACCCGGTTAGCTAATCCAGGACCAACCTTCACAATAGCATCCTCGGTAACTAGGCTTTCTGTATTTGGATGATAGTTATTCACTAACCAATATCCTAACGAAGTCGGTATGTTTTTTAGCTTCATATCCAATATTGTCACAAAACCCATATCCCTCTGACAACACCTTTCTGATCTTCAGGTAATTTCCTCAACACACCCCATAACTTTTTAGGTGTATTCCTCGGCTTAATCTTTTCCCCGTTATAAGTGTTGTGTTTGGTGGCATCGGAAATCGCCTTTCTGACCTACTGTCCATGAAGTCATCATCTGAGTTATATGACATTGTTGCAATGTCAAAAAAAGGATATCAGATCTATCTTCACGGCGGAAACTTACAATTACACATTCAACTATACATAAAGCACCCCTTTTTAATACCTGCTTGATACATTTCCGTCCTCTTCTTAACCTGATTCTTCTCAATTTCAATCTTCTGCTTACATGGTGTTCGGCCTACACAATCAAAAATAAAAGCATGAATTTGCATTTCACTATTCTTGCTGTTCATATATTCAAACCAGTGTAAGTCACTATTTTTAGTATACATTTCTTTGATTTTGACATCAATACAACACTTTTATCGGCAGAATCTAAACAGATGGGGTTGTCTGCTGTGTGATTGAACGTGCATGCCCTTTTCCTTGCTATTCTGGGGCCTTGCGTACTACAGATCAAGAGAAATTGCATCATCACGAATGTCACACACACTTTAACACTCTAAAACGTGTTATCATATTGAGATATATTACATGATTCCAAACACTCTTCATATATTTTATTGGCTCATCAAAATACTTTAGGTAGTGTCTATTTATTAACACACCAAAACATCAATAGACACCACCTCTTTACCACAGAACACCATACTTCATTTCTGACACACCCAAACATAATACCCAGAAGTTAAACACGAACACTTCACTATTAACACACCAAGGATTATTACACACTACCTATTTATCACAAAACCCAATACTTCATTATTCAAACAAAACAGTAGATAGCAACAAAGCACAACACCTATTTAACACACCCAACATCATAAGACACGTCTATTAACCACAGAACACAATACTTTCTTTATGACACACCCAAACACAATATATTGAAGTCAAACACTCTACTTCATTATTAAGACAACAAACCTCATTACACACTACCTGTTTCCTAAAAAAGACCATTTTGGTTTTAATAACACAACATCTTGAGACACTTCATATTTTCCCCAAAAACACACTACATGGAAGTAAAACACAATACGGATTTTATTAATACAGACTATACTACCACACAACCCATACAAATAAGACCCTTTTTGGTTTTATTAACACAACATCTTACTCTTACCCAGATTTACAACTTGTACTAGTGAGTCTTTCATATAAGTACCGACAAAGTAACAGTATGCATGCAATCAAAAATCAACCATTCTAAATGACTAATAAATATGTTTTCTTCCTTATTGAATGTTTAGGTTTACCTCCAAAGCGCTGCAACCTGTGAGTAGATGACCAAACACATCGTTCATCGTCTTTGTTCTCAAATTCTTTTCGAACGCATCATCATCAACAAACACTATGGTATTCTTCTTGACAATCGAACTAGCAACATGTCCATCTCGCTCCATTGATGCAACAAGCTGTTATCTTTACAACGAACGCAAACACTCAAATGAGCTCTTTAAATAGCAGAACCCTACAAGTAGAAATCGTTGAAATTTTGGTGCGGATTATGTCACGCGAAGCTTGTTTGAGATCATTTGAAATCGATTTCATGTTTTCAATCTCTTCGACCGGATTTCACTCCCCCAAAGTGTAACCACTGATCTTCATCCCCTTTTCATTTATTATTGTTTTTAAACCAACGGATTATTCTGATAACAAAAAGACTTCTATACCCTTCCATAAAATAAGTCTTGTTTTTAATTAAAACACAATTAAGTTTTTATTGGCTTATCATCTAGTCCATTCATTTTTAGATCTAATGGTCTAAAACACTTCTTACATTTCTCACAAATAAAACACTTTGTAGAATAACCCCACCCCTATAATCTATAATCTATAATCTATATCTATAATCTATATTTATAATCTATAATCTATAATCTATAATCTATAATCTATAACTATAATCTATAATCTATAATCTATAATCTATAATCTATATCTATATCTATAATCTATATCTATAATCTATAATCTATATCTATATCTATAATCTATAATCTATATTTATATCTATATCTATATCTATATCTATAATCTATAATCGATATCTATAATCTATAATAAACAAAAAGTTTTGTCATACTTTAATTAGTAAAAAAAGACACTTGTCATCACAATAAAATTTTAGATTAGATCAAAATTTTAATAAATAATTATCCAAATTCTAAATTTCCATATTAGGGTTTATTTAGTTTAAACTTTTAATAAGTAATTATCCAATAAGTAATTATTCAAAAACAAAATTTTTTATATTAAGGTTAGTAATTATCCAAATACTAAATTTTAATATTTTATTGTATATATATTTTTATTTTATTAAAATATAATATATAATAATCTATATCTATATACTATATAATAAAAGAAAGTTTAGTCATAATTTAATTGGTAAAAAAGGACACTTGTCATCACCATAAAATTTTGGATTAGATCAAAATTTTAATAAATAATTATAGGACTGACAATTTTGACACGGACACGAAAACACGACACGAAACACGACAATGTTAACAGGTTTTGTGTCGTTAACAGTTCGACATGTTAAGACCTGTTAATTTTTGTGTCTTAACATGTCGAAACTTGTTAACCTGTTAATACATGTTTATATTTTAATATATATATATATATATTAAATAATATATTAAAGATATATTAGAATTAGATTATTAGGTGACGTCTCTCAAAATTCCATTCCATTTCTGTCGTAACATACACTCTTACATCTCTTAATTCTTAAACCTGTTAAAATACAGGTCGTGTACATGTTTAAACAGGTTGAGTGAAACAAGTTTTATCGTGTCGAAAGTCGATTAGTTAAAATTTTGTGTCTAAAAAGGTTTTCTCGTGTCGACCCGTTAAAATACAGGTCGTGTTTTGAAAACTATACACGAAAATTTTTCGTGTCGTGTTTGTATTTGAGACCAATCGTGTCGTGTCTTAACATGTCGTGTCTGACACGGTTTACCAGCCCTAAATAATTATCCAAATACTAAGTTTTCATATTAGGGTTTATTTAGTTTAAACTTTTAATAAGTAATTGTTCAATAAATAATTATATAAATAAAACTTTTTTATATTAAGGTTAGGAATTATCCAAATAGTAAATCTTAATATTTTGCATATATATTATATTTTATTAAAATAATATATTTTATTGCGTATGCTTTAATACTTTAATATATATAATGCTTATAATACTTTATCCATAATAATATTTTAATTAAATATTTTATATATAATATAAAATATTATTCTATTTAATTTTATAATTTGTTTTACTTCAATTAAGTTTAAATTCAAGTTTACCAAGTATATCATTTCAATATAATAAACAAAATTCTTGTTTTCCGTGACTATATTTTTCTACAAACATCCGGTTACCCAAGGTTCTTATCGTGGCTAACAATGTTACTCACGGCACGTTACGACTGAAGTCCGTGCGAGTAACCGAGACCCTCTGTATTGCACATCCATCCTAGAGAAAACCCAACGCCTAAATGATCACTGTCGTAAAACCTCTAACCCACCTATAATTACTGAGAAATTTTTAGATAATTATAAAAATACATAATTTTCGTAGATTATGATTGTATTTATAGTTTTTTTTAAACTCGGTCGTGTAACACACGGGGATAAAAAAACTAGTATATATAATAAAAGAAAAGTTTTTGGCACCACAATTTGTCCTCATCCTCAACAATTTTTCCCGTCAATAAACATTCACAAGCGGATCTTCTAATTTTGGATATATATGTCCACTATTTATTTATTGTAGCGGATCTTCTAATTTTGGATATATATATCCACTATTTATTTATTGTCTTCTAAATTATTTAATAACTAATTATTTAATTACTTAATTTAATATATTATATAGTTTATTAAGTTATATCTATCTATATCTATCTATACTCTATACTATATAATAAACAAAAAGTTTTGTCATAGTTTAATTAATACAAAAATAAACTTGACATCACCACAAAATTTTGAATTAACTCGTGTAACACACGAGGATAAAAAAACTAGTTATAATATATTTGATATGACACGATTCTTTTTTATATTAACTTTTAAGAGTTCAATTCTCTAAAATTGTCTTTTATGAATTTAACTACTCTAATTATCTTTAATTATAAAAAAAAATTAACTGAATAATAGAAATATAATTGTGTAAACATTCAATTTCATGTTTAACTAAATTTTTAAAATCGTTTTTGTTTTATATGATTTAGTTACTATATTTTATAAGTTTTTACTAAACATTCAAATCTATATGATAATTTACTAACTAGTTGTTAAAAGGCTTTATAAGTGTCTATGTTAGTGTGTTATAGTTTACCCCACATCATGCGAGCACTCTCAAATATGTTAAATCTATTGTTGTAATCGATAAATGGTGCTTACGTGATCAATAACTTGTTTTAATGTAAAATAGCATAGAAACATGTTTAAAGCGTGCTCAAATCTTTGTAGTTAAAACAACACATAAAAGTGGTGTTTTAAGATAAAATAGCAGTGTTGTTTAATATCTAGTATAATTTCTTTTTAAATCAAGTACTATTTTTTAAAATCCAGTATGTTTTTGTAAGATCGAGTATAGATTTTTGAAATAAAATTGTCATTTATATATATCAATATTATTTTCATATTAAAGATTAAATTATGTTTGAGTTTATGATGTAATTTTAAAAAAATAGTATCATATGAAAACGTTATAAGTGTTTAAAAAGTTACAGAAAATTTGAAGAAAAAAAAAATAACAAAAAAGTCTTTTCCTATAATACATATCCATCCTCTCTAGCTTTTTTCTCGTTTTAGATCTCATCAATATCTATAAACTAGCATTTTTAGGCAAAATTTATATTTTAGTGGATTAACCCGATTTTATTCTTATACTAATAAATAAAAATATCAAGTGTCGCATTTCAGTCCGTGGTGCATTTCCGGTCTAGTTTCCTATCTCTCTTTTATTAAATTGTGATATTAGATAATAACTTCCCGTGTTCTCTTCTATAAAATATAGATATTAAATAACTAGTTTTTTATCCCCGTGTGTTACACGGTATATAATCATAATATACGACAATTATGTATTATGCATTGGGTTATTGGCTTCAAATAATCCCAACTATTAGTTTTTGGTCGGGAACACTCCCAACTAACGAATTAGCCACTGCCACTCTCAACTTTCAACCCATTTTCTCATACCACTCCCTCCGTTAAAATTTGTTAACACCGTTAGTCATCTGCCTACGTGGCATGTCTATGTGGCTTATTTTGAATAAAAAAAATTAATTAAAGATCCACATGTATCTAATCCTTAAAACCTAAAACATGTATATAATCCTCAAAAACTAAAAACATAGATCTGCATCTCTTTTACCCAACCAAAAGAACCCTCATTCTAAAAAAAAAACATTGATCTGTTAAAAACCCATCAAAACTGTCCGGCGATGGAGAGGCGGCACAACCCGTCATCACCGCTAAAAACCCATCACAACGCCATCCAAACAACAATGAATCATCAACCAGCTCCAAATCTAGAACATACATGTATGAATCGAGATTTTAGAATATTAGAATGAGATAAATGCTGAAAAATAAAAAGAAATGTGAAAAGCCACTCTACCTCGTCGACAGGTGGTCGGATTCATAAACAGAGGGTCACCGGACCCGTGGCTGTAGCCGCAAACCCACCTCCAAAATCTCGTTGTCGCCGGTTCAAGTGGAGAAGAAAGAGAGTGGTGACTGACCGGAGTCTATGTGTTCGCGTCGATGGTTGTCGGGTAAACAAATACGGCAGCGCCGCCGCTGGTGGCAGGAGGAGAAGGAGAAGAAAGCCGGTCGGAGTTTGCAGGTGCGAGAAAAACGCCTCGCGAGAGCAGTCGGAGGTCGTTGTTGCTCACCTGGTCTTCGTCGGAGCTAGGGCTCGGAGCGCACCAACACATCGCCGCCGCCGTCATAAGCGGCTGTTGCTACTTGTTCTTGTCATTTAGAGACCAGAATCATCTTGGGAACGAGGGATTATGGTTGAATCGTCAAAACAAACATTTGAACTTGCTGATTTAGGGGTTAATTGGTGGATCTAGTGCTTGGATATTTACATCGTAGAGAAGAGAAGAGGGATGAAAGCATTTATGATTTTAGGGAAATCAATATTTTTTTTATTTAAGGCATTTATGCCATGTAGGATGATTAATGGACATGTTAAGCCACGTAGACAGCCACATAATTATTTTATGCCATGTAGGACAGTCATGTAGATAGATGACTAACGGTGTTAAAAAAAGTTAACGGAGGGAGTGGTATGAGAAAATGGGTTGAAAGTTGAGAGTGGCAGTGGCTAATTCGTTAGTTGGGAGTGTTCCCGGCCAAAAACTAATAGTTGGGATTATTTGAAGCCAATAACCCTTATGTATTTTTATAACTCTATAAATTTCTCAGTAATTATAGGTGGATCAGAGGTTTTACGACAGTGGCACTTAGACAGTGGATTTCCTCTCGGATAGATTGCAACATAGAGGGTCTTGGTTACTCGCACGGGCTGTGGTAATGTGTCATGAATAACATTGTTTGTCATGATACTCGCACGAACTATGGTCGTAACGTGTCGTGGGTAACATCGTTTGCCATGATGAGACCACCGGGTAATCGGATGTTTGCAGTTACAAAAAAAATCTAGTCACGGAAAATAAAGATTTTGTTTATTATATTGAAATGAAATACTTGGTAAATTTGAATTTAAATTAAAGTAAAAAATTTATAAAATTAATTAGAATAAAATATTTTATATTACATGTATAACATATAATTAAAATATTATTATGAGTAAAGTATTATAAGCATATATATTAAAGTATTAAAGTATATGCAATAAAATATATTATTTTAATAAAATATAATATATATACAATAAAATATAAATCTTAATATTAAAATTTAGTATTTGGATAATTACTAACTTTGATATAAAAAAATTATATTTGAATAATTACTTATTGGATAATTATTTATTAAAACTTTAAACTTAATAAACCCTAATATGAGAATTTAGTATTTGGATAATTATTAATTTTATATGGTAATGATAAGTGTCTTTTTTTTATACTAATTAAATAATTAAAGTATGACAAAACTTTATTTATTATCATCTATTCTAATAAACGAAAAGATTTTAAGCTGAGGTGGCATCACCACAGCCTTCCTCTGAGTCACCGCAATACCTCACTTTTCACCAATTAAGGGCAAATATAAAAATCCTTCGTCCTTCAAGTAAAAAACGCGTGGATCTTCTGGTCGGATCTTATAACCCGATTATTAAACCGACCACACCTTTATCATATTTGAAAACCCTAAAAATCTAATCTTCATTGCAGAAAGCCAAGGATTTGCTCTCAGGCGATTTTCAAAAATTGTATCATAATTTCATCCAGAAAAGTCGCCGCCTTCCTCAAGAACGACAATCGAAATCATTGTCGTTCACGCAATTGATCATCTAGAAAAGTCACCGCTCCCTTGCTCCATCGATCATCACCGGCTGTTCATCATCCTATTTCTTCCATTGTCAGACTTGATTGAAGGTATGGTCTCCCCGTCATGATTTGCATCTCTAATGAATCAGATGTGGTCAATCGATTTCGTTTTCCTCCTTCATTCGTAACCCTAAATTTTATTTTGTCGGTTCAATTCCCTTGATTCTTTTATAGTTTTCTCGATCGACTGTTTCCATTCTGGTGATTAATTAAGAAGATATTGAACGACAACGATTCACGCTTCCAATCCATAGGTTGTTTGTCTTTGATAACGTTTTTTTCATGGTTTCATTGTTATTATTACAATATATTTCATTATTTGTCTATAGTTTGTAATTTGAAGTATTAATACTTTGTGTGCTTCAGCCTCTGTGTTATTTTACGTGAGTATGATGAGATGATGATGATGATGTTTTTTATTTTTACTAATAGTGACTGATCATAGTTTCATATCAGTATTATCAGTATTTGCAGCCTGCAATTGCTTAAGTCCGATCTAGCACTTCAGTGGTCAACTGGTCAAATTGAAGATTTAAATCCACAAATCCAATCTGGCGTTGTACTTTTTAGGTGTGTTTATTGTCGATTTTCTTGATTAATTGTAGTTGCTTAATTGTGTTCTAGGTTTTGCTGTTCTATGATTATGTTATTTTTCTTTTATTGTGGTCGTTAATGTTCTATTGTGAATTCGTTCGTGTCTCATAAAACTCTTTCGATTAGGTGTATGCTTTTGCCTGTTATCATCAGCAGTTCACTTTAATGAATTACTGAACTTAGATTTTTGTTTTTGGGTTAAGCTTTTATCAATTCTGTTTCGTAATTATTTTCTTTTTATCTTCAAGTGGTTTATGCTTTTAATTTTTTGGCGGCTGACTTGTGTATATGCATGATTATCGTTTTACTAATAAATTCTTACCTTCAAGTGGTTCAGATTTACAATTATTCATGATCATCGCTTGCTTATCCTTGTATGTTTTATGACCCCCCCCCCCCCTCCCGCGAGTATTAATTTGAAGTGTCTGTTGTGCTTACATGTTAAACTTACATCTTTAATACATTTGTTATTATTCTTTGATTATTGTTTACAATTTATTTATAGGTGTTGAATTTCGATAACATGAAGCTTCGCCTGACGTTCTTAGTGCTACAATAATATCTTCAGAATTTGGTCACAAGTACAAGTGAGTTTTAAATAATTGCATTTACTTAACTTTTTTGTTATTTTAAATTAGCAACAACTTTAGCTGATGATCAATTGAAATGGTGAATTCTACAAGGTTGGTTCTTTTTACAAAGTTGAAACATGAATGTAGTCATCTAATGATTAAGTGTTAGCTGTTATTTTGACTATTTTTAGTGTCTTATTTTGATCTATGAATCTTATGTATATCTAAGCTTCTAAATAATATAGCATGGTTTTAAACATCAAGTCATGTGAATCAAAATGGAGGAGAACGAAATTGGCTGTGCATCTAAATATCATATAACCTGCTTTTTAAACATCAAGTCAAACACCAAATGTTAGATTTGAAGGCAATAGATACTACCATTTGACTTTTCAGATTATCATATGACTTTCCACTACAAATTTTCTTACTTAAGCCACCGATACAAAAAACATTAAAAATATCTATCATTTGACTTTTGGGTTTATCATATGATTATTTTAGGAGCTGACAATTCAGTAAACTCATACTAATAAACTTCCTGCTTAATTGGATATAGAAGTAGATGAAACTTAATGTGAGATGGACTTTTTTAGTGTGTTGATTTGGTGGAGTTTCCATGAGGTTAGGAAGGTGGTTCACCTTATGTTTTGTTCAAAGTAGATATAACTCGACATAATGATGGTCCTGATTCATGATATCTTAACTTGGTGTTCTTAGTCAAAACAAAAAGAGAAAAAACTAAACGGTTTTAACAAATTGTTTAACCCAGTTCATGTTTCATTATAATGTTTCACTTATGCTCATATAAAAATGCGAAAAAGTGAAAGGGGTCATCTCAGTTACTTATTGAATACATGTTTAGTTATTTTAAAAGTTTAACTAAAGGCATCTACAGATCATTTATATATATAGAAGTTTTTGCTTCTCATTTTTATATCTAAATCAGGTGGATATACATGCCCTTGCACATGCTCTCGAGCTTACAAAACAATGGGGAGTTGATTGCTTACAATTTGCAAAGGGTGATCTATTTAAGCATTTCAGGTATGTTATGGGTCAACCATATCGATCCCGTATACAAAGACTAATTAGTAGGTTCACATGGCACGTAAACAGGTCAGTAGTTCTATTTTAACTGAAACATATTGGGTTTTGAGTTTTAGTTTTATGAGAATCAAAAGATTTGCATGTATAATAATGGCAACTTTTTTTACAGGTTTGTGGTAACATTTTTGAAATAAAAAGTGGGGAAAAAATCTGTACTGTGGTATATTGGGTTTTGAGTTTCAGTTTTATGAGAATCAAAAGATTTGCATGTATATTAATGGCAACTTTTTATTCCAGGTTTGTGGTAACATTTTTGAAATAAAAAGTGGGGAAAAAATATGTATCTGTGGTTGTACAGAGCCTGGGAAAATACAGTCGTACAAGACTGTTAAATACACATATACAGGGTTGTGAAGTTCACTAATACAAGCTGAAAGACGGGTCTGTTATACATAAGTTTGTGAAAATATACCCGTACAAGACTAGAAATAGTGTGTACATGGCTGGGAATACACCCACACAGTAAGTTTTTAGTAACAGCTTTTCAAATTTTGTAGTCACTGTTTAACCCATATAGTGACAGATTCATAAGGCAAGATTTGGAGATGAGGCATTATATACAGGGAGTGACGGTGGCCTAGAAAAAGTTGTATCATAGTGATTATACTATGTTATCAACTCACTACTAAATCTTAGAAGAGGTTAAAGTACCATTTTTCAATTTCCGCTATCTTTGTTTTTCAACACATTTATCCTCATTTAACTTTTCTTCTATGACAAATGTTGGATCATGCTCTGATTCTAAAGCATGTCGAGAGAAGAATATGAGGGATAACAAATGAGAATCTAAAATATGTTCTCTATGATAATTTGGATGTTCCTTGATAAAGAGTTAATTTTTTCTTCCTTTTTTTTTGGTAGGAATTCATTCTTCTTCCCGTTGGTGCTTTGAGTTTCAAGGAAGCAATGAAAATGGGTGTTGAAGTATATCATAATAGCTACAAAATAGAGGTTGTAATTCGAATATTATTTTCTTTTTTTTTAGTATTTTTTCAGCCCCAGCCGTGCGATGCACGGATATTAAATACTAGTATATTATAGAAGTATAGATAACTATATTAAAATAAATCTATATTATTGTATGTATCGTTATTATATAATAATATTAAATTAAATAACATTCATTTCATGCATCTCTAAATGTTCGAAAAAATAAATATATATTAAGGACCATTATTATATTATTATATTATTTTTACATTTTAATCAACTTTATAATATAAAACAACCAGATCGATCTATTATTCGTTTGAGTTTTTATGTGCACATTTTCAAACAGCTATATCGATTTATTATATATCCTTGATATTTTTACCTTTCAACCATTGATTTGTTTCAGACTTTCAAAAACAAGAATATAGGTGGCCGCCAAGAAGAAATAGGTAGTTCATTTTGCCATTTAAATAATCTGTTGGTGTTTATTGAAGGAGAGAAACACAACTCTGTTTAACCGAAAATATGTGTGTTGTGAAAGGAGAGAAACACAACTTTGTTTAACCGAAAATAACTATCAATGACCAATATTTTCAAAGAGCTTAAGGTTTGGAGTGATCGTCATGAACAGGGCCAACACCGGCCCTGATTATAAATCAGTAACAAGTTGTTGTGGCCCCTTAACGGGTTGGGCCCGACGCGTGAGTTGATATTGCGCTACCCCAACACCGGCCCTGATCATAAATCAGTAACAAGTTCCATACCAATCTGCGTTTCACGGCAGATTACTGTGACTTAACATCCGTTTTAGTTTATAAAGATGTAAAAATTAATTTGTTAGTTGATTCTTATGAAAAAGTATATAAATTTCAAACCACAAAAGACCTTCTCTCACAATCTCTCTCTCACGAAAATACCCATTTGATCTTCATTTTTAGTTATAAGTAAACAGTTCCATCTTCATTAACAATGAACAATTAGAGTAAATACTCTTAAAAAATTATTTATAAATCACAAACAATATACGATATTATTAAAAAGAAAAAAAAGGAAAAAAAAGTCGAAATTAGCCTTTTGATCAATATTGAGACGAAATTAGACCTTTGAATTTTTGTGTCCTTAAAATAGCCCCACCTCAACGGTCGTTGACTCATGTTCCCAACGGTCGCACGACCGTAATCTGCACCAATCCCTGAATGTCACGTACACCAAATGATTGTCCACGACCGTTGTCCGAACAAGCGACTGACAAGGTCTGCGATAGGGATGGTCGTCGATGACCGTCCGACACTGTTATCGGGGTCGTGGGCGACCGTTAAAAACAATAAATCCAGAATTTATATTTTTTGACACGTACCCATAACATTTGCCCACCACCGGAACGGTCGTGAACTCCCCTCCACAACGGTCGCACGATCGTGTTCTTTTCCAATCACTGAGTGCCACATACCTTAATGGTCGTCCACCACCGGAACGGCCGTCAAACTCCCCTCCGGAAAAAAGTGAATGGTCGTCATGACCTTTAGGGAAAAGTAAACGGTCGTCAAGACCTTAACTACCAGAACGGTCATCAAACTCCCCTTTAGAAAAAGTGAACGGTCGTCAAGACCGTATGTGGTGACGTGGCAGACTATGATTGGCTGTATGAACCTACGGTCGTCAAGACCGTAACTACGATCGTCGACAAGCGTACTTAAGTGGCTATCTTAAGGAAAATAAAGTCAAAGGGCTATT
This sequence comes from Deinandra increscens subsp. villosa, assembly GCA_039602395.1. NCBI lineage: Eukaryota > Viridiplantae > Streptophyta > Magnoliopsida > Asterales > Asteraceae > Deinandra > Deinandra increscens. The sequence continues at coordinate 9,829,067 of JBCNJP010000017.1, forward strand.
TTGATCCTTAAATTGATCAATATGATTATTTCTATCTTTTAAAAAAAACACATAATACATTTTAAAATTTAATAATAAAAAAACAAAAAAAAAACAATGCTAAGCACTCCTACATTCTCATGGCTTCCATTTATTTTATTTTATTTTATTTATTTAATTTTAACCAACACTACACTTAAACATCATTTCATATCCTATACACTTTTTCTCCCTCTCTCTCTCTCTCTCTAAATCATCATCTTCTTCAAATTTTTAAATTTTCTTCAAAATTTAAGAACACCCACAAATATAATTTCTTAAGGTAAAGTTTATCCTTAGACTTGCTTGTTTTGATGATCAAAAGAGATAAAGAAGTTCATTTTACCTATCTAATTATGCTTCAAGTTCAATGTTTTAAATGTATTCATCATTTAACTATCAATCGGTAAACACCCATAGCCCACCTCCTCCATTTCCGATCTTTGAAAATCACTGGCCACTAGGTAAAATTTCTCCTTACACTTTTTTGTTATATTTGATGTTCAAACCATCGTCACTAACGTGGATCTCATCTCTTTCTTCAGAGTACCATCCCCTTATGTCTTCAATAGTGTTGTAATAAAGTGAAGACACATTATAAAAGACTCAGTACTACATCTGAAATAAAGAATTAACCCTAAAAAACCTAAATTAGACATGAAGGGTGTATCTAAAAGAGAGAGAACCATCTGAGCAAAGAAATTGACTCACTTAGATTAAAAGTCAAAATAAGAAGAAGGAAGAGGAGGAGGAAGAGGGGTTCAGGTTGAACCAGGTTGTTCAACGAAGGGACGACCTTCCGAGCATGGGCGAAGCTTAGTGGAGCCCCGGGGGCGACCGCCCCCCCCCCCCCCCCCCCCCCCGTTTTTTTTGGCCGTAGTGTTAATTTTTGCCATTTTCGAATTTTTTTTTATATATACTGAGAACCGCCCCCCTTGAGATTATGATCCGTGACTTTTCGCCCCCAAACTTTTCCCCGAAGCTTCGCCATTGCTTCCAAGGAAGAAACAATACCATAGAACCAACAATGATACCCATAACCTCTGATGTACCATAGAACCACCGATGAGAAACGGAATATGAAACATGTGAGAGAGAAATGGGTATCGGAGATCTACCGATATATAGAGAGTTAGTTACTTGGGTTTAGATGAGTAGAAAGAGAAAGAGAGTTTTCTAGACATAGAGATTTGTGTTTGGATGTGAGAAAGTCAGAAAGTTACTTGGGTTATCAAAGAAGATATTCAATCATATTTTATAATTCTACAAACTGAAAATAAATTTGTAACCAGATATGATTGAGTTAAAAACATTCAATCATATATTTATATTTTCAATAGTCTAATGTTTGTTACAATTTCTTAAATCACATAGTGATTTTTAACATCATTATAGCCGCACTAAGACCATAGTGGATGTCATCACTGTCGATAGGAGGAGACGAAGAGGGGGGACCAAAACTAGAGTTGCACAAAAAAACCGGCACCGGGATCAAACCGGCGAACCGAACCGGTTTGAAACTGATTTTGTGTGAACCAGTCCAGGACCGAAAAACACCAGTGGTTCTGAATTGATTCTACCTTGCGGAAAGAAGAACTGGCTAGAACCGTTTTTTATGGAACCGGTTTGAGAACCGGTCTGGGAGCTGGTTACAGAATTGGATATAGCCATTTGAAGGAAGGGACGATATATAGCCGTTAGAAATGGCTTTATAGCCATTGGCAATCAATTACCTCCCACTTTTTTTTTCTCCCCAATGACCTGCTAACTTATTATAAATACTAGTCTCATATTATGGATTGATGATTGCCACACTCATAAGCTCGCTCAAAAAACCTCTCTTTTTCGATCTCATATTCTCGTTAGTCGTTATGGCTTTTACGTGCTTTTATTATGGTTTAAAAAAAGGAGTTAAAAAACTTGCAGCAGCTCAGCAAGTAGCAACATCATGTACCGGTTTTTTAGAACCAGCCCTGTTGGGTCCCGTGAGGGTCTCCTTAATAATATGGATACAATTTGATTAAAACAAGATAAACAAGTTGTGGAATGTAAATCAAATTGGAAGAAGATAATTCATAAAAAGGTTTTTCTGTATATCTCAAATGTAAATAATGGTTTACACGAGCTTATAGCATGACACTTTATCAACAAAAATAAGTTTTTTACAAGAGTAGGATGTAAATGACTTTGAGAAGCTTGTGAATTGTGAGTGAATGTCTTGCCTTTGTTGGTGAAGTGCACTTGCTATTTATGGCAAGTTGTAAGGGAATAATGTGGTTGAGAGCGGTTGAATTTTAGTGTGTCAGAGTATATAGAGATAAATTGAAGGTATTCAATTTATCTATTTTCAACCGTCTTCAACTGCCTTTGCATTTAATATCAAGTTGATAATTTTCTTTACTTTCCCTTCACACTTTAGCATTTTGTACTTCTCGAAATCTTTATCTTGTGGTAGTCTTGAACTCCTTCAGGACTCTTCTTTGAAGACTAGGAATGCTTCCCATTAGAAGTCTTTTACAGAAATGAGGATTTCTATACAAGTTGAGTATTATAGATCTACTTCGGAAACTTTGAAGTATATCTGTAAAACTACAGAATCTTTATATAGTACAGATTCTGTTGTCTTTTCTTTTTCAAGGATGTTTCTGATATTTTCTTTTAATACTTGATTGTTTTCTATTACATTTAGACTTATATATGCTAACAGGCTCTTGAACCGGTCTTCCGGGAACCAGTCCAGAACAGATTTGGAACCGGTTTGACCAGTTCCTACATTTTTGTGTGAGAATCGGTTTCGAACCGAACCAATTTTTGGGTGGAACCGGTTTTATTTGTTTGACCAAAACCGGAACCGGTTCTGAACTGGAATCGGTTTGTTGAAAACCCCGCTATATGCACCTCTTACTAAAACTAACGTGGGAACTAGGAAGAGCAAATTAGGCATGATTTGCTTGACTAACACATATTTGAGGATATGGTTAAGGACAGGTCTTCGTGGAGACGTAAGACTAAGTTTAAGAACTTTTAATAGAGGGGGGGGGGGGTGCTAGTATGTTTCCTCGCATCATCGTAGAAACTTAGTATTTCCTTCTTATAGTGGCCTCTGTTTGTTGCGTGTATATAGGTCTTATTGTTTCTTTACAATGTTTATAATGTCTAGCCTACTAATGCTTTAGGCTTAACTTTTTTAGTTTATTCGCCCCTTTTTTTGTGCGAAGCGACATCTCTATCCTTTTGGACTAGAGGAAATGCTTCCCTACACAGGGGTGACGTTTACTTTGGGCCAGTGGGGACCTCGGTCCCTGCCTTTTTTCGCTTAAAAGTCCAGAGTATACGTGTAATTCGTCAAAAAAAATTATATGTATTCAGGCGGTTCCCACTCAAAAAAATTTATATGTATTGAGTCGGTCTCCACTAAAAAAAAATTATATACAAAGTTTATGTAATTTATAAATAAGAATTTAAGATGAGTCTTATTCTAAACCCTAAACAAAATAGAAGTGGTAAATCAATATAATTGTAATATTATATTTATTATTTTATTGGATTATATTTTCAATGCATGGTGTACAAACACTCTGTTGCATCCATAATCAAATATTTACTTGATATGTAATAAAACCTAATATTATATTGCTTACCCAATAAAAGCTAATATTATATTTAGTTGCTCTGCTCTTTTGCTTTACCTCTTTGCCCGGTTACCTTGACATGTGTTGACCAACTCTTTCACCCACCGCATCCTTCCAACCCACACATAAGCCATGCTTCCAGGACAACTACAGTTTCGCCTACAGTGATATGAAGGACGTAAAGACTGCTTGAGTGATGTGTGTTGAGTGTATTACACACCTTCTCCGTTGAAAATCAGATCTATTGCTTCTTTATCATCTCTCTCTCATCTCTCCATGCTTTTTCAAGATCGTCACTCCTTCAAGTCTCAGTTCGTTTTGGTATGTGTCCGCCTCTGCTCCTCCGTCGAGGATTTCCCAAGGCTTCATCATCAATCCTCGACTCTTCGTCACCGATCTGCCCAGATTCTTTCTTTCTCGCATCATCGTCGCCATTTTCTAGCGTTCTTCGTTTTATCGGTCTGACTCGGGAAGAGAGGCTCCTCATCCGCAACTAGGCCAGCGGTGGTGTGATTCCGGTTAGGCTTTGGTGAGGTTCTACACTCCGATTTGTAATTGCTTTTTGGTATTTATATGTAATTTCGCCTGCTTCATTTGTAAGTTTTTGTTGATTTTACTTTCTTTTTCCTGTTACAGGTGTGTATCGATTAACTTTTGTTGTGTGATTTTAGGAAGATTGAGGCTGCTATTGGACTCTTGCTATACAATTGTTATGCTTTCAATTCTTTGTCTTCTAATCTGTTTGTTCAATTGTATTCTTTCTATTACAGCTTTGTTCGGTTGGTGCTTGATTCTTTTGGTACGGGTTTGTTACTTTTGCTTTGAGGTTGCAATCTTTCATTGTGTGTAAGTTGGTTGTTTTAATGGAATAAATTTGTTGGCTATATTCAAATTTTTGCAATATTAGTATTTTCTGATGTTAAGTTGCAGCTTATTGAATATGTTGTCTATGATAGACTATGTTAAACATTTGATCCATATTTACTTACCCAATGTTTTGCTTAATTTGATTTTGAAGTGGATAAGAAATATGTGTCTTTTTTTGTACAGGTTTATAATTTAAGGACTTTTTTTTGAATTTTTGTCTACCAATCATGTTTGTTCTGCTTCATGCGCCATCAATAGTTAAGGCCTTAAGGGGGAAAATGGATTATATTGTGTTGTGTGTTATATGACGTGCTCACCTTTATCTCATATAATGATAACTTTTCATTCATGATCAAGTGTTTAAGCATGAAAAATTATGGGTTCTGTCTTTCATATGAATATATCTCGACCATCATAGATTGTATACAAGTTTGTTTCATTTATTATCAACTAAATGGCATCTTTATAATTCATTTCATGCTTATGTTGAACAAAAATTTGTGTTATCCTTGAAAGGGTGGAGGAAAAAATGTCACATGTGTTTTCATTAGGTTTTAAATGTTTGTTTCATGCCATTTCCTATATCTTTGTGGGTTACGACCTAATGATCTATGTGTGTTTGATATTGTTAAGTTGATGTTATGTGCCCTTTCTTCTTATGGTGTAACTGATTTTGTTGCCTTTGTCGCAGCTTATAGGCGTTCGCTGCAAGCTTGGTTCTTCTCGGTTCACTGTTGTCGTGTGTTTTCGTCCCACAAAATACATCAGTTCTAGATGATTCACACAAACATTCAATCAAAGAGCTCTTCAAGGATACAGGTGATTCTGTTAAAACCAAGTTTCAAATTAGAGGTACTTTCATATATTAGTCACTATGATTATACCAAGTTTTAAATTGGAGGTAGACCTTAATATCTTATATGGTTAAAGTTGCAATCCCATGCAGGGGCGGATCCAGGAAAAAATTTCAGGGGTAGCGTTCAAATTTTTTTTTTGCCGAGACTAACGAGGGTTCGGGGGCAGCGCCCCCGAGAGAAGCGGGGTCCAAGGGGCGGCAGCCCCTCTGGCTGGCGTGAAACCTGTTAATTTTGGACAAAAGTCCTTCATTAAAAATGCATCAGAATTTTTTGTCCGAAAATGCATAAAGTTAAATTTGAGAGGCCAAAATGTGTCAGTTTCCAAAGGTCGATGGAGTCTTGTTATCCACTCCATTTGTTTCACTTCACCCCCCTATACTTACAAGTTCTATTTTAAAATGCACAAACTTATTAGTTGTTCAGTTTTAGGTAATTAACGGGCTTTTAATCATATTTTCATGTCGGGATTTAAATAAAAACTATAAAATTGCTTCGAGGGGTAGCATAAATTATTTTCAGGAGTAGCGAAAAATTCGTTTCAGGGGTAGCGAAATACCGAAAACCTAAAAAAAAGAAAAAAATTACACATCGCCGGAAAAGTTCAGGGGTAGCGGGCGCTACCCCTCCCCTGGGCATAGGTCCGCCCCTGATCCCATGTACCTTTGATGCATCCAAACAAAAAATTGGTTTCATTTATAACCTGTTCGATTTAATTTGCTTCGTTATGGATATGTTATTATTGTTGGAATAAGCTCTTTGTTGTAGATCCGATTTACATCATTTCTAATTATGATCCTCAGATTTGATCATTCTAACTTCCAATTCTGTAACATGTTTCTTAAATCAGATTACTATATAGAATACAATTCAGTCTATCGTGATTTTGGTTTCTCATTCCATACTTCTATAATATTAAAGTGATTACCTTCTATCATATAACGTGGTTTTATCTACGAGATACATAATGGATGGCGGACAATAGGCACGGGCTAGCAGGAATGGTTACAGCCTTCGAGGTGAGGCTGCATGGACTATGGTTAAGGTACCATGAAACAAAATATTTGCTATGGTTTTAGTTTGCTTTTTAACTAACTATTTCGACCCATTTACTTATAATACAAACTATTATGCTTCACCTGAAATGGTTCAGACATTGATAAAGTGGGGATACAATGTTATAGGTTTACCCAGAGCCTTGGTCTACAATTTACATGGCGCTTGATAAAGTGGGGATCTGGAACGTGACTATAAAAATCTGGAAAGGCCAATGCCTCGACACAAATAATCTCTCTAATCTCTTCGTCTACATAAAAGTGTGTGTTTGTCATCTTGGTGCTATCTTAGACAATATTAATTCTCTAGATCATTTATCCAAATAGATAGAAATGTGGACATGTTTCATACTTTTCATGAGATCACAACTCAATTTGTGTGTGCTATCTAAAGACTTTAACATAGCTTTAAGTTCAGATGGATTTAAATTAAAGGTATATACACCCAAATCTCTTTACATGTCTAAACGATACGCAAGCGGTTCTCCGACAACTTGCCATCCAACCGCACCGCGCACGGAGCGGCGCTCGGAACATCTTGTTATATATATATATACAATGAAAATTAGAAGATGAATAGTATAATTTTTCTATCTTATTGTTTGGCCACGATAGTTTGGATGTTTGACAGTTTCTACCCATTAAACTTTTACACTATTTTTTCTTTAACGAAATAGTAAACTTTTAGTTTTCAGAGTTTAGTCACATATGTTTCATACTTTTAAATTTTCTACCCTTTAACTTTTAATAACTTTTCTATTTTCGTTTTTAGTATACTTTATAGTTTTATACGTTCACCACGAGACTATTAGACTTTTACGTTTTACACCCCTTAACTTTTTAACCCTCTAACTTTTAACGTTTTTTTTAAGTTTTGTTGTATTCTACTTTCGCCACGAAGCGTTAACTTTTCTACTTTCGTTTTTAGTATACTTTTATAGTTTTATGCTTTCACCACGAGACTTTTAGACTTTTACGTTTCGGTAGTTTGAATGTTTGACAAATTCTACCCCTTAAACTTTTACACTACTTTTTTTTAACGAAATAGTAATATATTTCATACTTTTACGTTTTCTACCCTTTGATTTTTTTAATGTTTTGTTGTTTTCTACTTTGGCCACGAAACTTTTAACTTTTCTACTTCCGTTTTTAGTATACTTTTATAGTTTAATACTTTCACCACGAGACTTTTAAACTTTTACGTTTTATACTCCTTAACTTTTTAATGCTCTAACTTTTAAAGTTTTTTTTTTCGTTTTAAGTTTTGGTGTCTTCTACTTTGGCCACGAAACTCTTACATTTTTTACTTTCATTTTTAGTATACGTTTATAGTTTTATACTTTCACCACGAGACTTTTAGACTTTTACATTTTATACCCCTTAACTTTTTAACTTTCGTCCAGCATACAAATTCAACCCCGCAGCAACGCGCGGGGTGGTAAACATCTCGTTTCAAACATTATTAAAATGAGAGTTTTATTTTTTATTTATATTAAAGTAAAGGACTAAAGGAGGCAAGTTGGAAGTAAATATTTTATTTTCTCTAATCGTATGAGCCTACTGTTGTGTTAGATCAACTGACCAAGCGGAGGAGCAGCCACAGGATAGTCGAAAATTGAAGCAGGAGTCAACAAACAAAATGAACCTTGGAGAGTTGGAGTCACATACACACCTGAGACCCTACCAATAGTTCTTATTGTTGGGATTTAGTGTATGTGGTTGGTTAGTATAGCAAAGTATTTAAGTAATTTAATTTTTATTCCCGTTTTATTTTATTTATTCCATTAATTTGATTTGAAACTCGTAAGTTCTATGTATCTTTTAATGTGTTCTTTTACACCTAAGGTTTTTCCTTCAGGTGAGTTTATATCATAGCTTATTTTAGCTCTTTGCATATGTTTATATATGTTTTATGGATTTGACAATTTCGATCTATTTTCTTATGAATGGGTTGATATGGTTTATGTGTTATCTCTAGCGAGTCAAATGGTTAAAAGTTAAATGAAAGTAGTTCAAAATAAAAATTCATATAGATTGAAAGTCGTCCTAATTAATTTAAATTTATGCAAATAAACATACTGAGATTGTTATATTATAATTAGAATAATATAAACTTTATTTTATCATATTTAACCCTAAGGTATACTTAGTCAATAAGTAACTGGTTATACCACGTATCACAATTCTACGAGATCAAGATTTTTGTAACTGTTTGAAAATTTTATTTTTTTTGCTTTCTTAATTTAGGTTTTGATTTTTTTCCTTCTGCTTATGCCTTTACATTATGAATATTTGCTTAAAAATATGTTAATTGTATACGAAGTTATTAATTATTTTCTTTAAAAAATCTTAATCCCCAGTGTTCATGGGTTATAAAAACTAGTACACACATTTACTCATAAATAAGACCGATAAAATGCAAAATGTGTTGAGTCTAAAACTATGAATTGTGATGAAAGAATGACATGTAACACTTTGTTTAACTTGTAATTAAAGAGTATTTGTACATTATTACACATGATATTTTATTTTAATTTAACTAGCCTTTATGATAGTTTCGCTAACCAAGTATGAAAGTTCAAATTATCTTCATATGTTCATAAGTTAGGTTAGTAAACTTTAAATAAAATCCATTTACCATTGTAGCATTGTCTCAATGGTACCGGTGTTGTTTGGACTTTGGGGAAACCCAGGTTCAAACCTCACTGTTGGCAAATGATTGATGACCAAGGGCAACCTTGGTTCGAGTCATGATGCCGACCGGTTTTACCCAGCACGCAGGTTACTCCAGATAGTTCTGCTATTGTGGAGGCTTGCAACTGTCTAAGCTTGGGTTGAAACCTACGGGTTTCAACGAAGGTCCCATGTGGGCCTGCTAGACAGTCGCATGGTTTTCCCGGGGAATGTCCATATGCCCCACACGACCCCAGCTGAGGCACGGTTAGGACACTCATGTCTGGCTGTCTGTGGGGTGGACCCTCATCTCCTCCTCTACGGAGGTAGGATAGGTGCGCGATGTCCTAACCCATCGTGACCAAACATCGCCGTTCCAAAAAAAAAAAAAATCCATTTAATCTATATATCGTAAAATTTGAATAATATACCTTTTAAAGCTTTAAGAAGCGCTAATTAGACTCCATGATGTCTTGATTTACTTTTCTCCCGGGTTCTATATATGAATGTGATAAATGATGGTGGGCTAGGTTTGAATAAGTCGCATTAAACCCGGAAGAATATGCAAATCCGCATTTTGTTGAGTCTAAGCTCAATCTATATCTATAATTCTATATAAAAAATAAAGGAAGATAATTGTAATCATTGACACCGGGAGACCTAAAAGCAGATCATTATATTAGAAAATTATTAGGAGAATAACTTCGTGATAAAGTGTAAATCTCTAACTAAAAGATTTGTGTTCATATTATGCAAAAGACATGTGTGTTGACTTAGATGTTAAAAAAAACTAATAAAAATTCAATAATTATCATTTTAAAATGATATATAATCCGTTTTAAATATAGATATATATGTATATTGTTTTAACCAAATCGAAAACTGGTGTTGGGACGGTGAACTGGATCAAACAGGATTCAATTCTATCTTTGGATGAGATCTTCGGAATGGATTAGAGGTGATCGGAATGAAAACGTGTATACGTAACAATGTATTAGGGTCAATGCATGGCAGAGACGGGTGCCATACGACGGTTCCTCCGACGTGAGAATCAATGATCGGAGCTATGGAGAAGAGAGTGTGTGAAGATAATGGTACTGTAAAGTGAACATGAAAAATGTACACGTAAACTCTAAGTATATATACTCAAGGTTGTATGGAGAGTGTAGGCACATGCCCACTCGTGAGATGCACGTAGCCCTTTTAAAAGCGGTTATAAATCAAGGGCCCGGATCTAGTGATGGATGCAGATTGTGTCTGGGAGTGACACGTGTTATAACAGAATCCGGGTTCCTTTAATTTTTTATTATTTTGTGGAGTCTAGACGATTTACACGGAACCGCAAGCAATCACTTGACACCTTGAGGGAAAAAAAACCAATGAGGCCATAAAGGATCCATATGATTTGAACTAGATCTATTCTCTTCTATGTATTGTTTGTTGAAACTTATATAATCGTCATTCTAAAAATAAATCACAATTAAAGAAAAAATGTTACAGGAACTAATAATCCATTCTAACATTAAATTTAGAAAAACAATTTGCAACATACAATCTGATAGCAAATGCGAAAACCGGAGTTGTAATTTTGTAATACATTTGCTGCCAAAATTTTTCGAAGCAAAAAATCTGGTGGTAAATATTTTATGATAAATTTGAGACGCAAATTGCGGCAAAAATATGGTTGATACGGAATAAGGAGTTAGGGAAATTACGGGACTAGTTGTGTCATTTGGAAAGTTTTATTGAGTCTGTTAGGAGGTTGTTAAGAATTGTAAGGGTCTGTTTGTCATTCTTTGATAGTTGAGGGTCTTGTATGTGTCGTCTATATAAGAGTTTGTAACGAACAATAACGATCATTCGATTCCAGTTATCAATAAACGACATTTCCCTCTCATTCTATCAATCAGTTGGTTACATCCCGAAATTGAGTATGAATTTCGTTTAATTTCCGATCACCGACGACAGCTCAACCATCTCTGATCTCGAGCTGATTATCGATTTGTATCATTGGTATTAGATCTCGGCAATCCTCGGCTCGCGATTTCCAGTTGGTATTTAATCACAGACGATGACAAGAAGAACAACAAATTCCGATGGAGGCAACGCTTCGAGAAGATAATTCAGGACTTAGTGATCTCGTCACCGCAAATAAGAAGACCTTAGAGTCGATTCAGCAACTCATGGCTGTTTTGGTCAAAAATTCACTTAGGAATCCTGTATTCCAAACTTAGATTGTGAGGTAGTGTGCTTAACTGATCAAGTGAGCAAGTAATCCAAGTTGGGATGATAACACAAGGATTTTAGCGAGGAAAACTCCAGAATCCTTCGAGTTGCCTCTAGGAATCCTGGATAAAAACCTCGGGTGCCGGCTGAAAAACCGCCACCTAGTCAATTTTATTGATAACGAAACGAAGAATTACAAGTGTTGAGCTATTGTGATCGAAATCTAAGTGTTACAGAGAGTATTTGGTGAGTGTGTGTGGTATCTGGTCCCTATCATCGATCACAAAGCTGATATATATAGTTACAAGTCAATAACCGAAAGTGCTAAAAATAAGGGATTCTTCCACCAAGTCCTTGTGAACGTTAGGAGTCAGTTATGGCACGTTCCTTAATGCTTGACCTGGTCTTTAGCCTTCATTTACACGTCCCTTTAAGCCTGCAATTAATTAGGACACGTGGACAATTGAAACGGTTAGTCGATAACTGCATTTCAGGATACCGAACCTGTCAGGATACTGAACCACTTGAGCTTCCGGCAAGGATCCTGAAATAAAACAACCAACTGTCCTATATTTTAGGGATTCTCCCCACTGAGTCAATATGAACGTTGTGGACCACTTAGTCCACGTTCTATAGTATTTGTCCGAGTCTTTAGGCTTGTTTTACACGTTTTCTTTACCTGCAAGCAAATAAATACGAGGAACAACATAGCGGTTAGTCGATAACTGTAATTCAGGATGCCCGAACCTATCAGGATTCTCAACCCGTCTGAGGATAATGGACCACTTGAGCTTCCGCCGAGGATCCCGAAATATCAGCCCAAACAATTGCCCCTGAATTTTGACAGTTGTCGACCATGAAGACAGCTGTGAAAATTCAAACTCTTGAAATAATTACGGAGGTGACTCGTTGGCTCCTGATTTGATAGTGACGCAACTTCTCATGAGACTTCTCCATAAATAACCCTGGATTACCGTCGGAACCTTCTCGATTTCTCTTTTTCTCCAGGTCAGCTCCCTCCCTTTTCTTTTCGATTTTCTTCCGCGATCAAGGCCAATGAAGCAGATGCTGAAGGCTTCACTGCTAAGGCTTGAATGCAGCTACCTAGAAAGGAACTCTGGAGGAGCTTGGGGGTGCTGAGAAACTGGAGTTACCCCTTTTGAATTTCCTGCATGGTTAATACTAGTATCCGACTTTCTTTATCATGGTGTGTTTGCCCCTTGTTTTTTATTTTGTTCATAAAAAATTTTGAAATATTTAAGTGAGAATCCCATGAGGTTCCTCATGAATATTAAGGTAGTAAAAATGCTTTAAGTTAAGTATGTAAGTTGACAAACCATGACACAAGTCAGCATGATATAATGTAATAATTTGAAAGTACATTACCTGAATAGTCCCTTAAATAGGTTTTACCTTGGGCGCATTTATATGGATTCTGGAATCCTCTTTCAGCATCCTTGAGGATACCTGTGGTAAAAGCATAGTAGTTTCGAAATTGAGTTAAACTGGGGACAAGCCCGTGCATTTCTGGGGACAAGCCCGTGCAAACGTGGGACTAAGCCAATTCTGGGGACAAGCCCGTGTAATCATGGGACTAAGCCAATTCTGGGGAGAAGCCCGTGTAATCGTGGGATTAAGCCAATTCTGGGGACAAGCCCATACGTAAGTGACATGAAAATGCCAAAACCTTAGATAACACGTCAGTGTTATAAACCTTGAGAATCCTCCCAGCAGCCTCCAGTGACAAGATTGTCAGCCACCCCTGGAGTGGACTGGTCCGGCCACCTTGAGCATACTGGTGGACAACGTGCGCTCCTGGCGAGGGTCGTGCGCTACTGGCGATTACCCAAACGTAGAAGAGGTGAAATCCTCTTAAACCTTAGAAGGTATGCAGGATACCTTAAACGGAGGAGAGGTGATCAGCCTCTAACTGGGGATATACCCAAAATTACTCTAGGATTCTCAAATTCTGCAAAACACTCAACACTTGGTGAGGGGTGGGTGTTAGCTTAGCTAACACCACTCCGATGCTTAAGTCAGTAATGAGTCATAGAAATAATAAGAATAAATTGAAATAGGATTAGTATACGTACCTTGGATTATTTATACAGTGAGGATCCTTGGGAGTTCTGCCTGAGATTCTCAATGGGATTCTCACATAAAATACGCTTTAAGGTGGACAACATTCCAAGCTCTTGGCAGAGGTTCTCCTTCCATATTTATCAGACGATATGCCCCCTTTCCTTCTTCAGAATCAATAAGGTAAGGGCCTTCCCACTTGGGTGCCAACTTCCCATCAGCAGGATTGGTAGTATTCTGAAAAGCTTTCCTCAAAACCAAGTCACCTACTTGGAATCTTCTCAGCCTGGTGTTCTTGTTATAAGATTTTGCTATCCGTTGTTGATAAGAAGCCATCCGGATTTTGGCCATATCTCTGAGCTCCTCAATTGTTTCGAGATCCTGAAGGAGATTCTGGCTATTGGTTTCAGGATCCTGGCAGTTGACTCTGGCTGTCGGGAGTACCATTTCTGTAGGGATCACAGCTTCTGCCCCAAACACTAACGAGAATGGTGTTTGGCCAGTAGCATTTTTAGGTGTAGTTCTGTCTGCCCAAAGGACAAATGGCAGCTCCTCAGCCCATTTACCTTTCTTGGAGCCCAACTTCTTTTTGAGATTGTTGATTATGATCTTATTACTGGATTCTGCCTGCCCATTAGCTTGAGGGTGGACAGGTGTTGAAGTGATCATCTTGATGCCCCAGCTTTCACAAAAGCTTGTTGTTCTCTTGCCTATAAACTGGGAGCCATTATCGCATATGATCTCTGCCGGAATCCCAAATCTAGTGAGGATGTTCCTCTTGATGAAGGATATCACTTCCTTTTCTCTCACTTGAACATAGGCTTCTGCTTCAATCCATTTGGAAAAGTAATCCGTCATGGCAAGCATAAACACTTTTCCTCCGGGAGCCTTTGGCAGCTTACCCACAATATCCATGCCCCATTTCATGAATGGCCATGGGGATACTATAGGATGCAGATGCTCAGCAGGTTGGTGGAGGATATTGCCATGCCTTTGACAAGCATCGCATTTTTGTGAGAAGCTCGCGGCATCCTTCTTCATGGTTGGCCAATAGTATCCGAACCTGAGAACCTTAGAGAACAGTGCCCTGCCCCCGGTATGGTTCCCACAATCTCCACTATGGATGTCTTCAAGCACCTCTAGAGCTTCTGACTTCTCTAAGCACCTTAAGTAGACACCTGCAAGAGATCTTTTATATAGAATATTATCAATTATAGTATAGGGTACTACCTTTGTGCGAAAAGCTCTGGGGTTTTCGCCCTTGGGAATCTCCCCATCTTTGAGATATTTCCGGATCGGGTAGGTCCAGGATTCCTGAGCATCTTCAGGATTCTCAACATCTGCACCTGTATCATCGTCAACAGCCTGAGCTTCCTGTAGAGCTATCGCTGGCGTCAAGATGTGAGTTATTGGAATTTTGACATTCTCAGGGATCCTGAGTGATGAAGCCAAGTTTGCCAAGGCGTCGGCTTCTGCATTATCTTCTCTTGGTACCTGCGAAATGCTAAAATTTTCGAAAAATAGAGACAATTTTTTAACAATTTCAAGATATTTGATCAGATTCTCCCCTCTCACTGCATAAGAGCCATTAAATTGGTTAGTTAATAAGAGAGAATCAACAAACACTTGTATAGATAGGATTCCCATATCCTTAGCCAGCTGTAATCCAGCAATTAAAGCCTCATATTCAGCTTCATTGTTGGTAGCCTGGAATTCACAGGATATGGATAGAGGTATTATGTCCCCCTGTGGCGATTTTAGCAGGATTCCCAGCCCTGTTCCTCTGACATTCGAGGAGCCGTCGGTATAGAGGATCCAGTCTTCTTTGAGCTTCTCAAGTTGCTGGACTTCCTTTTCAACCTCTGGTTCAATGTCACTGCTGAAATCCGCCACAAAGTCAGCTAATGCTTGGGACTTGATTGCCGTTCTTGGTTCATACTTGATGTCGTAGGCACTTAGTTTGACTGCCCACTTAGCCATCCTTCCTGACATTTCCGGCTTCCTGAGAACTGCCTTGATAGGATAGTTAGACATCACAATTATAGTATGGGTTTCGAAATAATGTCTAAGTTTAGTGGAAGCCATTATAAGAGATAAAATTAACTTTTCAAGGTGAGAATACCTGGATTCTGCGTCTAGCAGAGTTTTACTTACATAATATACCGGATGCTGCTGACCTTGATGGTTTTTTACCAAGACTGCACTGATTGAGCTTCCGGAAACAGCGAGATATAAATATAGCGGCTCCCCATCATCTGGTTTCATTAGTAACGGGGCTGCTGACAGGTAGTCTTTCAGGCACTTCAGGGCTTCTTCATGCTTCTGAGTCCATTCGAACTTCTTGTTTTTCTTCAGGATATCATAGAAATCCTTACTTTTTTCTGAGGATCTTGAAATGAACCTGTTGAGCGCTGCGATTCTCCCTGTCAACCTTTGTACTTCTTTAACATTCGATGGGGACTTCAAATTTAGGATCGCTTTGATCTGCTCTGGACTTGCTTCTATCCCTCTTTCAGTAACCATGTAACCTAGGAATTTTCCAGCTCGCACCCCAAAGTGGCACTTAGAGGGGTTGAGCTTCATGTTATACTGATCAATGATATCGAAGGCCGTTTGGAGATCCCTGACATGATCTTCAGCCTTTTTGGATTTCACTACCATGTCATCTATGTAGACTTCCATCGTGTCCCCCAGTTGCTCTTTAAACATCATATTAACGAGCCTCTGGTAGGTGGCACCTGCATTTCTCAAACCAAAGGGCATAGCAGTATAACAATATATACCTGTTGGAGTCATAAATGCCGTATGCTCCTGATCGCATGGTTCCATCTGAATTTGTTGGAATCCTGCCGAGGCATCCATAAAGGTGAGCATCTCGTGACCAGCCGTGGCATCCACCATAGCATCAATATGGGGAAGTGGAAACGGATCCTTAGGACAGGCTTTGTTCAAGTCTGTGTAGTCGACACAAACTCTCCACTTTCCATTCTTCTTCTGGACCACCACCACGTTTGCTAGCCATCTAGGGTACTTGACTTCTCTGATCATCTTTGTTTTGAGAAGCTTGTCGACTTCCTCCTGGATGATTATATTCTTCTCTGGAGCAAACTTCCTCCTTTTTTGCTGTATAGGCCTGAAAGAAGGATCTAAACCAAGTCTATGAGTAATTACATGTTTAGGGATACCTGTCATATCTTCATGCTTCCATGCGAAAGTTGAAGTTCTGGCTTTGAGAAGCTGGAGTAATTCCTGCTCAACATTTGCTGGGATGCTTGTTCCCACGAGCACCTTGATTTCCGGATTCCCAGGGTCTAGAGGCACTTCTTTGACTTCCAGCTCCCTGTCCTCCTGCAATTCAGGTGCCTTTTTCTGTAATTGCTATCCCTTCGTCACCTTAGTGGTGTTCTTCATTGAAGTTGAATAACAGTTCTTAGCTTCCTGCTGGTCGCTTTCAATTCTCACAACTCCCCAGGGTGTAGGAAGCTTGATACATTGGTGATAAGTTGAAGGGACTGCCTTCATCTCGTGAATCCATGGCCTGCCAAGAATAATATTGCAACAAGAGAGAGAATCTATAACACAGAATTTTTGCATAGAGTTTACCCCCTCTATATATACCGGCAGCCTGATATCCCCAACGGTGCTTTTAGTTTCACCGCTGAAGCCAACTAAGACTGAGGATCTTGCAACTATTTCAGTTTCCGGGATCCCCATCTTTTTTAGTACATCAAGACGGATTATATTTACTGAGCTTCCATTATCAATCAGGATCCTGCGAACAAAATGGTTAGCAATATATAAAGTAACCACAAGACTATCATGATGAGGATCCTGAACATGAGAACGGTCACTCTCATCAAAGGATATAAGCTTGTCCTGAGTTAGGGTGGACGTCCGGACAGGTTTGTCACCCTGTTCAGATTTGGATTCCTTAACATGCTTCTTGGCTGAGGAATACGAAGTGCCGCAGATGTCTGAGCCTCCTGAGATGAAGTTGATTATCTGGGCATCCTGGGGTGGAGACGCTGCTCCTCTGAGACACCTTGTCGGCTTCCTGAGTCTTTATCTTCTTTCTGCCAATCAATTCTTTAAGATGCCCCTTGCTGAGTAGATAGCTGATTTCCTTTCGGAGTGCTATACATTCATCTGTTAGGTGGCCAAAATCTTCATGGAAGGCACACCACTTGGTCTTGTCTTTCCAGGATCCTTGCTTGGTATCCTTCCTGGGCCATCTTGCTTTTTCGCCTAGATCCTGCATAGCACACATCAAACCACCAATGTCAACGGAAAAACAGTATTTAGATACCTTAGGATACTCCTCACTCATCATCATCTTGGTCGACGACATTGACTTTGTGATTTTCCGGTTTGGAGTATGGACGAGATCTATATGGCTTCCCGGGGGATTCCGCCTTCTTGCTGTTAGGGTCATATTTAGGAACCTCCAATCTTTGGTGGATCCTTTTGTCATCTTCCAAACGGATAAATCTCAAAGCTCTACTGCGTACTTCGTCAAGGTTCCTGCAAGGAGCCATGACAAGGTCATCATAAAATCGTTAATCTTTGGAGAGCCCCATTTTAAAGGCTTCCACGGCTGCTGCCATATCCAGATTAGGAATCTCAAGAGATTCTCGTCCAAATCTGGCAATGTAATCCCTGAGAGGCTCATCTGGCTTCTGAATTATTCGGTACAGGTCACCTGTGAGCTTCTCAAAGGTCCTGCTGCAAGAAAATTGATTGTTAAACAAGTTAACTAAGTGAGAAAATGATGTAATAGTGTTAGGAAGAATGCTCAGTAGCCATTTCATGGCTGGTCCTGTTAAGGTTGAACCAAAGCCTTTGCATAGACAGGCTTCTTTAATTCCTGTCGGAATGGGATTGATCTCCATACGCTCCCGGTAATGTGCCACGTGTTCTTCAGGATCTGTGGTTCCATCATAGAGCTTCATGCTTGGAGTCTGGAAACGCTTCGGGATCTCCACCTGAGATATTGGCCAGGCAAATCTGGAGATCTTGTGGCTTTCCAAAGGAACTTCAGGGATAGGTTTCAGGATCCCTGGAACATTTGATATCATTTCTTTCAACTTCTGGAGCTCCCTAGCGATACTTGGATGAATACCTGCATCATAAGGAGCACCCTGGTTAGAAACAATAGGGATTGAATTGGACATGTTACCTGGGTCAGGAATCTGGACTGGAATCCCGGAACCATATCCATAGCCCGCTGGGAAGCTCGGCTCTGTGGTGGTCGCTGTTTGCATGGGGATAACGTCTTCGTCATGCACTTCTGAGGAGCTAGTCTTAAAGATTCCTGCAGAAACAGAAGGGTTAGAGTATTGATATCCTTGAGGGTTCTGGCTTGGATTTCCAACAGAAAAAGGATATCCTTGAGACGGCAAGGCTGAGGATCCCAACAATGATGGAATCCAAGGACTCTTGTAGCGTGACTGTGAGGATTCTGGTGGGAAAGCTCCTGAGAATCCAGCGGTACTCTCCACGTTTCCAGCGGCTTGAGAAGTTATTGTAGGAGCTGTAGTGAAGCCTGATGCTGATTTGTAATTGTAGCGAGACGGATCTGAGGATCCTGAAGCATTGAAATCAAGATGCCTAGGAAACAGAGGGCTTTGTTCTTCCATGGGCTTCCTAAATTTCTTTAGCTCTTCAATCTCCTTCATCACCGTTAAGTTGGTTTTTTCTTGCTGATCCATTTGATTATTTACCTGCTTAATCAAGGAAAACAAATCACTGTTAGTAATAATAGGATCAACAGATTGGACCTGGGATCCTGTGAAGACAGGATAATCAGTTTTTCTCGGCTGCTCGTCCACTTTCTTCTGACGGTCATTGGTCTTCTTCTGGCTTCCTGGGATGGAAGGAAGAGGAGGAATGGAAGATGATGTAGAGGCCGAGACAGTTTTTTGCGGGTTTGACATTTTTTGGGATTGGAGATCAAATGAAGTGAATGATATATGGGATTTTGGTAGGATTAAGCACCACTTGCCCCACGGTGGGCGCCAAACTGTTTTGGTCAAAAATTCACTTAGGAATCCTGTATTCCAAACTTAGATTGTGAGGTAGTGTGCTTAACTATCAAGTGAGCAAATAATCCAAGTTGGGATGATAACACAAGGATTTTAGCGAGGAAAACTCCAGAATCCTTCGAGTTGCCCCTAGGAATCCTGGATAAAAACCTCGGGTGCCGGCTGAAAAACCGCCACCTAGTCAATATTATTGATAACGAAACGAAGAATTACAAGTGTTGAGCTATTGTGATCGAAATCTATGTGTTACAGAGAGTATTTGGTGAGTGTGTGTGGTATCTGGTCCCTATCATCGATCACAAAGCTGATATATATAGTTACAAGTCAATAACCGAAAGTGCTAAAAATAAGGGATTCTTCCACCAAGTCCTTGTGAACGTTAGGAGTCAGTTATGGCACGTTCCTTAATGCTTGACCTGGTCTTTAGCCTTCATTTACACGTCCCTTTAAGCCTGCAATTAATTAGGACACGTGGACAATTGAAACGGTTAGTCGATAACTGCATTTCAGGATACCGAACCTGTCAGGATACTGAACCACTTGAGCTTCCGGCAAGGATCCTGAAATAAAACAACCAACTGTCCTATATTTTAGGGATTCTCCCCACTGAGTCAATATGAACGTTGTGGGCCACTTAGTCCACGTTCTATAGTATTTGTCCGAGTCTTTAGGCTTGTTTTACACGTTTTCTTTACCTGCAAGCAAATAAATACGAGGAACAACATAGCGGTTAGTCGATAACTGTAATTCAGGATGCCCGAACCTATCAGGATTCTCAACCCGTCTGAGAATACTGGACCACTTGAGCTTCCGCCGAGGATCCCGAAATATCAGCCCAAACAATGGCCACGATGACAATGCAAATGAACCAGGTAGTGGCGTCGACAAGCAATAGAAGCAATAGAAATTACAATAATGAAGGTTATACGGCGTACAATTTTACGACTAGGTTAACAAAGATCGATTCCCATATATTTATTATGTGTACAATACAAAATAAACCTTAACATATATAAATTCTGTATTTAGATAATTACTCATTAAAAGTTTAATATGTATATAAAACAAAATAAACCTTAACATAAAACTTTTATATTTGGATAATTATTAAATTTTGTATTTGGATAATTATTTATTAAAAGTTTATATTTGGATAATTATTAAATTTTTTATTTGGATAATTATTTATTAAAAGTTTAAACAAAATAAACCTTAATATGAAAATTTAATATTTGAGTAATTACTAACCTTAATATAAAAATTTTATATTTGGATAATTACTTATTAAACATTTAAACAAAATAAACCTTAATATGGAAACTTAACACACCATTAGTTAGCCTAGTGGCAAATGTGTGTGACCCCTTATCAAGAGGTCTTTGGGTTCAAGTTATACTTGTAACAAAAAAAAAATGGGGGTTACAAGTTGGCTAAGAGGTTTTCTCACCGGTGGTTAGTTTCCCCCTGATGGAGATTGGAAATGATAGGGTGGTTGTAATGTCCCCATTAGTGATCCAAATTTGCCGTTAAAAAAATAGAAATTTAGTGTTTGGATAATTAATTAATAAAAATTTGACTTATAGAAAATTTTGTGGTGATGACAATGTCCTTTTTTCTAATTAAAGTATGGTAAAACTTTTTTATTTATTATATAGTATAGATATGCATGTTTAGCTAGACTTTAAAAATAATTTTTATTCTATATAAATATAAAATTTTAATCAACTATTAAATTTATATAATACCTTATACAGTAATTGTTAAAACGCTTCACCAATTTGTATGTTGTGTTTCCCGTCACATCAAACGAACAACCACTAATATGTTTATTAAAAGAGAAGAGATAAATTATTATTTAATGGGAGTGACATTTTATGTTATTATTTAGTAGAAGAGAGATGAAAAAATTTAAAATAAGAAGGCATCAGAGAGTGAGTGACAAGTTTCTCAAAATTAAATTTGTTTATGAAAAGAAGATTTTAATTTTTGCAGCACATTTTGCAACCAATATGAAATTCTTAGGCCAATGATCTTTTGTCCTAGTGGTTAAGAAGGAGGTGGTAAGACTTTGTTCTACCTGGAGGTCATGGGTTCAATCCCTGACAATGGTGTTTCAGATCTAATTTAGAAGTAGATTAGAGGGTGTGTGTGTTAGCCGTTAAAAAAAATGAAATTCTTAGACGTGATTTTTTCTTTATTCTCGTTGAGACAATTTTTTTTATGAAAGGTGATTTTATAAGAAAAAAAAAACATTATTCAACTACCTGGGGCTTTTAGTTGGTTGTAATATGAACTTCTGCAAGAATTGGAAGAACGTGATGGATGTTTTTGAGAGCAGGCTTGGCCTTTGGAAGGCTCAAAATCTTTCGATTGGTGGGCGTTTGGTTTTGATTAAAGCGGTGCTCGATTCCCCCCCGTCGTATTTATTTTCTCTTTACAAAGCTTGGGTTCAAGTTATTAAGAAATTAGAGAGCATTCGTATGAATTTCTTTGGGAGCTGGGAGATCGGAAAAAAATTCATTGGGTTCGGAAAGAGTTGGTTTGCTTCCTGGTGTGGCATTCAACCGATCTTTGCGTTCAATACGAAGGATTTGTTGCAGGTTCACAAATCGACCCAGGTCTGCTCGAGGAGACTGGAGTTCATTTAGACTCTTATTTGATCGGGGTTTGGTGTATATGGAGGGAAAGTAATGACGTGATTTTTAGGAATAAATCACCCTCGGTGTCGAATATCTTGGTGAACGTTAAAAGCTTTTGGCTCTTGTGGATTAGGAACAGGGCTAAGCTCAGTTTGGAGGAGTGGGGCGACTCACTGGAAACAGGGGCGGACCTCTATGAGGTCCAGGGGTAGCACGGGCTACCCCTTAAACCGTATGCGAAGTGGAAAAAAATTAAAATTTTAGGTTTTTTAGATTTTATCATTCTGGTGATACCCCTTAAATAACTGATGTTTCAATATATTTATCAAAAGTTCAATGGGAGCAGCTGGTAGGTGGCTTACCTTATAACCTAAGGGTCACATGTTCAAATCTTTACTTTGACGTTTTGAACGTTTTTAAACTTTTTTACACAGTGCTTTAAGAAAAAAACGGAGTTAACAAGACTCGAACTTGCGTTAAACAGTATTTAACAACTTAATTTAGGTGTACAAACCACTAAGCTAATCATTTTCTTTGGGTTGAACTCCATATAATTATACTTATATCTCAATAAAACAATTTGTGTTATTTCATTAAGCAATTTGCTCAAAATAAAAAATTTCCGAGGCGTTGCCCCTGAACTCTTGGAAACAAGAAAAATATCGTGACACCCCTTAAAAAAAATTCTAGTTCCACCCCTGACTGGAAAGTGTGTTGTATGTAGTGCCTTGGCTACCCTGTTTGGGGTTTTTGTTTTCTGTTGCTTGTAATGGTGCGTTGGTGTTTGGGGGTTTACCATCTTCGTAGCTCCCCTGTTGTTTGTTTAATAAAATTCGCAGTTAAAAAAAAATTGGTAGATTACAAGAAAAAGAAAAGAGTTAAATACGATTTGCGTCCCCGAGGTTTGTCGATTTTAACCCTTTGAGTTCATTTTCTAACTTATTAACAAATCTCGCCTCATGGTTGTATTTTGTTGCCATTTGAGTCCCTGGAACTAACAGGGTTAAAATTTTCTGTTAACTTTAAAGGTATTTTAGTCATTTTACATATGAGGGGGTATTTGTGTAAATAATAAATTTATTAACGAAATATTGAAAATACTAAATATGAGGGAGTATTTTTGTAATTAATCAAAAATACAATATATATACTCAGATTTGATCTCGGCGGCAAATCTTCAGAGAAGGAACTAAACCATCAAACCTTCGTTATGAATGCTTCATAACTCTTTCTTCTCAATTAAGTGATATAGACGTCCACCATTGATGACATGTTAATCGCCCGATTTCTCCACGAAGCGTTGGATTTTGAGCACCAGTCGTCGCCGGCGGTGACATCGTCGGAAAACACCACAGCTATAAAATCCGAACCGGATAATTTCGCACTTTCGCCGGAGATTTCAAGTTATCAGTCGAAGTCACCACAGCAGACGGCGGCACAGCAGATGGGGGAACATTACAAAGGTGTGCGGCGGCAACCTGTGGGGGGTGTGGTGGTGGCAGCCGTCGTAGGGCTTAGACTCCGACGGTCGGAGATGATGGGTTTGGTCGGCGACAATAGAGGTCGAAATCATGGAATACGAAGGTGAGGGGTGTGGTGGTTGATGTTTCCGTTTCAAAACATGATTTTGAATTGTTTCTAACACCGATTTTAAGCACCGATTATGAACATGACGGAATTTAAAGGGATGCTATTCAATAGGATATGACTCCCTCTCTTTTAATCCATCCTTTCCTTGTTATTATAAAATCAGAAGTCTCCTCTACTACCTCCATAAATTTCCTATTAGATCCATAGTATTCAAAATTGTAGAAACGGTACTTCCCGGCCGGACAGGTTATCAGAGGCGAACCGGTCCGGTTAGGTAAAGTGCTTCTGGAGGGTTAGTGAGGCAAGTTGCTCCGACCTGGAGCATCTTGGTTGCTTCGGTGGGTTAGCCTAGGGTACCTGACACGAAGGAAGAGTTAGAACATAGGAGGGAGATTATCCTCCGTCTCAGACTGGGACTGACAGATGCATCATAGCCATCCCAGGTCTACCCTCGTGTATATAGGATGTGAATGTGTGGAGGTAGGGTATCTGCTCTGCCGTGCGGTCGAGAGAGATATTCAGTGCCGGAGCTAGTGGTAGTCCGGAGGGATTAAGTGTGTTTCCCCCCAAGTGGTTGAGGGGGTATTTATAGTGTCTTACCTTTGTCTGATGCGCCATTAATGCTCCTGGCGGCTAAGGGTATGGGCGAGTACAGTAGGTGTGTAGTCTACAGTCCCATTTTGGGTAAAGCGGCACATGATTGGCCTATGATATGCCAATCATTGCCTGTCGCCGGTGTCTCTGTAGGCCGTGCGGCCTATTCGTGTGTGTTGTATGTCGTTAGAGTGAGTCTTTGGTTCGGCCTGGTGAGGAGTAGCCTCATCTGTCTGGCCGGACCGGACCCACGTCATCAGCCCCCCAGGCCGAAGCGTTACTGTCACGTAGCGGTGCTTCGGGCTTCGTCGATTGGGCGCTGGCTCGGTAACCGTCCCATCAGGAATATCAACCGTCGCCCTGTATATCGCCTATATATACTTGGACGTAACTCCCTTCGCCCTTCGGTCATATCGTCTTCTTTTCAAACTTGCTGCCAAAACTTCTTGCTGAAAATACTTTCTGCTTGTATACAGCGCGGTACGTTACTCCTTTTCCTTGTATTTTGTTTTTCTTTTACACCATGGGTGAGATAGTAAGTCCGATATGGACGTTCAGTTTAGTTGTCTCACCCCCAAAACCCTTAGTGCAGAGATAGCGCGGTATGACATCACCTTGGAGTTGCACCCCACCTTGCCGGAGAGAACCGAAACCATCCGCGACTGTCCGGACGGTAAGATTGGGCTCTACCTCCATCACTTTAGTTTTGCTCACCTTCGCCTTCCCTTCACCGTCTTCTTTCGTAGCCTCATCAGGGCCTTGCGTGTCGACATTCGGCAGCTTCCCCCCTTGGCCGTCGCGAGGATAACCCAGTTTAAAATTGCTTGTTGGGCGTGCGGAGGGAAACCGTCCGTCAATCTTTTCAGGCAGTTTTTTCGCCTTAACCATCAGGGGGATTGGTACCTGATAGAGGTTGCCCGTCATGAAGGTGCCGTGAGGCTGTTTACTCCTCCCACCAGTTTGAAGAAGTGGAAGGATAAGTTTTTCTGGGTTGATGATGTTTGCCTTGGGAAGATGCACTGGAGGAAGCCGGAGGTAGACCTCGTTCCATACGACGTTTTTAAACTTCCGTTTGACACGGCTCTTCGTGCGAGGTTGATTGCGAACACCATGCCTCTTCGTAAACAGGCGGAGGAGGTGTTAGTCATGACCGGCATGAGCCGCAACTGGTTAGGGTTGCTCACCGACCCTTGTCTTAAGATTAAAGGGGCCGGTACGGTCTTTCTTTATCTTTGTTGTTTTATTTTGAAATGTATTCGTCTAACTTTTTTCTTTTTGTGCAGAAATGGGCCTGTTGGATTATTTGAAGCTCCCGTCCACCCTGGAGGTTGAACACACGACGAAGCCGGTGCCGGAGGGGCAGGCTACTGTTGTGAAGGCGACCGAGGAGAGGCGGTTTACTGACTTTTCTGTGAAGGATGGGGAGAAGGTAATTGCAGGGAAGGATCTGGGCGGTGCCTCCCATACGCTGATAGAGGAGCAGAAAGCTGAGCGGCGGCGCAAGCTGGCGCTGAAGCAGCGTGCCGAAGCACAAGCGAAAGGTAAGGCCACCGCCCCGACTGGGAGAGCCTCGGGTAAGAGGAAGAAGGTGTCCTCCAAGGGGCCTTCTAAATCAAAGAAGAAGAAATCTGGGACGTCCACCTCCCCTGCCTTGGTGGACGAGTCATCTGCTGACGGATCCCCGGACCCCACTTACAAGGCTAGGTACGAGTATGAAAAGCATGTGGATATCATCCACAACACTGATTCTGAGGTGGAGGGGCCGAAGGACAAGGTGGACGGCCGTCCGGAGGGGGATGCGTCCCCCACGTCTAGCGAGAAGCACTTTGCCGCTGCGCTCGAGGCGGGCGGCGAGTATATGTCCGACATTGTTGGGCGCAAACTGAAACCTGGCATGGGTAAGGGTGCCGATGCTATTGCTAAGACCATGGCTGCCGGTGACATGTCTTCGCTGCGCGGCTCCGATAAAAACGTGGAGCCCGAGGAGGATACTGAGTCCTCGGCGGCTAACCCCGACGCTGTGTATGTGCCCGGGTGGAATTTACGGGTCGGGGACGTATTGTCCACGCCGAGAAGGGCGGGGGACTTTGTTCAGCACGCCGCTCCGTCCGGAGCGGTGTCGGCGGCTGAGGAAGACAAGGATATTGTGGCGATGAAGAAGACTGCTCATCGCTTAGCACAGTCTTTTGTCCAAACTCAGGACCTTATTCATCGCCATGCTGAACAACGGCGCACCGTTCGCGACCTGAAGAAGGATCTGGCAGCGCGGGACGCCGAGTTAGCTGAGAGTAAGTCTCAGCTGACCGCGCTGAACACTGAGGAGGTTAGGAAGTTAAGAAGGAGGGTGGAGCAGGTGACAAGGGAGAAGGCTACTGTTGATAACGAGCTTGTTGTTGCCAACAGCCGTGTGGCTGGGTTGAAGAAGGCTTTGGCGGAGGAGGGTGAACGCCGGAGGGAGGAGGTCTCAGCTTGGGTTGTTGAGCTGGAGACGGCGAGGAAGGAGAAGGTCGCGGTTGAGGCCGAACCGGAGGCCTTGATGTCACACCCCCAATTTCCACCTAACGGAGTTTAACCGCGTGGGGGTATGATCCAGACCAGGATCCCAGACTTTAGTTACAACCAAACCATAACAGAGTTTATAGGCAAATCATAAAGTTTAAGTTACAGTCCAAAATAGTAAGTTTAACAGTTCAGCGGAAGCATAAATAAAGTTTGCAGTTATGGTGTTACAAAACGATGGATTTGAATATTTGAAATTCCGAGTTTTTCAAAAGGTATCCATAGGTAGTACTGCCACCACTGGTGCCGTCCATGATCCACCTAACGACCTGAAAAGAAATCAACAATCAAGTGTCAGCCAAGGCTGGTGAGTTCACTAAAGCAGTCTACCCGTCACAAGTAGACCTAATGTTTATGAATAAAGACAGGTAAAACACAATCAATATCATAAGACCAGTAAAATTCCATATCGTAGGTAGCTAGCCTATAGTTATGTACACCTGAATTGTTCGTAACCGAAGCTGACAATGTTTTGATAGGGAATTCCTATGAACCTTGCCTTCCCGTGTCTTAAAGGATCACGGAGGGTAGGCTAACATTGGTCTCAGTCCGACCGCCAGTCGGGAGGGTGCATCCTGTGCACCGCTGAGCGGGGGTGTCAATCCCCAGTAGTACTACTCAATATTACCTCGCTATTGTATATTAACGGCCCGAAAGCAAGGACTTTTTATAAATAAAGTTCAATTCAGTGAAACATATGATATTATGTCGGAAATTTACCCAGTAAGAAATACCCTTACCGTTTGGGTCACCATCCTTACCGGATGCAACCACCTGCGCGTTATCGTCCCTGAATGGGCATAACAATAATATAAATGAACTCACCTTAGGGGGCACCGGTACACAGCAAAAGATTCAACAAGTCGGTCACACACAACCTGTTTGGGTAAATATGGCCTAAACGGGTTAGGAGGTGTCGCGAGGACGAAAATAGCAATCTTAGCACCTAAACATGTTTCATGTAGTCACACAAGTCATATAATGCATACACAGGTTTCAGATTGAGAGAAATTCAAAGAATTGCCATTTTGGTCAAAGTTGACTCAGAAAGTCAACTTCAACACTCAAACTAGTGGCATAGTCAAAATCTACATACTTAGGAGTTAGGATCTCAACTTTTGCAGGCTTAAACTACATGTTAAACATGACTTGTTGCAAAAAGAATCAATCAAAAACATCGAATAACGAAGAAGTTATGCACATTGCAAGTTGACCCATTTGGCACATAGTTAACTAGTTCATGAAAATTTGAAATTGGCATAACTCACTCAATTTTTGGGTTTTAAACCTCAAATGCTCCAGATCCTATATTTAATATGTGTACATCAATTTCAAATAGCAAACACCCCAACATAATAAGGTTTACATGTCCGACCCGTTAGAAAAGTCTACTTTTTAAAATTCCAAACAGCTTTGAGTACCTGTTTTGCAGCAGCAGTTTGGGTGACCAAACGAAGGTTTTAGAAGGCGTATAAATATCCATTTTAAAACTAAGACATCCTAGTTTATCACACAACAAGAATCAATCATGTTCGATCAAAAATGAGCAAGTTATGGCTATTGAAAGTTGACCAAAAATCAGTTTTGTTGCAGAAGGTCAAAATAGGCAAATTGAATTTGATTAATCCATAATTTGATCAAAGCTTGGAGTTTGTTTACCAAAACCTCCAGATCTTAGTTTTAATATATAAACATCAATTTCCAGTTGCAAACGCACCATTAAAACAAGGTTTACATGCCCAACCAATTTGCAAAGTCCACTTTTCACAAAACTGGACAGCTTTGAGTACCCAACTTGCAGCAGTGTTTTGAGTGACCAAACGGAGGTTTTAGAAAGTGTGCGAGTAGCCGTTGTAAAGCTAAGACATAATACTTTACTAGGGAAAAAGAATCAACTGATTTCGATGAAAATTGAGCAAGTTATGACAGCTGCAAGTTGACCAAAAAATCTGGCCGAATCTGTCTAAAATTTGTAGTTGTATAAATTACATTTTCGCGGTTTTGGTCAATCTTTTGCTCGTTTAATTTCATGTGAAGACTTGTAACACATTAGATATAATATTATCATGCTTTCCTAGTTGTCAAAACGATCATACAACACTCATAGCAAAATCAAGCATGTCACTTGTATATAAGCACATATTCTTCAAATTTCAAGTACCCACATACCCAAATTCTTCAAGAACACTCCTAACCCTCTAACCCCATCAAAATCACAGCCATTATACACTAAAAAATCTGTCCAAAATCAGAATTTAACTTAACCCTTCATAAAACATGATTCAAGAGCATGTATACACACCAATTTGCACAAAAACACAAGATAACCACATGTAATCTACCAATTTCATGTTAGAGATTTTTAGGGCTTACAATTTGGAGGTAGAAATCGCAGGTTTGAGATGATGGGAAGAAAAGAAAGCTTCCTTGAGACTTGTAGTAGCTAAACACACTTGAATCCTTCTTCCTTATGCTTGATTTCACGATTTTTGCATGTGTGTGTGTGTGTGTTGGTGAAATCGTGAATGAGAGGGGAAAGAGGAGAAAGAATGCGTGAAGTGGGAGATGGGGAAGGGTTATGTGCAGATTTTCTTTTGAAAGAAATTACATGTTTGGCCCCTACACTTTTATTTTGAACATAACAAGCATAAAACTCATTTTAAGTGGGTTTTTAACTAAAAGTTGTTAGGTAAAAATTCTAAAAATGTTTCTATTTGTTTTTAACTTATTTAATATGCAAGACTTAGTCGGGTTACATAAATTTAACATTGACACATAGAAATTTCATTTTATGCGCGAAGCCCGGTTTTACTCGAAAACGCGAAATTTTCAAATAACACATAAAGTCACGAAACGAGTTTACGAAACAAGTTACTAACATCAATTAGCACATAGACATGAATAATATACAATTAATCAAATAACGGGTCACGGGTTCGCTAACGGAACTAACGGAGTTAATGGAAAAAGTTAACGGGGTTAACGGAAAAAGTTAGCGGAGTTAACTTGGGAAGTTGCAATTGTCACAGCCTCCCCATGTTAAAGAATTTTCGTCCCGAAAATTGTCGTGGTGCTAACCGTTTCGCGGATCGTTATGAGAGAGTTCAAGTTCTCTGTTCCAAGGGGAATGACGGTCGGTATAAGAATAAAAAGCATCGAATGAACATTTCACATGAGCGTACAAAAAGTGATTTTCTATAACAAACGTTTCCCTGAGTGAGTTGAATCGTATCGCATGGTTAGGTTTAACAAATGTCAAGATGACGCCATATTCGAAATCGAAATATTTAATGCGACGAAGTGATCATATCTCCGAGTAGCCTTCAGCTATAGTATCTAGTAAGATAACAAAAAGTATTGTGTCAAATGACACGGTAGAGGCAAGAAGTGCTGCAAAAAGGTTCGAATGTTAACGTATCTGGAGGGTGGGTATGCGTCCTTGAATTTGGCTAAGGTTGGGTGATTCTTACAGTTCGTAAAAAGGGTATAGTCAGATGATGCTACAGGACATCACGGTACCAATAGCATGGCGAGTGAATGTGGTAATCTGATAAAGAAGTGCTCTGCTTCACCAAGCCGGTGACAATTTAGGCGTACGCGAGATCAACGAGTAGTGGTATGTCAGAATTGCAATAACTAGAGGGTTGATTGAAATATTTCACCAATTTCCATGGTGAACCAAGATGAGTATGGATCTGGGACGAGTAAACGTTGATAAGGGTCTTGAAAAAGTCACGGGGTTGTTCCAAAGAACATGTGATTTGTCTTTTATAATACAAAACTTGAGTTGTTAAGACATTGTTGTTCATCCGGGTCAAAATCTACATTTGACCCTTAACGGTTCCTCTCAATTTAGAGGGTTTGGAAAGTAAGTTTTTATTTGACTAGACTGTGTATGTCACTTCTAGTGAAAAAAATATATATATATATAAGTGACACGCGGAATTATGAAGGGAGTCACATGAATTTGTTTTACTGTGGGCACAGTCCCATTAGACCAAGTTCTCAAAATAAAATTTCTGTGTATGACTTGAAAGTAAAACTGTGGTTCAGCACTGGTCTTACCTTTCACATGTCGCTAGTGCTTATGTATAGGGTGTACCGCAGCTAACCCACCACACTACCAGCACATTGAAAGTGCACCAGTTACCTTGCCATTTCTAGTTATTAGCCTAAAACTCACTGAATAACATTCATGAAAATAAGGAACCTTACGTTTTCCCAAATATATTTGAGTTAAAGGGTAGTGAAGGATTAGAAAGCACAATGTGACGTATGCAAAATCTGAATTTTTATGGCAAAGAGACTTTTCTGCGTGTTTGGTCAACGGGGTGTTCACCGTGGATTGTCGAGAGTTTAGTAAGTGCAATGCGAACATCAATATGGTTTGTACTTTCTGCAGTGGGTTGAAGAGGTAAAGCAATCCATTAGGTTGGCGTTGAAACTGGGGTTCGCCTTCAAAGGATACATCATTACGCATAGCACCCATCGGTAGAGATTTAAAACAATGGCGACGTTCCCATGAATCGAAGAGTTCTGTACAGACGCATGAATAAAATCAGGCATGGGAATAACAAGTTTAAGAGGAAGAACGTGGTAGCAAGCGTATGGTAGTCGCAACTGTGCCTATCCAATAATCATCCAACAAGTTTGACGCGGATTTGAGAAAAGAATTGGAGTTAACCAACATCTATGCGAAGGTGTTAACAGTTGTACCGTCTAGTAGTGTAAATACCGTATAGGAACGTCAGGTTGTACCGGTTCTCAAGAGTAAGTAAAGGTGAAAACGTGCAATAAAAGCGGGTTTCGGAAACATCGAGCGTTGACGCATTCAACGCAATACATGGCTTTTCATGTATGTAAGTATGAACTGTAGTTAAGGTTTCGCGAGGCCTACTGTAGATCGAAGGGTCGCGTTATATATATAAGGCATAAAAACGTCGGTTACTCGGGTCACTTTCAGTGATCCACGGGTTACTAGACAAGGGAGGAAACTTCACAACATTTTCTCCGCCGAAAGATTGGTTACAATGATTGAGGCGTAATTGTCCATTCAAGATGTCTGGGTTTTCATCAGGTTAGCGTTTATGGAGTTGTTTCACATTTGTGAGAGCTTGAAGAATGGTTATAGCGGTTAATGTCACAGGAGTGGATTTAGGATTACGAATAAATTAGAATCGGTTAAAAGTTAAACCACGGATTGCTCGTTGCGAGGGGAGACCTCGTCATCGGACGGTGAGAGTAATACGGTGTCTTACCGGGGTTATCATTTGCACAAGAGTTGTAAAGGAGTTGGTAGGTTGGAAGCCTTATCTAGAAGGGATAAGATCATGTGCGATAGAGAAATGAACATTGATAGATGACCTTAACCATACGGTTGAGTCCCTCATACTTGACAATCGTTGTTATGAGGTTTTTGAAATGAAGGGTCGTATCCAGCGGGTTGCCGAGCAAAATTTCCCAGGGCTTCCATACACTGCAAATTACATTTACGTGTGCACCCGTAACGGTAATTTACCTTGTATGGTCACGCTAGTTCCTCTTACTTTAGCTACCAGATTTAGTGAGGTAGTATGTGGTTTCCATGGGGTGAGTGTTAAGGATGTGGTCACTAACTCAAAGTTAACCGACCGGGATTTGCCAAGGAGATAGGTTTTGAGAATAAACAGCTCACTCAATTCCAAAATTTTCCGTTGGTACGATTGGATAAGCAAATGGTTTAACAGGAGTTTGGATAAGGCACGCTACAACGTCCCAACTTAACCTAGAGCTTTCACACATATGCATATATACAAAGAGGGAGAATATCACATTCTCACGGAACTATCACACAACAGCTATGCGATTAAAATGCAAGGTCTAAACTGACCAAGGAAAAAGGGGTGTCGGTATTCTAGGGTAACAATCACAGTTACAAGCATCCCATGAGAAATCATCTGGTTTCATACAATGTTGCCCTATACGAGGCTAAACAGCGTTCTTTACTAACGCACTACGATAAAGGTACTCTCGGTATGTGTTAATGGGTGTCTTACCCGAAGAGGGTCTACTACGACTCCTGTTTATGTTATAAGAGAGCATGACCAGTTAAGCTGAGAATATGTTGGATCATTGTCTTAGAGTCTAGATTACCATGATCTAGGCCTGAAAGTAATCCTACCAAGGTTGTTAAGAATAAACAATGTTGTTAAGGGTTAAACAAGTCCGCTAAGGATATATCAAGTTCGCTAAGAGTAAAAGCTTCAGGTTCGCTAACAGAAGTTTGCTAAGAAGAGTTCAAGTCCGCTAAAGGCAAAATGAAGTTCGCTAAGAAGGAATGTAACAAGTACGCTAAGCTTTATACTTAGTAAAATTTTTCTAACTCAAAAATTTTCCAAAATGCCCAAGTCTCGGGAATAAAAAAATTTCTACCACAATTGGGTTCCTATACCAACACAGGATAAGAATTTTAAATGAGGATCACCTTTGGCACACGGGGCAGTACTTTTGAGAAGTGTTGTAGCTAAAGTTTTCAAAATAGTTACAGTTCAGAAATTTTTAGTTTTCCTTAAAAATGTTCTGATTCGCTGTAACCGAGGGCTCTGATACCAATCTGTCACACCCCCAATTTCCACCTAACGGAGTTTAACCGCGTGGGGGTATGATCCAGACCAGGATCCCAGACTTTAGTTACAACCAAACCATAACAGAGTTTATAGACAAATCATAAAGTTTAAGTTACAGTCCAAAATAGTAAGTTTAACAGTTCAGCGGAAGCATAAATAAAGTTTGCAGTTATGGTGTTACAAAACGATGGATTTGAATATTTGAAATTCCGAGTTTTTCAAAAGGTATCCATAGGTAGTACTGCCACCACTGGTGCCGTCCATGATCCACCTAACGACCTGAAAAGAAATCAACAATCAAGTGTCAGCCAAGGCTGGTGAGTTCACTAAAGCAGTCTACCCGTCACAAGTAGACCTAATGTTTGTGAATAAAGACAGGTAAAACACAATCAATATCATAAGACCAGTAAAATTCCATATCGTAGGTAGCTAGCCTATAGTTATGTACACCTGAATTGTTCGTAACCGAAGCTGACAATGTTTTGATAGGGAATTCCTATGAACCTTGCCTTCCCGTGTCTTAAAGGATCACGGAGGGTAGGCTAACATTGGTCTCAGTCCGACCGCCAGTCGGGAGGGTGCATCCTGTGCACCGCTGAGCGGGGGTGTCAATCCCCAGTAGTACTACTCAATATTACCTCGCTATTGTATATTAACGGCCCGAAAGCAAGGACTTTTTATAAATAAAGTTCAATTCAGTGAAACATATGATATTATGTCGGAAATTTACCCAGTAAGAAATACCCTTACCGTTTGGGTCACCATCCTTACCGGATGCAACCACCTGCGCGTTATCGTCCCTGAATGGGCATAACAATAATATAAATGAACTCACCTTAGGGGGCACCGGTACACAGCAAAAGATTCAACAAGTCGGTCACACACAACCTGTTTGGGTAAATATGGCCTAAACGGGTTAGGAGGTGTCGCGAGGACGAAAATAGCAATCTTAGCACCTAAACATGTTTCATGTAGTCACACAAGTCATATAATGCATACACAGGTTTCAGATTGAGAGAAATTCAAAGAATTGCCATTTTGGTCAAAGTTGACTCAGAAAGTCAACTTCAACACTCAAACTAGTGGCATAGTCAAAATCTACATACTTAGGAGTTAGGATCTCAACTTTTGCAGGCTTAAACTACATGTTAAACATGACTTGTTGCAAAAAGAATCAATCAAAAACATCGAATAATGAAGAAGTTATGCACATTGCAAGTTGACCCATTTGGCACATAGTTAACTAGTTCATGAAAATTTGAAATTGGCATAACTCACACAATTTTTGGGTTTTAAACCTCAAATGCTCCAGATCCTATATTTAATATGTGTACATCAATTTCAAATAGCAAACACCCCAACATAATAAGGTTTACATGTCCGACCCGTTAGAAAAGTCTACTTTTTAAAATTCCAAACAGCTTTGAGTACCTGTTTTGCAGCAAGCAGTTTGGGTGACCAAACGAAGGTTTTAGAAGGCGTATAAATATCCGTTTTAAAGCTAAGACATCCTAGTTTATCACCCAACAAGAATCAATCATGTTCGATCAAAAATGAGCAAGTTATGGCTATTGAAAGTTGACCAAAAATCAGTTTTGTTGCAAAAGGTCAAAATAGGCAAATTGAATTTGATTAATCCATAATTTGATCAAAGCTTGGAGTTTGTTTACCAAAACCTCCAGATCTTAGTTTTAATATATAAACATCAATTTCCAGTTGCAAACGCACCATTAAAACAAGGTTTACATGCCCAACCAATTTGCAAAGTCCACTTTTCACAAAACTGGACAGCTTTGAGTACCCAACTTGCAGTAGTGTTTTGAGTGACCAAACGGAGGTTTTAGAAAGTGTGCGAGTAGCCGTTGTAAAGCTAAGACATAATACTTTACTAGAGAAAAAGAATCAACTGATTTCGATGAAAATTGAGCAAGTTATGACAGCTGCAAGTTGACCAAAAAATCTGGCCGAATCTGTCTAAAATATGTAGTTGTATAAATTACATTTTCGCGGTTTTGGTCAATCTTTTGCTCGTTTAATTTCATGTGAAGACTTGTAACACATTAGATATAATATTATCATGCTTTCCTAGTTGTCAAAACGATCATACAACACTCATAGCAAAATCAAGCATGTCACTTGCATATAAGCACATATTCTTCAAATTTCAAGTACCCACATACCCAAATTCTTCAAGAACACTCCTAACCCTCTAACCCCATCAAAATCACAGCCATTATACACTAACAAATCTGTCCAAAATCAGAATTTAACTTAACCCTTCATAAAACATGATTCAAGAGCATGTATACACACCAATTTGCACATAAACACAAGATAACCACATGTAATCTACCAATTTCATGTTAGAGATTTTTAGGGCTTACAATTTGGAGGTAGAAATCGCAGGTTTGAGATGATGGGAAGAAAAGAAAGCTTCCTTGAGACTTGTAGTAGCTAAACACACTTGAATCCTTCTTCCTTATGCTTGATTTCACGATTTTTGCATGTGTGTGTGTGTGTGTTGGTGAAATCGTGAATGAGAGGGGAAAGAGGAGAAAGAATGCGTGAAGTGGGAGATGGGGAAGGGTTATGTGCAGATTTTCTTTTGAAAGAAATTACATGTTTGGCCCCTACACTTTTATTTTGAACATAACAAGCATAAAACTCATTTTAAGTGGGTTTTTAACTAAAAGTTGTTAGGTAAAAATTCTAAAAATGTTTCTATTTGTTTTTAACTTATTTAATATGCAAGACTTAGTCGGGTTACATAAATTTTAACATTGACACATAGAAATTTCATTTTATGCGCGAAGCCCGGTTTTACTCGAAAACGCGAAATTTTCAAATAACACATAAAGTCACGAAACGAGTTTACGAAACAAGTTACTAACATCAATTAGCACATAGACATGAACAATATACAATTAATCAAATAACGGGTCACGGGTTCGCTAACGGAACTAACGGAGTTAATGGAAAAAGTTAACGGGGTTAACGGAAAAAGTTAGCGGAGTTAACTTGGGAAGTTGCAATTGTCACACTTGAGGAAGGATAAGGCGGGAGTGGATGCCGAGCTGGACAGGGCCAATGCGGTTGCCGATTCGGCGTGGGAGGATAGGAAATGGTTGGTAGCCGAAGGCTTCCAACATGTTATTATGAAGCTCATGAAGAGCTACGAATTTGAAAGCAGGCTTGGTGCCCTGCAGCAGGCCGTGATGGACATGGGCACCGTCGAAGGTGTCCGGACCGGTCACGATTTTGCCAGCTCGGGGTACGCCCTTGCTGATGTCCCCGGCGTGAAGCCCTCTGCCGAAGCAGATTTGAGGGAGGCGGTCACCATTTTCAAGGAACACAAGTATCCTTATCTTGAGGAGCTTGCTAGCCTTGCCTCCGAACCTCTTGAGGTTGTTAAGGCTCTTGAGCCGAAGGCCGCGCCGGAGAAGACTGCCGAAGAGCCTACCCCGGATCCCTCGGCCACCGCATCATGACTTCCACCTTGCAGCTTTTGTGTAGTTACTTTGGCTTCGGCCTTGTATATTTCTTGTAATTTCCTTTGGCTTCGGCATTGTTTGTAAATCTTTATCAATGAATGAACTGTTCCTGCAAAGTTGAGATGCAATTATATGTTTCGAGCCGTTCGGCTTTCATTAGCATATGTTATGTCGTGTTTAATTGATGTTGATTGTACGAGCCGTATGGCCTTTGTAATTGTGCGATTGTGTTAACTGTATGAGCCGTTCGGCCTATATTGTTGTATTTTAGGTATTTCTTTTGGCTTGTTGGCCGTTTCTGTGGTTGTACACCCACTTTGTTTTACTCCGTTCGGAGGTGTTAGCGCTTTTAACCATGGTAATTGTGGTCCCGTTTTGCTGTTCGGTAGGGCACCGGGCCGTTAGAGCCCAGTGACTCGTTAAGCGTGTTTGGGTCACCCACTGTAGGGTAGGGTTTTGGTCCGGCTAATCCGGTTCGTCCCCCTTTGTGTCCCAACCATCGGTTAATTATGGTCCACGTCTTGCCGACGTTATTTACCGCGCGGCCGCAAAGGGGCCGTGTGTGTGGTAAGTTAGATTGTCGGTCTTGTATTAGTTTTGTAGGGTGTGTTGCCCTCTTAAGTGAACGCGTGTCGTAACAAAATGCCGTTCGGCTTACTTGAATAACTTTAAAATGCAAATTACAAACAACGCCGTGCGGCAATAATAAACTAAATATAACACTTCTTTAGCTGCATGTCGTTCCAATGTCTGGGTACGGCTTTTCCATCGAGAGTTGCGAGCTTGTATGACCCTTTCTGATGGGCTTCCCGTACTTGGTACGGTCCTTCCCAGTTAGGGCCGAGTTTACCTTGTTTCTCTTGTCTTGAGGCTTCATTGTTTCGAAAGACGAAGTCGCCCGGTCTGAAGGTAACTGTCTTTACTTTAGCGTTGTAGTATCCTTCGATTTTTTTCTTGTACCTTGCCTCATTGATTGCTGCCATGTTTCGCCGTTCTTCAGTTAGGGATAAGTTTACCAGCAGCTCGGTATCGTTGGTTGTTTCGTCCATTTCCAAGATTCGCTGCGAAGGCATTCCTATCTCCGCCGGGATGTCCGCCTCTGTGCCGCAGGTTAGGCTGAAGGGGGTGTGCCCGTGGCTCGTCCGCTCGGTTGTTCTCATTGCCCATACGACGCTAGGCAGCTCTTTGACCCAGTTTTTTCCTTCGGCCCCCAACCGTGCTTTTATTCCGGTGACTATGCTTCGGTTTGCTCTTTCTACTTGCCCGTTTGACTGTGGGTGAGCGACCGAGGTAAAGATCTGTGCTATCTGAAGTTCCTTGCACCACGCCCGGAAGGGATTTTCTGCGAAATGTCGTCCTTTGTTCGAGACGATCTTTCCTGGAAGGCCGAAACGGCAGCAGATGTTTTCCCATACGAAGTTTATTATCTGCTTGCCTGTGATAGTTGCTAGTGGCCGTGCTTCCACCCACTTAGTGAAGTAGTCCACTGCGACCACCAGGTGCTTGACTTTTCCTGGTGCTTCTGGGAATGGACCTACGATGTCTATCGCCCACTTATGGAACGGCCACGGCGACGTGACCGGTATCATCTCGCGCTTTGGGGCGCGTTGTACACTGGCGTGCACCTGACATCCCCTGCAGTTTCTGATTTCTCTTTCCGCGTCTGAGTACATTGTTGGCTAGTAGAACCCGGTGTTTAGCATTCTTGTCACGACGGAGCGTGGCCCAGAGTGGGTGCCACAGATACCGCGGTGAAATTCTTGGATTACGTAGAGCCCCTCATCTTCTGTTAGGCACCGCAGCCATGGCTGTAAGTAAGCCGTGCGGTACATACGACCTTCCTTCAATGTGTAGTTCACGGCTTGTAGGCAGAGCTTATTTGCCTCCTGATTGGACACTGGTGTGGTGTCGTTCGTTAAGTATCTAATGAATGGTGTCATCCAAGATTCTGTCTGGGTGCTCACTTCGTTGACTTCCACCGGTTCTCCCATGGGTGTGGTAATCACCTCCACCGGTATTTGCTTCGTCAAGTGAGCAAACGCTAGTGAGGCCAACTTACTGAGCGCGTTAGCTTTCTTGTTTTGGTCGCGCAGTACTTGTATGATTTCAAATTCCACAAACGATGACGCGACAGCCTTTACGCAATCGGCGTACTTTTGCAGCGCGGCCTCCTGTATTTCGAACTCTCCTTTTACCTGGTTTGCCACCAGTAAGGAATCCACCCGCACTGATAGCTTCTTCACCCCCCATCTTTTTTGCTAGCCTCAGTCCTGCCAACAGGGCTTCGTATTCCGACTCGTTGTTTGTACTTGGGAATTCGAGTCTGATGGCGTAGGTTACTTCTACGCCAAGCGGGTCAATGAGCATGAGGCCCGCACCAGAGCCGTCTTTGCTGGACGCCCCGTCTGTGTATAATGTCCAGGCGTCTGGGCTCGTGACCACCGGGAGTAGCAGTGGTGCCGAAGGGATTTCTTGCTCTGTCTCAGTGTTATCTAACTCCGTTATGAAGTCAGCGAGGACTTGGCCCTTTATGGCCGTCCTTGGTCGGAATTTCAAGTCCAGTTCACCGAGCTCAATTGCCCAGTTTGCGAAACGAACAGATGTTTCGGGGCGCTGTACTATTTCCCTTAGCGGATAATTGGTTAGCACCGTGACTCTATATGCTTGGAAGTATCGCCGGAGCCGCCTGGTTGTGTGGACCAGAGCGAGCAGAAGTTTTTCCAACTTCGAATATCTTGTTTCTGGGTCGGCCATTGTTCGGTTGACAAAGTACATGGGTATTTGTTTGTCGGACCGTTCGGCGCAGAGGACCGAGCTTAATACCTTTTCCCCCACGGCTAAATATAGGACAACTTCTTCACCTGGTTCTGGCGCGGTGAGTGATGGAAACTCTGCCAGGGTCCTCTTGAGCGCCTGAAAGGCTGCTTCGGCCTCTTTGGTCCATAGGAAATCTTCCTTGGTGGTGCATCTTCTCAACGCCTCGAAGAATGGGGCGGATTTTTCTGCCATTTTGGATACGAAACGGTGTAGGGCGGCCAACCTGCCATTCAGACACTGGAGCTCTTTGAGTGACTGAGGGGACCTCATCTGCTGTATTGCTTTGACCTTTGCTGGGTTGGCCATGATGTTTTGGTCCGTTACCACATGGCCTAGGAACTTTCCCTGCTTCATGCCGAACGAGCATTTGGCGGCCGCGGAGGTTTGCGAAAGTTTCTTGGATATCCTTCAATAGTGTGTCTTCCGTTTGGCTTTTGATGACCAGGTCATCCACGTATGCTTCCATGTTCTGCCCGATCTGGTATTTGAACACCTTGTCGATTAACCATTGGTAAGTTGCCCCAGCATTCTTTAGGCCGAACGGCATTTTGGTGTAGCAGAATGTGCCCTTATCGGCATGGAACGCTGTTTTTTCTTCGTCTGCCTTTGCCATCTGTATCTGATGGTAGCCCTTGTACGCGTCTAAAAAGCATTTGAAAGTGTTGCCGGACAGCGCGTCCACCTTTGCATCTATCGGTGGTAGGTGGTAACAGTCTTTGGGGCAAGCGTCGTTGATGGCTGTGAAGTCGACGCACATTCGCCAGGTGCCGTCCGACTTTTTTACTTACACCGGGTTTGCCAGCCACGGTGGGTACCGAACTTCCCGCATGATTCCTGCCTTTACCAATTTGCCTACCTCCTCACTTACTGCTTGGCAGCGATCCCGGCCCATCGTTCGCTTTCTTTGGACCACTGGCTTATGTGCCGGGTTCTCGTTTAGGTGGTGCTCAGTGATTTGCCTAGGCACTCCCGTCATGTCGGACGATGACCACGCGAATACGTTTGTGTTGTTTCTTAGTATGTAGTGCAGCCGTTTCCTTCCTTTGGTGCTTAGCTCTGGGCTGATTGCCACCGTTTGGTCCGGGTGGGCCTCGTTGATGACGTACATGTCGTTAATCTCCTCGACTGCTGCGACTAGGGTGTGTGGCCCTTTGTCAGACAACATCGTGGCTACTCCCATCCTGGTGGGGAAACGGATCATCCCATGCGCTGTTGAGACTATTGCGCCGAAGGTCATTATGGTCGGGCGACCTAGGATAATGTTGTAGGATGACGACCCAGCGACAACGATGAACGTGAGCCGCTCGGTGCGTGTCATCTCTCCATCGGCCATGGTTACTTGTAACTTAATTTGCCCTTGTGGTAGTACCCTTTCTCCGCTGAACCCGACCAAGTGCGTCTTGCACGGTTGAATGGCCGCACGGATCTCTGCTGGTAGCTTCATGAAGCAGTGTTCGTACATGATGTCGGAGGCGCTGCCCCCGTCTACGTACATTCGGTGCGCTTTGTGATCTTCTACCTGTGCTGTGACTACCATTGGTTCGAGAGTTGGTTGGGAGTCACCGAGCGGTGGGAAGTGTATCGGCCTATTAGCCCACCATTCGTGGTTGGTTTTTGGCCGCTTCAACTGTCTAGAATGGACCATTAGAATCACTTTTTCCTCCTTTTCCTTTTTTGGTCTTTTTTCCTCTTTTACTTCCCTTACCAAGTGTACTAGCTCACCTGTCTTCACGGCTTTGTCGATTTCTTTCCGTAGCTGGTGGCACTCGTTGGTGTCGTGACCCTTGTCGCCGTGGAACTCACAGTACTTATCCATGTTTCTGTTGATGGCTTTGTCGCCCATTGGCCTTGGCAGCTTGAAGCTGAACCTGGTTTCTTCCGTCTTTAGGATCTCCTTCGGAGTTTTAAGTAGGCCTCCGTGGTTTGGCCCCTTTTCGCCCAGCCGGTGCGACATGCTCGATGGGCGTTCATAGGGTGCAAACCCAGTTTTCCTCTCATGTGCATCGTTTTTGTCACTGCCGCGCTGCCATGGGCGTCTCTCACTTTTTCCTTGACTCTGCCTCGGGCCCAGCCTTGAGCTAATTGGTCCCCGATTGTCTCGTAGTTGGGTAGCTTCTTCGCCTCGTAAGAAGGCTTCCGCTCGGTCGAGGGCCTCTTGCATGGTTCCGGGTACCCTGGCGCTTAACTCCTTGATGAGTTGTCTTGTACGTATGCCGTGTATAAACCCTGAAATCTTTTGTCGCTCGTCCACATTGCCTATGAGCATGGATTCCGCCTTGAACCTTTCTATGAATGACCGGAGTGACTCGGAATCTCCCTGTCGGATGTTGTGTAGTTCAATGGGGTCCTTGACGCACCGACGCTGTTGGCCAAAGTGCGTCAGGAACTTTACGCGTAGTTCTTCGAACCTTTGGATGCTGCCGTCGGGCAGCATGTTGAACCATAGTCGTGCGGCCCCGGTTAGGGTCTGTACGAACATCTTGCACCAGACAGCCTTAGCCCATCTCATGATTTCTCCAGCTGCTTTGAATGAGTGTATGTGGTCTTCCGGGTCGCCGCTGCCGTCGTATGTTTTTACCGACGAGGGTAGCTTCGTCTTTGGAGGGCATTCAAACCTCTCCACGGCGCGACTGAACTTGCTCCTGCTTGGCGGTACGTAAGGCACGACGGACATGGGTTGTTCGAAGAGATCCTCCAAGTCCGTGTCGCCATACGGCTGTCCCATCCTTTGTGTGTTAGGGACCAGAGCGTCGAGTGGTGTGTAGCCACTGACTGTCGGCCCCTGCGAGGTAATGGGTGTGTCGACTGCAGCTGAACTTGCGCCGTATAGCAGTTTCCACTACTGCATGGCCCATAGGGGAAAATATTCAGGTGGCAGGGCAGAGGTTGGGAATCCTGTGCTCATCAGTGGTGTCCGGAATATCGCCCCCGCCGGGCGGCTTCCCTCTTGTGTAAACGTAGGTTGGCTAGAGTTGTTTGCCATGGTAGCCCGGGCGTTGCTTCGAAGAAGGGGTACTCCGTCTGCCCCGTTTGCCCGATTAGATATTATCGTGCTGTCTGTGAAGACACTCCTGGAAGTAGTTCCAGGAAAGCGACGCCTCTCGGGGGACTCAGGCGGTGTCGGGGTGGCCTCATGAACGTCACGGTCGTCCCTGTCATCTGCTTCGTAGCTCGTGAAGTCGAGCTGATTTTGGACCCCTTTCAGCCTTCTTTCCCGAGCCACCCTTTGCATCATTTGCTGTAGTTGGTCGTAATTCGCTTCGACCATTTCTGGTGTTATTGCGACTTGGTTAGGTTGCAGTGTCCCCTCTGTACCACCGGGCGGTGGAACTGGGGGAGTTGTTTCAGGTACCGAAGACATTGTATTTGTCGTGTGATGACGGATGGCGCCAATGTAGAAACGGTACTTCCCGGCCGGACGGGTTATCAGAGGCGAACCGGTCCGGTTAGGTGAAGTGCTTCTGGAGGGTTAGTGAGGCAAGTTGCTCCGGCCTGGAGTACCTTGGTTGCTTCGGTGGGTTAGCCTAGGGTACCTGACACGAAGGAAGAGTTAGAACATAGGAGGGGGATTATCCTACGGCTCAGACTGGGACTGACAGATGCATCATAGCCATCCCAGGTCTACCCTCGTGTATATAGGATGTGAATGTGTGGAGGTAGGGTATCTGCTCTGCCGTGCGGTCGAGAGAGATATTCAGTGCCGGAGCTAGTGGTAGTCCGGAGGGATTAAGTGTGTTTC
Organism: Deinandra increscens subsp. villosa; assembly: GCA_039602395.1. Taxonomy (NCBI): domain Eukaryota; kingdom Viridiplantae; phylum Streptophyta; class Magnoliopsida; order Asterales; family Asteraceae; genus Deinandra; species Deinandra increscens. Next base: position 9,872,546 of record JBCNJP010000017.1, read on the forward strand.
CCCCCAAGTGGTTGGGAGGGGGGGGGGGGTATTTATTGTTGGGTTATATAACTTTTATCAAATCACGAGTACGCAGCGGAAAGAATCCTATGAATTAATCTAACTAACCGGTTTTAGAACGTGTACCTTTTTAGCTCGGCAAGACTTGATCTCTTGGAGGATTTGATATAAATCCCTCTACGATCGCACACACGACACACCAATGCTATGTGCTAGCAACCGATCACGAACTCCTCTTGATGTAGGCTTGGTCGAACCACACAAGAAATCGCAAACCTCCCTTGGGTTTTCTTGTTGCCGAATTCGAGAGAGTAGAGAGAGAGAATTAGGGTTTTCTTTTATCTGATAAAAGCAGCAACTAATCCTTAAACCCAGAGGGTCTATTTATAGGATTAGATTACTTGATAAACAAGCAAAAGGGATAGGCATAAGAGCCCTAGCCGAATTCGGCCTAGAGGCCTTATCCACAACCTTTTCTCAATTGTAATCCAATTACAATTCTCTCTAATTACAACTAACACCCCTCTGTTAACAATTAACTGTTAGTTTTTAACGAAACCTCGTTAAATGTTCGTGATAAATATTAATTAACCATTAATTAATATCAATACATTTGGTGTCGAGACGTGTGACCCCGTAGGCTTAAATAATTTCCAGACATACGCTTACTATTACATGATCATATCCCTACAGCTCCCACTTGAGCTTGCAATAGTAAAGGTAATAACATTGGTTAGCGTCTAGCAACACGCCAATGCTCCCAGAAATATTTAAGTACAGTTTCTCAAAGTGTATTTAAATGGTACAGTCATTTACTATCCCTTTGTTACCGATACCGTGTTAAATATGGATATGGATCAAAGTCATTCCATACTTTAACGATTCTGTTTCTCATTCTCACAACTAACTTAAGATTACCAAATTGCAAATCGAGACATCTCTAGATTTCATTTGGGCACGGCCATGCAAACATCTTAATTAGTCCAATGAGGGGCCCAGTGGTATCTGCTTCAGCACAAAGCTGAAGGAACAAATCCTCTTGACTACACGTGTCAAGTCACATACTTCACTACACTTACTGAAAATAGCCCTTTTGTACTACCTTATTCAGGATAGTTAGACCTATATCAAGTAGGTGCAATCCATACATGCATGACCTGCTTGTATCTCAAGTCTAAGGATAAATAAAGCAACCATTTACGAATTTCACTTAATGACGCCGATCCATAAAGTGATAATTCGTTAGTGGGTCAGTCCAGTATGCATCCAATGAATACCATGTGAGTTTGGTGGGACCATCCTAACCAATCACTCAGATTTTGTCTTAGTTTAACTATACTCCCATATAGTTAATCGACAATGGACAATTTAGAATACTTGACAAGTACTCAAGGATTAAACATGCAAATATAGGACACAACTTAACCATTAAATGAAATCAAACATATCAAATACTTTATTTCATTATATAAACAGAAATTGTTTAACATCCCTTATCCAAATACCGAACATCAGACATACATGATTTAACCAGCCAATTTAAGTCCCATGCCCTCGGCATGCCTTTCAAGCTTCGGCCTCGACAAAGCTTTCGTGAAAGGATCAGCTAAGTTAATATCTGTGTGAACTTTGAGTAATTTGATTTCACCTAGTTCGATCTGCTCACGAACATAGTGATATCTCCTGGCATAGTGTCTGGCGCCCTTCTGAACTCCGGGTTCTTTGGCGATGATCAATGCACCCGAGTTATCGCAGTACATGTCGATCGGCAAGTTACTTGTGGGGACAATGTCTAGCCCACTAATAAACTTCCTTATCCAGACAGCCTCCATTGCAGCTTCCGAAGCAGCAATGTACTCAGACTCTGTTGCAGACATAGCAACTGTGGTTTGTTTCTTGCTTTTCCAATCCACAGCGCCTCCATTCATAACGAAGACGTACCCAGACTGAGACTTCGTGTCATCTCTATCAGTCTGAAATCCAGCATCACAGTATCCGGTCACTTTGAGCTCTTGATCTGGATTTCCCCCATATACCAAAAACAAATCTCTAGTAGCCCGTAGGTACTTGAGAATGGTCTTAACAGCAGTCCAGTGACTTTCACCTGGATTCTGTTGATAACGGCTAACGATATTTTGCGCAAACGCTATATCGGGTCTAGTGCATCTCACCGCATACATGATAGAGCCTACAACCGAAGCATAAGGGACGCTCTGCATACGCTTCACCTCATCAGGTGTAGAGGCACCTTGTTTGACCGACAGACCAAGTCCTTCCTGCATTGGTACTATACCACGCTTGGAATTCTTCATCTTGAATCGCTTCAAGATCTTATCAATATAAGCACTTTGACTTAGTCCAATTAACCGCTTAGTTCTATCTCTATAGATCTTGATTCCAAGAATGAATGCTGCTTCTCCCAAGTCTTTCATAGCAAAACACTTTCCAAGATGGGATTTTACATCTTGCAACATTGGAATGTGTTTTCCTATTATCAATATGTCATCTACATATAAGACAAGGAAAGTAACATTACTCCCACTAGCTTTGCGATATACACATGGCTCATCGGGATTCTGAACGAAACCAAACTTTTTGATTTCTTCATCAAACCGTTTATTCCAACTCCTCGATGCTTGCTTTAGTCCATAAATAGACCTTTGAAGCTTGCATACTTGGTTGGGATGTTTTGGATCAATGAACCCTTCAGGTTGATCCATATAGACTTCTTCATCCAAGTAACCATTTAAGAAGGCAGTCTTAACATCCATTTGCCATATCTCAAAGTCATAGTACGCTGCTATGGCTAAGAGAATCCTAATAGCTCTAATGTCTGCTACTGGTGAAAAGGTCTCATCATAGTCAACGCCAAAACGTTGAGTATAACCTTTCGCCACGAGACGAGCTTTATAGGTGTGTACATTTCCATCCATGTCGGTCTTCTTCTTGAAGAGCCATTTGCTCCCAACGGTTCTAGCGTTAGGAGGAAGATCAACCAGGGTCCAAACGTGGTTATCTTGCATGGATTTCATTTCCACATTCGCAGCTTCAAGCCATTTGTCAGATTCCGGATCTGATAATGCAGCTTTGAAGTTCGGAGGCTCATTGAGATCTCCTGATACGTTATCCTCGGATTCGACTAGACCAATCCATCTATCTGGTTCACGTACGACCCTTTCGGATCTACGAAGTGGAATCGCAACATCATCGACTTGAGGTTCATCTCTTTGAACATTTTCCCCCCCAAGTTGATGATTGCTAGTTGTTTCAGAAGGTGACACATCTTCTAGTAGTTCTACAATTCTCCCACTGTTCTCTTGAGCTATAAAATTCTTTTCAAAGAATTCAGCATATCGAGCAACACGAACAGTGTTTTCGGAGGGATTATAGAAGTAGTAACCCATTGTTTCCTTTGGGTATCCCACGAAGATGCACTTAGTAGTCCTGGGTTGTAATTTGTCAGGCGTATCACGCTTCACAAGTGCCTCACATCCCCAGACTCTTAAGTAAGACAACACAGGGACTTCTCCATGCCATAATTGATATGGTGTCTTTTCAACCTTCTTGGTTGGAACCATATTTAGAACGCGTACAGCGGTTTCTAGAGCAAAATCCCAAAATGATAATGGGAGAGTTGTAAGGTTCATCATCGACCTCACCATCTCTAGTAAGGTTCGATTCCTCCTCTCAGACACTCCATTATGCTGAGGAGTATAAGGAGGAGTAAGCTGTTGGACAATTCCACACGCTTTAAGATAATCCTTAAACTCTTGGCTTAGGTATTCTCCACCACGATCCGATCTAAGGATCTTGATGGTCTTACCGAGTTGATTTTCAACTTCGTTCTTGAACTCTTTGAATGTTTCAAATACCTCATGTTTATGTTTAAGCAAGTAAACATAACCATAACGGCTGAAATCATCCGTGAAAGTTACGAAGTAGCTAGCACCTTTTCTTGACACATGTCTAAATGGGCCACATACATCAGTATGGATGAGTCCAAGTAGCTCTTTTGCCCTTTGCGGCTTGTTCGGAAAGGGTTTTCTTGTCATCTTTCCTGAGATACAGGAAACGCATTGATCAAATGATTCATCATTTGATTGTAAGATCCCTTCACGTTGAAGTCTTTCAATGCGATTTTTGCCAACATGGGCAAGACGACAGTGCCAAAGATAGGTAGAGTCCAAAACAGTTTTGGCTCGTTTGCTAACTGTGAACATTGAATTATTTGAAACACAACCATGCATATCAATTTCATAAATACCATCACAAGGAATAGCATCAAAATAATGAACATTATTTTTAGAAACTGAAATACTGATATCATTAAAAACATTAATGTATCCTTGGTTTTTCAACAAAGAAACTGAAATAACACCTCTAGTGATAGAAGGTGCATAATGACAATTGTCTAATACAATACATAACCCAGAAGGCAGAATTAAATGAAATTCTCCTATAGCTTCCACAGCTGCTGGCAAACCATTTCCAACGAACAGCTGCAAAGCTCCAGGCTTCAGTTTCCTCCTCTTTCTAAGACCCTGTAACGAATTACAGATGTGAGTTCCACAGCCGGTGTCATACACCCATGAATCACTCTTAGAAAAGGAAAATAATTCAATTGTGAAGATACCTGAAGTACTAGTCCCACTAGTATTCTTTCTCTTCTTCATCAACTCAGCTAGGTAGGTAGGACAGTTCCTCTTCCAGTGTCCGACTTCACCACAATGGTGACAGATCTGGTCCTTAGCCTGATGCTCTTTAGGGGCCGGAGGGGTTTGCTTGGCTTTAGGGATATGGGCAACAGCCTTGCCTTTACCCTTGCCATCAATCTTGCCCTTCCCCTTTTTCGGTCGTTTAGCCTTTTGGATCTTACCCCCCTTGATCATAAGAACTTGGGGTGTTTCAGTGGCCTTTTTAGGAATCGTTTTTTCATACTCGACAAGCATAGCATGAAGCTCAGGTATAGTCTTAGTCATACTATGCATGTTATAGTTGCGCACAAAACCCTCAAAATCCTTCGTAAGCGATTTGAGGATCATACCAACTGCAACAGCACGATTATACCCATAATTGAGCGATTCCAATTTGTCAAAGTAGCTCTTCATCTTGAGCACATGACTACTGACCGATTTACCAGTTTCAAGCTTCAAGTCGTGGAGTTCCACAACTAGGTCGAACAATTCGACACCAGCTTGTTTTTCATACATCTTTTTCAGCTCTTTGATCATATCACAAGGTGTATGAAATTCGTATTGCTTCTGAAGATCGGGAGTCATACTCGAGATCATCATACAAGCAACCTCATCGTATCTGCTGTACTCTGCGTTGTAGAACGCTTTCTCTTGCTCAGAGGCATCAGCAGCTGGCTCGGTCGGCCAATGATGTTCAAGGACATCGGTCCTCCGTTCAACTCTAAGGACAATCCTCAGTTGACGGTACCAGTCATTGAAGTTAGATCCGTTCAGCTTTTCTCTTTCAAACATTTGACGAAAAGCATGACCAACATTGTTTTGAGGAGGGTTTGTTGCCATCTACAAAACAGATTAAGTTCAAAAATCAGTATTTTCGATAATCTTTTCCTTAATAAATTTAATTACCCATTGTTTAAACATTTTAAACAATTAAGCTTATTAAGGCTAGGATCCAATTGACATGCCATCATTTCATCAGTTGATCTGCTAGAAATGATGCATTCAAATGGTAAGTGACGATCACTAATTGTATTCCAAATACAATTCCTAGATTTTATGGGACCTACAACTTGCACCAAGTGATTTGTAGTCATGTTTCAAAGGTTGCTGGATCTTCGGCCCGTAAGTACAGGTCTTGATATTACCACTCAAGTGATCCATAATATGTGTGGGTTTGGTTTTTGTATGTGTTTTGCTTGATATAATCTAGATGGATGGTTATCTGTAGTAACCATCAATACTAATCGAACAACAAACATAAACAATGTGTCAGCAAAGTGCGTCATCAAAATGTTATATTATGCGCTTCACACACGGTCATTGGCACTAGTGCGCTTCTCATTTCTCGATCTCCTTCTCACACGCTTCTCTTCTGCTGCTTCTTGAGGTACGATTGTGCCTTTTTGTTTTGGGTTATTCTGTTTGTTGCTCCGGAGGTTTGGGTTTTTTATTTCTCTTCTTCCGATTCTTGAGATCGATTTGAGACGGCATGTCATTTACTTGCTAAATTTCGGTCTCTATTAGATGTTTCCTCTTTGATTTTGGGTTTTGCTTAGTATTTGTTGCTTGGGATTTCGATTCTTGAGATTTGTTATGTTGTCATGGTGCATTGCTCCATTTTGGCTCATTTATTTTGCTATTGCCAAGGAAGTAATATCAAGGTAGACTCACTTATATATCATTTTGAGGTTGCATCTTCCTCCTATACCCATGTTTCGCTCATTTCTCCAGAGGTTTTATGCCTCAAACAAATCACTTTGAGCATGAATATCTTATTCATTTTGACACTCTTTCGTTTGTTGTGGACCCCTCTTTAAGGGGATTGCAAACCCATAAAATAACAATTATGTTAAAAATAGTTACATATAATTATTTATGGATCAAATGGCTTGTAGTCTTTTGGTATTTGGTGGTGTGCATAGCATAACATTTTTAGTGGTCAGATCACTAGTTTTATACTAAAGGGCCTTTGGTTTAGCATAGCCTTTTTGTTATGGTGAGGGGTAAAAGATAATAATCCTTTAAAACAGATCACTGGTTTTATTGTTTGTTACTTGGCGCTTTTAGGTGTCTAGGATTTTCAATCGATAAGATGAAAGAACTATTTTCCACTACCTTTTTTTAACGGTTCATTTGTATTAGTGAGGGAACCCACTGGTATTACCTGATCATCTTCATACCACTTCACGAGGAAACTCATCATATGTGAAAAAACTCAGTCGCCCTGAAACCTTTATTTTTTTGTAAAGTGAGATTTGAACCAAAAACCTCTCATTTTAATGTTTTTAATGTTGGAATTTTAGGAGAAAAACTAGTGAAAAATAGGTTTTTTCACTAAGTGTGAAAATGAGTTTTTCACCAACTTTGGACTAAAATAAAATACAGATAACATAGGTTGTTGCCTCTGTATTTAATGGTTTTGTGTAGTACGTTGTGAGGGTTTTCCAACGCATCAAACCACATCCAAATCCGAGCTCGTATGAATGAGATATCGAAGCTCAAAGTTGAGGTCTCGCAACTTGTGAACCTGCGAAAATTAGAGAGAAAAATGCTAAGTATAGCATGTTAACTCATCCCACATTGGTTGGGGAATGATACCAAAAGTGGTTTATAAGGTGGGAACCTTACCAAATATTGTTTCCTTTAGAAGGACACATCCCTTGGACCCTAAGGGGTGCGAAGCACCCCTAACTTGCACACGCGCACGCGCACGCGCGTGGCGTGGGCGTATGAGGCGCAATGTGGCGCTTTGATGGCGCACTTTGCCCTTCGCTCGCATCAAGTTCAACCGGAAGTTGGTCCGGTTGAAGTCCAGGCGGACAGGTTCAAGCGGAGTGGAGACCGGAAGATCAGTTCTTCCGGAAAACAGCTGTTACGCGGAGTCTTCCGGAATGACAGCTGGGTAAACGCGTTTTTGAGCTAATTAAGGTAATTCCGCGTGCTCAACAAAAATTCTCATCTCTATAAATACAGGCTCATTAGTTGAGGCAAAACACACCAGAATTCACACAAGAATTCTTTCTCTCTTCTCTGTTCTCTCTCTCTCTTCTCTCCATCTTCATCTTGTTTGTCAAGAACTTTAAGAACTCAAAGGTATTTTCAAGCTTAGAGTTATCACGGCCGTACAATACGGTTTAGGCGATTGTACCCTGGGAAACAAAACGGGATCCTCGGTAGACCCGGAATTTGTTTTAAGGGACCCGGGTTTTAACCCGAAGCCTTCGCCAAGGTTCCTTGGAACCTTCTTCTTTTCTTAAACTAATTTCAACGAATTTCTCAAAACTTTTTTCATAACCTTTTTATCAAGCTGTTTAATAATTGTTTCTCAAAACCATTATCAAAATCTTCTGTTCATCTTTCTCAATTAAATATTGATTACATGTTTCTTTCCTTTGTTTTTTCTCTTGTAAGTATTATTTCATTTTATTTGTAATCGTAGTTAGTTATTTTCTTTATTTCCTTGTATTGTAATAGAGTAGATTTCCTTTTGTTGTAATCATACTCAAAATAAAGTATTTATTTTTTATTTAAATTTACGAACGGTTTTCCTACATTTAAGTATATCATCTCAGTCACTTAAGGTAGGGATCATTGGTATTTTCCACAATACCCAGACTTGAAACTTGGTCTCCCTTTCTTTTTTTCTCTCGTGACTGCTGGAAAGACATTGAAATTGGTCAAAATCACATTCAGTCAATAGTCAAAATTGATAGTTTTAATTGGTTTTACTTTTTAAAAAATAATTCATTTTAAAACATGGTTTAGTCTTTCTAAACATTCTTAAATTTTTTTATTAATCATGCTTCACATCATGTTCTTAAAAATTGTATATTCAGACTATCTTAACTCATTTCGCTCGATCCATCAGCAGGCACGACAAATACTCGTAACAAGTTCTAAACATCATTTATTGTATTACTAAGCTTTATGAAGTGATTAAACAAGTCTCGGATCAATTTCACCGGGTATAAGTCAAAGTCTCATTTTCTATACCAGCTATCCGTTATAGGTCAGTGGGTCATTCTACCACTTCTCACTCACTGTCATATTAATAGTCATATCAACATACACTCCGCTCTAAATCAAACATAATTATAGATCATTCTACCACTCAAGAGTTCTTTAATAAAAGATTAATACTCATAAAAAGTATCACTTAATAAATAAAACTTATATTAAACCGCTTACGAGTCCACAATATAAAATATCATGTATAAAACTTATTCAACTTCGCTCTGAATGAAACTCATATTTAAATGTTTAAAAAAATTAAAGGGAAATTAAATTTTAGTAATCTCAAGTTTCACCTATTGGACGAGATTAGTCTCATCTATCAAAATGTTTCTCACCGAGTCCAAATTTTAAACTATTATCTCTCATTGATCCCAAACTTAACACTGTTAGGGTTCCGTCAGTTTGGGATAAATGAGATAAAATAGTTTGAAACTTGGGCTCGGTGAGAAACATTTCGAAATGTGGGATTAATCTCGTCCAATAGGTGAAACTTGAGATTATTAAAATCCAATTTCCCAATTAAAAAGAATAATAATTGTGTAATGACTAGGAGGGGCTCCATGACTACACTGCATTGTTGGCATCCCCTTCGCCTCAAACCTCGGGTACGGTTTCACCCAAGGATACGGGTACAATGCGTTTTCTCAATTAGCATCCCCTCCGCCTCTGTTTCCATCGCCTCAACAACAATATCAAACCTTTCAATAATATCAACAATCTCAAGCCTCTCAACGGGTTGATCCAGAAGTGGAGCCCGAAACACAAGAGGAAGCGGGGGGGGGGGGGGGGGGGGTTGTCAAAACCAAGAAAAGGGCCTCACAAGAAGAAGGTCACGCCGACACGAAAGAAGAATATTGTTCAAGAGCGGGACCAAGATGTGGAATTTGCGTTAGCTCAAGCTTGGTTCGATGTGTCGGAGGACCCCGTTGTTGGTAATATTCTACTCATTTAAACTTAAAGTTTACTATTTTTAAATTGGATTTTAATAATCCCAAGTTTCACCTATTGGACAAGATTAATCCCACCTTCTGAAATTTCTCACTGAGTCCAAGTTTCAAACTATTTTCTCTCATCGATCCCAAACTAACGGAACCGTAACGGTGTTAAGTTTGGGATCAGTGAGAGAAAATAGTTTGAAACTTGGGCTCGGTGAGAAACATTTCGAAAGGTGAAATTAATCTTGTCCAATAGATGAAACTTTGGATTATTAAAATCCAATTTTCCAAAATTATAATATCGCATTTAGATTTTTTTTTTAAGTTACCAAATACAAATAATTAAAAAAATGAGTTGAGGTGCTTCAAGTAGTTAAGTAATTACATTAACATAAAATAAACAGTTAAATAAATAAACTAACCAAGGACAAATTAAGGACAAAAGCAAATTTAAACTTTTATAAGAAAAAAAAAATTAAATAAAGGCATTTGTGTTTCATGAGATATGCTTCGGTCCAAAGTGCTCCTTAAAGAAAAAATTATTCGAAACTAAGGAAAGCTAAAATTTAACACGTCTCTTATTGCAAGAATGAAAGAGACTTGAAAAATGATTTTAGAGCTTTTAGGGTCGAACCAAAAGCTCTATTAAAATTTTTATTATAAGGTATAGACCTTTTGGTCCGACCCTAAAAACTCTAAGATGATTTTTCAAATTTCTCTCATTTCTTTAAGGAGCACTTTGGACCGAAGCATATCTCATGAAACACAAATACATACTTCCACTGCCTTTAATTTTACCCCTCGCCTGCCGACTGATTCACCGGCCCACCACCACCACCCCTCTCCGTTCCCGCACATCCCCATCGCCCTCTGCCCAGCTGCCTTCTGCTTTCCCTTCGCCGGCGCCGGACCACCCCCTCCCCCAACGGTCCGTCGTACCAGTCGGTGGTACGCCGGAAGGTGGTTTGGTATGCCGGAATTTGTTCGCCGACCCCCCCCCCCCCCTGTTTTGGCGCTGTGGTACGGCGGTGTTCGCCGGCTACGCTAAAAACATCACTAAAAACTAATTTAAATCACCTTGTTGTAGTCATTTACAAATCATAATGGAACTTAATTTGAACATTTTGATATTCATTCTGATTTCTAATGACTTCAGAATTTCTCGTGAGATTGTAGGTATTCATTCATCCAAAGTAACTATTTATTTATTTTTTTAAGAACTTAATAATTTTTTTGGGAACATGGTGCTTTTAACAATTATTAGGGTATGTTGTTATTTGTCACTTTTAGTCCTAATATAAGATGCATTAATGTTAATTTAAAGAGCACTAATGCAACAATGCACCGGTGCATAAACAACAAAAGATGCATTCATGTACAACCAAAACTAATGCATTCTTATACGTATTTTAAGTATAATTGCTTGCTTGTTAATAAACAAAAAATTGCTGAAATTAAATCCAAAGTGAGATTAAGAATTTAAGAATTTTCATTGTGTATTACACAATGTTATTTTTCTTTTTTCTTTTACTTTTCTTTTGGAATCCTACCCTCGAATTCACCACTTATTTTTGTGTTTAGTGATATAAAAGTTAGGAACCGACTTGAAATATCTATTAAAATACACAAGGTTTATATGCGGTGATGCATATTAGTATTAGATGCATTAATGCACAAACATCACGGATGCATTATTTGCATAAACAACATTGCTTCCATCAATAAACATTTGTATTGTCTATTATATTAATGCATCTATGATACGTTTCTTTTGATAGAAAAAGTTATGCATGAATTATCAATTTGATAGAAAAAGTTTACAAACTAGTTTTATAAGAATGAGTTTAATGGTATAAACGGTCCAGATTGGTTTATACAATACTGAATCCAGTTTAGAATTGGAATTTGATATCAAACCTACCAGTCGAGTCACGTTGTCGAGTTAGGCTAGAGTAGGAAGAAATTAAAATGTACTCTATTTTATTTTAAAGTATAGTTTCTATTCTATGAGATAACTATTAAAATGGTTTATTTGGTTTTCGTCTTTTTTGTTGGTTCTCATTTGAATTTGAATGAAAAAAAGACATAAAAGATGTGATTTTGAAATGTAGTCCGATAATAGTTAATGTAAATGGAAAATTGTATTAAACTAATAGTGAACAAATAATGATGTGATTTTGAAAAATGATCACCGCATGGAATTCACTTTTGACAATTTCGGACACCACATTTAATTAACATGTGATAATTTAGGACGGAGAAAATTGGAATTAATTTGAGTTTCCTTTAACCACTAGGACTTGTCCTAGTGGTTACCCCCTTGGCTCTTAAGGCTTTGGTTACCATGTGACCCAAGTTCTAATCCAAGAGGAGGCAGTTTTACCCCATGTTGTCCTAGGGGGGGTTTCTGCCAGGAGAAAGCTTCAGGAGGGGGTGTCTTGGTTCTCACGGAGGTCCGAGTAATCGACCTTGGACATAGCCCCGCAAGGGTAGGTTTACACGTGAGACCAAAGTCGCCTGATCGATGCCGTTCCAAAAAAAAAAAAAAAAAATTTGAGTTTCCTTTTGTGCACATAGAGGAGAAGAAAAAATATGTCGTGTTTAACGGTCGTGAACCGTCTTCCTCCAAAGTTATTTCTGAGATTAAATGTTGGGGCAAAATATGGATTGAGAATAGAAGTAAAAGATGTATAGATTAGAGTAGTTGTAGCTATATGTGATTGGTGTTTGTTTGGTGTTTTGGCTTCTTAGCGTCTTGCTAAGAGGCTGTTTTCTTGGTGCTTAATAATATTGCCGTTCAAAAAAAAAAAATTGAGCTCCCTTTTAAGCGGTTATCAATTAAAAGAATAAAAAAATTGAAAATAAAGATTCTTGTGGTTAGAATTGGTTCTCGCAACCTATTTAGTTCTCGCGAAATATTTGGTTCTCGTTTGAACGCGCCCCTATATATATATTCATATAGGTAAATATTGTTATTTTATTTCTAAAATATCATTTATTTAAATTATTTCTACAATTTTATTTATCTATTTATTTTTAAAGGCCAAGTCAATGGACCGATACGTTTCCAACGAGTCAACACACAGTCCCAACGTCCATTGTTTTGCTCAAGCGAGAAGGAAACCCACTTAACTGTAATAAAATCCCTCCTGAAATTAGAATCAAACCCGAAACCTTATAACGGCTTAAACTCAAACCATCATCAAACCCGGAACCTTACAAGGCCAACTACAAGTCCACAATCTACATTTATTTTCTTTTAACGACACTTTTATTCATCAAAGAAATAAAAACACACCACACTAACAAAAAGCTAGAGACGAAAAAAAAAAAGTTATAACATGAGACAATGCCCCGATCAATATTCTTCCTACTGTACCTTTTTATCACTTTTTTACCCACCACATGGTTTTGAACCCTTGAGGGGAGGCGGTATGGAGAGGGTTACCGCATGGCGGTTCCAAGGAGCCATGCGGCTCCATCCGGTTCACCATACCATCACCCTCCTGGCTTCTCTTTCGCGGTTTCTCCTGGCTTCCGGAAGCCTGCCTTAGCCGCTGAAACCTTTTTTTTTTCTTTCTTTTCTTTCGGTGGCTTCCCCAAGCCACACCACAACCATACCATGTGGTGTGGCTTGGCATGGCTTCGAAAACACAAAATTTGACATGGCCGATGATGATTGGTTGATGAGCATGGCTCCTTGAAGCCACAAGGCAACCATACCCCCTCCCCTGAGAAAATATAGTCTATATATAAAGTATAAAGTAATAAAGTAATGGCTTTAAAAAATAATGGCCTTAAAATATAAACTTAAAAAGAATTATTAATTAATAATTAATTTAAATTATCAAGCAAAGTTGGTGTATCGGTTAAATTCTAAGCTTGTGGTTGAAGAGACTTAAATTCTAATCTCACTCACACCACCTTGTGAGATATTGGTGGGCAATGAAGGATTGAGTTTGCTTGATCCTGAGTCACAAGGGAGAGTTTACGGGCTTGCCCGGTTCCCGCCCGATGGTGCAAATGGAGGGCGTTCCCGGGTTCCCTCGCTATGAGGTTCAGACTCGGAACAATGGGTAGGTCCAGAGTAACCAGTCCCGATACACCGCTGAGCCAAATTGCCCGTTCAAAAAAAATAATAATTAATTTAAAGTAATGGCATTAAATTAAATATATATACAGTATAAAGTATAAACGTTGAATCCAGTCGGTCCACCATCACCTTCAGTCAACCCATGAAAAAACATTTGGCAGAGGGAGAGAGAATATCTATCAATGGTGCCCTAGCCTAGCCTAGCCTAGGTTCTCAGATTCCGATCACTCATCACCATGTCTGGGTAAGCAAAAAACACACTCAATCGAATGACTATTCACTTCATCTGTATGTTGAAACAGGAGGCGGTTAACTCCCATTTCAGTTTCTTGATTTTCTACCCCTTTTATATCTTCTCTTGAACTAAATTAGATATATTTTGAGGCGTTGATGACAACCCAGTATAGAAAGTAGATTCTTTATGCTGTTTTGATATAGTGTACTTGTATGTTTCTTGAAAAAATCTGAACTTTATTATAGTTTGATTACTTATGTGATGGAAAAGGTCAAAATTGAGCCACCCTTTTGGTCAAAGTCAAAGAGGGGTCTCAGATCTTCCATGTTTATTAATGACAGTGGTTGATCAAGTCTACAAAGTATTCCCATGTTATGTGTTTTTGAAAATTAGGGTTTTTTTTTTGTATCATGTTAAAAGGTTATTTGGAGATATGCATTTGTTCATTGATGTTTCTAAGCTAGGAATGGGCTGAATACCATTCAATATAAACAAACACTTGATTGAGTTCTGGACATAAATTTCTCATTTTGGGACTCATTTTTGCAGGCCATCATGGTTGGTTGATGGCAAGAGAATTGCAACAAAGATTAGAAGTGCATCTGGTGCATATAACCCTGAAGACATCAAATGGAAAAGCAATCCCACAAAAGCATGCCCAAACTGCCACCATGTTGTTGACAACAGTGATGTAAATCTCTCCTTTTTACAGTCTGATTATCATTATATTCTCTATTGTTATTTAAAGTTCAGACCTTTAAGCCAATCATAGCTGTCAAAGGTGCAAGGCTCTTAAAAAGTGAGGTGCATAGTTCCCCCTAATTTGGAGCTAAATTGCATATTTCCCCAAAACACAATTTTGCAATGTACAATGTACAATGCTCTTAAATTATGATTTGGGGAAACATGCAATTTCACAAGTTTAGAGGGGGAGATATGCAATTGCCCTGAGAAAAAAAAACCATTTTTAGTGGTTTTAGACATATTTTAGGCGTTTTTTGGGCTAGTTTAGGTGGATTCCAGGCTTGTTTAGGGCTAGTGTCGTTGTTTTAGACTTATTCAGATGGCTTTTGGCCGGAACTTGGTTTGAAAATGTAGAATCTTTTCAAGATTGGGAAATCTAAAACAATTTTGCTCCTAGGTTAATCAAGCATGGCCTGGGTTGCCGAGAGGGGTTAAATTTGACCCGTTGGATCAAGAAATCATGTGGCATTTACTTGCTAAATGTGGCGTAAGTGGTTTTTCGCCTCACCCTTTTATCAATGAGTTTATTCCAACGGTTGAGGAAGATGATGGAATCTGTTACACCCATCCTCAAAAGTTGCCAGGTACATGTATATTGTATATATAAGTTTTTGTGTGTATAGTTTTCTATCTGCTATATGATTGTTGATTTTATGTTAATTTTGTTAATTGTCCATATAAAATGTTTTTTTTTTTTTTTTTTTTTGATTTAGGGGTCCAACAAGATGGAAGTGTATCTCACTTTTTTCATAGAGCAATCAAAGCATACAACACTGGAACTAGAAAGCGCCGTAAAATACAAGGCGATGATTTTGGGGATTTCCGTTGGCATAAAACAGGGAGAACAAAACCCGTTGTTCTAGACTCGGTTCAACGTGGGTGCAAGAAAATTATGGTTCTTTATGTAAGTCCAGTAAAAGGCGGGAAAGCCGAGAAAACAAATTGGGTAATGCATCAATATCATTTGGGGACAGGGGAAGATGAGAAAGAAGGCGAGTATGTGATTTCAAAAATATTTTATCAACAACAACCACAGTTGAAACCTAATGGAAAAGATGAAGATGTCATACTTGAAGAAATTGATGTTCCTGTTGTAAAGGTTGATCCTGTGACACCTAAGGTGGTGACCCCTGACCCCCCTCGTGTTGAAAGGTGGGTCCCGGATACGGGTCGTGATCAAACTCCTGCTGAAATTTCTGTGGAATCCTGTCAGGTAAGCTTCTGGTTTTACTTTTATTTTGTAATGAATTTGGATTTGATCTTATGGATAGGGGTGTAAATGAGTCAGCTCGCTAAAAACTCGAATTGAGCCGAGCCGAGCTTAGATGAGCTTGAGGCTGAGCTCGAGCTTCACTTATCGAGTTGGCTCGCGAGTCTATTATTTATATAATTTTTATTTAATATATTAAATATATGTTTACAGTTTATATAGTAATTATTTTATATTAGTTATGATAAAGTTAACTAAATAATATATATTATGCTATGTCTCTATAAATTATAATTGAAATTTATAAAAAATAATTATAAATCTATATAAATTAATTAATTAATAATAAACAAGCCAAGTTTGAGCTTGAAAAACTACTCACGAGCTCAAGCATTGGAAGTAGACCTCGAAACGAGCCGAGCTCGAGTTTGGCTCAACTCGTTTACACCCCAACTTATGATGTAGCGAATAATCGAAGATGGAACTTAGCAATAGAAAAATGAAACAAAATGGTAAGCCTAGCAAAACGGATGGGTTGGGAAACGGGCCAAAACGTGTCCAGATTGAAACGGGCTGTTGTAAAGAAGCACCAGTCTGATTCGGGTCAATGCGTTTGGAATCATTTACAAAATGGTATGAAATTCATTACTTTACAACTTGCTTCTTGATATCTAAATCCTTTTTTTTCTGAAGCATGAGATGGAGCCCGTTCACGAGGCTGAGCTCGAAACCTCTTGCGGGGAGCTCGATGATCATGAAGATCATGTAACAGAAAAAACTCAAGTTTCTGAAAATTTTGGGGCCAATAATGATAGTCAAGGTGGAGAAGAAGCGAAATGGTGGGACAGTGAGTCACAGTATCTTTTAGATTCGCAACAACTTGTGGAAGGACTATCTTTGTGTGACGAGTTTCTTCAGAGTCAATCTTCTCAAAAAGATGTTACAAACCAAGAATCAAATGCAAAACCACGCCTTGCAGATTACGCTCGATTAGGAGCAGAAAATTTAAAGAAGGATCTTGAGGCGTGTCAAAATTTGGTTCTTGATCCTGCAAATTTGGAGCTTGATACCCCACCTGAATTTCGGTTGAGCCAGCTTGTAAGTTCTTAGTTCCATATAGGATTATATGTATTTAAGATCACTAGTTTTCGTGTTACAGATTGCTAAAATGGTGGAATTGATGATGTTATTGCAGGAATTTGGATCACAGGACAGTTTTCTTGCATGGGGTGGATGTAAGTGATGGTTTTTGATGTTTATAACCTTCATTTTCATGAAAGATGCAAACTTTGTATGGTTTTTTCTTTTGTGAAACTATTGTGTGTCATGTTCTTGAAACTAAACTTTGTAACATTTTGAATCCATCTTTTTAGTGGTTTTCTGTTTTGAATTTTATTAAAGATCATCTGCGTTTCAAAATACAATGCAAATGTAAACTTCTTTGATAGATTCGAGTTGATTTACTTTCTTATTCCTTTTGACAAATTCAAATTTCAAATCCAATTTATTCATAAAAAAAAACTTTAGGAAAATTTATGTTGAAAAAGTATAAAGGCACACTTACCTACATTTTATGACACGTATGTGTTATATTTGACCACTTTTATTAGGTTATCCGTAATCATAACCCCTTTCATTTGGGTAAATCATTATACGTGTTGTCTTAGTCAGCAAGGAGCTCCATTACTGAAAATGGTGTAGTAATGAAACCTCATAACGCCCCTCTAATTATTACACAGTTATATTATATTAAAACCCTTTAAAATATTTAATCCAATAAAAACGAAAGGGCTAATCATGGAGAAGGGGAGAGGTACCATATTTGCATCGCTCTTGGCGGATTTAAAGCCAATAGAGCTCTCGGGGACGGTGTGCGGGGCGCTATGGGCGCTATAGGGGTGAATTAACGCCCACTACGGATAACTTAAAAAAACAATAAAATATAATAACTCAATCATCTTCATCAAATAAACCCTCGCATCACTTTAGTCTTCTCCCCCGTCAGATAAATATTCTGGCGAAATCCTTTTTCACCATTCTCCATTTACTTCAACTGATGGCCGGCAAGCAGTATCGAGGGTCAAAGTACAAAGATTTACTGTATGACAGATATCCTTGTATGAAAACTTCGTCGGCCGGAGACCCTCCTGTGGATCCGCCGATGCCAAACACAATCTAAGAGTCTACCCATGATTAACTTATTGAGATAAATTTGTGACGAGTGGTATCTTAGTCAAGTCAATTTAAGAATTTACCCGATACTTCAAGGGGTTAAATAGTGTGAGGGATTCGAAGAAGATCATTAGATCAATATGAAAACGGATGACAATATAGAGATATTGAACGAGATGTATGAGCATAATGGGGTCGATTTTCAAAGAGATTGTGAGGCAATTTTACCTAGAGAATGAAGAGGACGAAGCCAAGTAGTTGGCTTCACAAGCTTAAACATATTTGGACATGATGTTCTTTTTGACAGTTTGATGTTTCGAAATAATATGGTATGTTTATCCCTTTTTAGTGATTAGTTTTAGTAGCCTTTTACGTATTTTGTATGTCTAGGTTATTTACAATACCTCCACCGAGATCTCGGTGGAGGTGGTGACATGGACTTAAAGGCGCGGTGGAGCTCGGTGAGAGCATTGGAACCAATCCTCGGTGCCTTCGGTGGTGTGATAATCGGTTCCCGTCCCCCGCAGCGACACATTTCGGTGAAGGGTTCTTTTTGGGCCCCTCTCCCCAAACCCCTCTCTCACAATCATTTTGTTTTTTTAATTAATTTAAATGAATTAAAATAATAATAAAAGTAAAGTGAAGGGGAGTGAAAGGTGATGATGTGGCGCTGAATTAACAAAAAAGTAAGTGAAAGGAGTGAAAGATGAAAGAGATGTATTGTAAATAACCTTCTTCCAACTTGTTCGTGTGATCTTTTAAGTTCAGATACAATTTCAACGGCTCTTTGACACGTTAGAGGGCCAAACCAATCAACAAACTCATAATTCGGTGTGTAATCGTTTAGCAGAAATGGGTCAGCCCAATCAACAAACTCATATAATCTTATAGCGTAACAAAGTTCAAAGCCATTCATGATATGAAAATTCTGGTGGAAGAAATGTCATTTTTTTAACAGTTAAATTATCATGTTTACCTTTTGCAAGATTTAAACTTAAAATTTTTGGTTGAGAAGTGAGTGAGCCACCACTTTACCACCAAACTCTCCTCATAAAAACAATGTCATCGAACTCAAATTAGTTTTGAACTCAGTACTCTTCTATTTGAGACGTCACCAATTTATCATCAAATTATCCTTTAAACCACAATGGAATTATTTAAAAGGTATAAATGGCAGGAAAGGTAAGGGAGTTATTAAAAAGAATCTAAAAAGATTAAATTGCCTCTCACGTGAGGACATGTGAGGATGTCAAACGAAAACGAAGAAAGTAGTTGTGTCAAGAACATGGATGATATTGATAAGGTTTGGAAGGTACAAAGTGTGTCATAAAAAAATAATAAAAATTATACTATTAATAAAAGCTTATGTCTTGGTTAACGGGTCGCCATGTCGTCATAAAAATGAATTTCCCCGCTCTTTAGCAGAGATGGATCCTTGCAATTGTCTCCACATCTGATGCCTCTGTCTTGGTTAACGGGTCGCCTACTGCTGTCTTTTTTTGTCAACGCAACCTTCGACAAAGTGACCCGATTTCGCCCTTCTTGTTCATAATTGCTTTCAGGCTCTCACTTGCTTCAGCAATAAAGCAATAAGGATGCCTCAGTTGGTATCTTTCATGGAACTAAGTATTCTCCTAACGGTCCGACTATTTCGCATCCCCTTTTTACGGACAATGAGATGTTCACGGGTGAGTGAAAAATTACTAATATTCTGAATATTCGTCGGTTATTGCGTTGCTTCTATCCCATCTCCGGCCTTGGAATTAATTTATCTAAGTGCACGATTTTGGGGATTGGTGTGGAGGCTAACGAGGTTTGTAATTGGGTTGTCACTTTTGGTTGTAAAGCTGGGTGCCTCCCTTTCAAATACCTAGGGCTCCATATTGGCGCTAATATGAACTTGGCTAGGAATTGGAAGCCTGTGGCGGACACTTTCAAAAAGAGACTATCGGTGTGGAAAGTTAAAACTCTCTCTTTTGACGGCCGGATTACTTTAATCAATTATGTTCTCAACTCGCTTCCTACCTATTATTTTTTTCGTTGTATAGAGCCTCTTCTTGTGTCATTGATACTCTTGAATGCATTCGTATAGATTTTCTTTGGGGCGACTCTCTTGACAGAAGCAAAATCAAGTGTGTGGGATGGCACAAAATCATGGTTGACAAAAATTATGGCGGTCTCGGTCTCGGTTCTCTTAAGAAGGCCGACCTTGCTCTCTTAGCCAAGTGGTGGTGGAGATTCAAGCATGACAAATCAGCCCTTTAGAGAAAGGTGATTTGGGACATTCACCATAGTTCAAGGACATGGTGTTTCATTCCCACTAGAATCTCCTTGTCAGGCACATGAAAACAAATTCATAAATCTGCTTCAGATTTGGTGAGGCTTGGCATTGATTTGGGACAGTCCATCCTCGGCATTCTTGGAAGTGGCACTTCAATTTTATTTTGGTTGGACAGTTGGGTTAATGGTACTCCTTTGACGCATTTATTCCCCGTTCTATTTGGTTTAGAAGCCCAAAAATTGTGGTATGTGGCTGATCGAATATATGCTCGGGACAACCGTATGTTTTGGCGGTTTAGGTGGAAGCATTCCCCGACTTTTGTTTCCGAGTTGAATGAGTTTAACCAACTCACAAGTTTGCTCAATACTGTATCCTTGCAGGGTGGTGATGACACTTGGTGGTGGTCCTTGGACAACTCTGGCGCGTTCACTATTAATAGTGTTAAAAGGAAGATTCAGGAGATTCAATATCGAATCCTTGACACGATGTTTTATTGGAATACTTGGGTGCCAAAGAAGGTATCCTTCCTTATGTGGCGAATGAGTCTGGATCGTCTACCTACTCGGATGGCCCTGCATGCTCGAAGAATTCAGCTGCAATCCACGTTCTGCCCGATTTGTGGCTCCTTTAATGAGTCCTTTGAACACTTCTTTTTAAATGTCAATTTACTCAAGGCATTTGGAATGATGTTACCCAATGGAGCACGCTCACTAGATTCTTTATTTTTGGTGTTAAGGACCTCATTGATATTCACAAGTTTGCATCTGGGTCTTGGAAGCACAAGAAGATTATCAACCTTATCATTCGGAGGATAAGACATGTCACACCCTAACCGACGACGGAATATGTTGGGGCGTGAGGATTTTCCATATGCTCACAACACTAAAATTTAAGTTGCGATAAATCTTAATCAAACTCATTTCATTAATAGCAAAATAAAGTACAACACATAATCCAAACATACATATTGTATCAAACAGATAGTTATTTATTGAGGTCACAACTAAGTCCATAAGAATCCTATGTGTCAACATCAGGTCCTTCATAACAAATAGTGTTTCCTATAACATGTACAAAGTAAAGAGTCAACTACAAAGTAGTTGGTGAGTAAACATAAGGTTTTGACCCATACATAAGTGAAAACCATGTGATCTAAGAGTTAAGTGATAATAACAAGTATAGTAAACAAGCTATGAAATAAAGCACCAAATAGCAGGGTACACGGTTCTAAATAGTGTATACTGCAGGACGAGATACTTGCCTGAAACACGACCGGAAAGAAGCAGCATCGATAGAGATCGGTAGCAACAGCAGAGCAGAGAGCGATATGAGTGTATGTGATATTCTGTGTCTTCTTTCTGCCCAAAACTCATGTAATTATACACGTAAATAAACACACGATTAATGTCATTAATCTTTCATTAACCATTTACAATGAATGTTCAGTTTGGAGTGCAAAAGGTTTTCGGTTTGATAAACCAAAAGTCACTTCTAGAATCTGCTAAAAAAGGTTCAAAAGTTAGTCAAAACTTGTCACGCACGGACACTGAGTTTCGTGTCCACAGGTCGTGTGGGCACGAGTTCAGAATTTGGACCCAACTGGTTAGTTTTCACCCCCCCCCCCACTTCGCGAGGGTATGAGCCAGAGTAAAACATGAAACAATAGTTTTCTAAGGCTTTGAAGTTTATCCTTTAAAACCTACTCAACTTTTGTTCCCACACTAATGTGGGACAAGATGCACTACATTTTCCAAACTTGAACAAAATGATTTTGAGATTAGCATTTCATTCACACACATTTTTCCAACAAGTTCCCTCTATTACCATTGGAGGGCAAGCTCCTGCCTTTCTTCTTCAAAATCCTCGGGGAAGTCCAGGGGACATTAGATAAGCTGGCCTTGAGAAAACGATCACCCAACTTGACTTCATTAAGTCTACTCTCCACCTTGGCAATGTCAATCAAGTTCTTGAAGCGAATGAAACCAAAGCGTTCATTATTAAACCTCCTCTTCCTTGCAACAAACACATCAAAAATTGTACCTAAGTGCTTCGTAGCTAGCTTTAGATCGTCCACCGATACACCATCCGGGAATCAAGAAATAAAGAAAGAATAGGCTAATCTGACTTTGATCGATATCCTCCTAACATTCTGCCATCCTTCACCAGCTTCTTCTTCAAGCTCCTTCTCTCTTATCCGTCCGTTCATCTTACTAATATCTACTTTCTCACCCCTTTTTATCATTTTGGTCATCTTCACTTACCACAAAATTCTAGATTTAGCTTGATTCTAAGCGATTTTTAAGGACTTGAATAATTATTATTTGTAAGAGGTTTTTCAGGGGCATGCTAAATTACCAATAAACACACGGAGGCCTCATTTCTTTAGTTTAATTTTTCAGAATTTGTACATAGGTAAAAATTTACTGAGCGAGGGTCTTC
>JBCNJP010000017.1:9895862-9937862 GCA_039602395.1 Deinandra increscens subsp. villosa
CTTGAACTTGGAGGAGAATGATGGTAATTCATATCCCTTTCGACTTTGTCAATTACCTTGAAGTATGGGGTTTCAATTACAGGGTATGGTTTCAACTCTATCCCAACCTCATCAGACTTAGAGTTGTGACATATGTTATACTCCTGGCACTCAGCATCATCTCTTGATACGTCCTCTATTCTCCCTTCACCATAAGTCATTTTTGTCTCATTGTCAATTTCTTCTTGAGTCATTGGTGTAGTTCCAACCAAGACACTATCAATAGGAGGAGCAACTTCTTTATAATCAGATTTGGTTCGTTCAACTTGATCCTCACTAAGAAGTATTCCTACAATGTCTCTGGGAACTGGTGGAGGAATGATGCTGTTTGCAGACAGAGACTTATCAGACTTTTCTGACCCACACCCAGTTTTATCTTTCCCAACTTGACCAGTCACAACAGCATGTGACAATTCCTTTCCAGCATCGAGCATTCGCTTATTTCTTTCCTGATTGCAATCATACTTGACCTGCAGCTCATCAAATTTTTGTTGCAGTTCAGTTAATTTCTGTGTAAGCTCAGATATCTCAATCCTAGCCCTATCATATAAGATAGTATTCTCCGTTGCTAGCTTCTGATATTTCTCAATGTCTCGTTTCTGAGCTTTTACCTTCTCGTCATTCTTTTGCCATCTACCCTTGAATGAACTCCTCTCGCATTTTGTCTCAAATAATTCTATCTGATAATTTTTACAAATTTGCCTAAGTCCAGGAATTATACGAGCACAAGTAGGATTGGGGCATATCTCAGTATTGTCAACTTCAGCTGCGAAATCATTCTTGTTCTCAACCAAATTATTTTCTTCAACCACTGAACTCATTTTCTTAATTAGATATGCAGCTTCTGAAAATTTAGAAAAATCGGCAAAAACGGCAAAATCGGCAAAAGTACTATTCAAAGAATAGTGTCAAAAACTTAAAACTAAAAAACGGATGCCTTCGGAGTGGAATTTGGGGGTCCAAACGAGCTCCCCTGGACGTTAGTCTGGGGTAATTTTGGGGCTCGGTGTCACGAACGTCGTGTTAAAATTTGAGTTTCTAACTCCAAACGAGTCAAAAGTTACGTCCGTTTCCATGAAAGTGTGAAATAGTGACTTTTTGCCGCAAAAGAAGAGTTTCCGATCGTAGACACTGTATCCGATCGTAAACCCGTTTCCGATCGTAAATACCTGTTTACGATATAGTCAGACAGCTGGATCGTAAACTCCTGATCGTAAACCTGTTTCCGATCACCTTCAGTCGTAAACCCTGTTTCCGATCAAGAAAAATCGTAAACTCCTGATTCCGATTGAAAAATGTCGTAAACACCCAAAATTCCAAGCTTTAAGTCGTAAACTCAAAATTTTAGGTCGTAAACACACAAAAATCGTTTCTTGAAGTCGTAAACTCGATTCCTGTGATCGTAAACACCAAGTTGTTGAAGAACACGAAGAACACCAATCGTAAACACTCAAACCAACCCAGAATCTGATCGTAAACTCCCTGGAACAGCAGCAGCTTGATCGTAAACGTGAAGAACAACTTCAAACCTTCAAAAACTCAAACTTTTTCCAGAAAAATGCTTGAATCAAATACCGTGAGAACCTCGAAACACTTGTTTCTTGGCTCTGATACCAATTGTAGGTCCGAAATCTAACCAAACACACGATATTTTAATCACCAACAAGTGCGGAATCCTCGTTTATGATTGATTCAAGATAGAGAGGAGAAGAAACACGAAGAATACGATGATTAAACAATAAAACACTTCAACTTTGCACACAAGTAAACTTTTCGGGTACAAATACAGAATCGTAATCACTCTTGTCTCTCTCTAAAATCGTAAACTCAAGCTCTCTAAATGAGGAGGTCAAGTGGTCTATATATAAACCCCCATTGGGTTTACTATTGGGCCCCTTTTGGATCATAAACCCAATAGTAAACCCAAACCCAATCATAAATTAGCCTACTAATCTAGTTAAACCCTCTAAGCCCAACCCAACTTGTTTAATATTACAAGCCTCATAATCTAGCCTCTACACCCCCCCCCCCAGCTTCCTCTTGTGTTTCGGGCTCCACTTCTGGATCTACCCGTTGAGAGGCTTGAGATTGTTGATATTGTTGAAAGGTTTGATATTGTTGTTGAGGCGATGGAAACAGAGGCGGAGGGGATGCTAATTGAGAAAACGCATTGTACCCGTATCCTTGGGTGAAACCGTACCGGAGGGTTGAGGCGAAGGGGATGCCAACAATGCCGTGTAGTCATGGAGCCCCTCCTAGTCATTACACAATTATTATTCTTTTTAATTGGGAAATTGGATTTTAATAATCTCAAGTTTCACCTATTGGACGAGATTAATCCCACCTTTCGAAATGTTCCTCACCGAGCCCAAGTTTCAAACTATTTTCTCTCATTTATCCCAAACTGACGGAACCCTAACAGTGTTAAGTTTGGGATCAATGAGAGATAATAGTTTGAAACTTGGGCTCGGTGAGAAACATTTCGATAGATGAGATTAATCTCGTCCAATAGGTGAAACTTTAGATTATTAAAATTCAATTTCCCTTTTAACTTTTTTGATCATTTCAATATGAGTTTCATTCAGAGCGAAGTTGAATAAATTTTATACATGATATATTATAAGTTTTATTTATTAAGTGATACTTTTTATATTGTGGGCTCATAAGCGGTTTTATATAAGTTTTATTTATTAAGTGATACTTTTTATGAGTATTATTTTTTTATTAAAGAACTCGAGTGGTAGAATGATTCATAATTGTGTTTGATTTAGAGCGGAGTGTATGTTGATATGACTATTAATATGACACTGAGTGAGAAGTGGTGAAATAACCCACTGACCCATAAGGGGATGGGGTATGGTTGTGGCAAGGCTTCACCAAACCATGCTCACCAACCAATAGGAGCCTGCCAACTCAAATTAACTCAAATATGTGGAAAATGAAGCCATTTGAAGCCACACCACATGGTATGGTTGTGGTGTGGCTTCTCCAAGTCATGCGAATTTTATTTTTTTTATTTAAAACACTTTTAATAAAATAAACAATAATAAAATAAAGGAAAATTGGATATAAATAATCCAAAGTTTTAGGTGTTGGCCAAGAATAATCCCACTTTCAAAAATAATCACCAATGGTCCCAAGTTTCACTTTGATTTTTTTTAACGGTCCGGGGTTAAAAATCATTAACACCGTTACAATCTGGTCCGACGTGGTTTTTTTTTTTTTGTTTTTTAACACACGTGGCCCACTTTTTACCCTCAAATAACAACAACTCCCCCAAATTGAAGATCCACGTTCACGTTCAGATGCATCTTCTCTCCAAGAACCCTAATTCCCAAATTCTCCAAAATAGCGATTCGCCCAAATCCTATTCTCTTCTTCTTATCCATCATCGCAATGAGCACCACATCCTCTTCCACATCAATCGTTTCTTCTCCATCAGCCCTATACCCCAAGATTGTTGATGGCAATGTTTTTTGCAAACATGAAGTTCCTGCAGTGAAAAGGGTTGCTGGGAAGAGGAGTTCTAGACCCGGTCATGAATTCTTTGGTTGTCCATTTTGGCCTATAAGTATCTCTGATCTTTAATTGTATGAATATTGCTGAAAAATAACCAACTTATTGTATGCATATTCTTGTTACAGAATTACGATTGCAAATTCTTTGTTTGGAAATTCGATGTCGATGACTTAATTGAAGCAGATGCGAGGATGAAGGAGAACTTGTTACTGGAAAATATAAAGCTAGTTGAAGAGAACAAAGATTTAAAAGCAAAGCTTCTAAAGGCCGAAATGTCCTCTTCTTCATCATCTTTCAAACACAAGTTTATCGCAGTAGTTGTTATTGTAGTTGCAATGTATTTTATAGCAAAGATGTAATTTCTCAAATTCTAATCTTTGTAATGAAAATTGGAATGCAATGGAAGTTGGTTTTGACTCAATTTGTGTTGCTTTTTGTGTAGCTTTTTGACACTGCAAGTACAACTGCATATTAATATTAGCTACAATATGGACAACCTTTCTACTCCACTTGAGATCCCACCATCGTCCATTACATTTCTTTGGCAAAGCTTTCTATTTAATTTGTGTTGCTTTTTTGTTGCTTTTGTGTTGCTTTTTGCAAACCTTTTTTTACTCAATTTTCCATCATAGTGGAATACAGTAACAACAGTGGTCTTGGTATAGACATAGGGGCTGTGCAAATTTGTGGAATACAGTAACCTTTTTTGAATCCCCTTTTATTTGCTTTAGCTAACAATTTGGCATCACTTGATCCCTACAAAAGGAACCTACCTTCTGTTGCTATGCAAATTGTGGAGCAATTTGTGAACCCAGATCTACCTTCTGTTACAAATGTCTTGGTATAGACATAGGGGC
Source organism: Deinandra increscens subsp. villosa (assembly GCA_039602395.1). NCBI lineage: Eukaryota > Viridiplantae > Streptophyta > Magnoliopsida > Asterales > Asteraceae > Deinandra > Deinandra increscens. The sequence goes on from JBCNJP010000017.1 coordinate 9,900,278, forward strand.
TGCACTTGAGATTAAAGCATAAAACAGATCCATACATTAAATCTACCTTCTGTTACATGTCTAAACATAAACAATTAGTTCCAAAACACATGTCTAGTTGGTAAATTAAAGCATAAAACACATGTATTTGACCATAAACCATTCCTAAACATAAACAAGTAGTTCCAAAACACTGCAAGTACTTGACCATTAGTTCCAAAACACATGTATTTGACCATAAACCATTTCTAAACCAGAAACATACACATGTAAGCATAGCTTTTTTTTGTTCTTCCAAATTGCCTCAAAACATTCACAAAAAAGGCATAATTACTAAGTTGTCTTTTTTGGCCTTCCTCCTTGTTTCTTAGTTTGTTGAGTTTGTTGTGGTCCTGGTGTCTTTTTAGGTCTTCCCCTTGGCCTCTTAGCTGGTTGACTTGTTTCTTCCACCACTTTACCCTTCTCCGGGCAGCTTCTCTTGTTATGTCCTTTTGCTTTACAAATACTGCAAGTACTTGAGCATCCATGTTTAGTGAGTTTTCCTTTCCTTTTGGGATCTTCATGAGGATCTTTTTTTCTGTTTTTCTTTGGCCTACCCGGTCCAATCTTGATAGGTGGAGGGTCTAAGGGAAAGTCAACATGGACCCAGTACTTCTCACTAGGTAGAGGTGGTATGCACCTGTCATATGCCATCAAATATAACTCCTTGCTGTAACAATTATCCACAAAATCTTCAGCAGGTTTGCTCAAAAAGCCTAACACTGCACAAACATGATGGCAAGGAATACCAGTTAGGTCCCACTTCCTACATGAGCATGTTCTCTTCTCCAGATTCACAGACACATCTTCTGTATCACTGACTTGAAATAGGTGTGGTGATGAAGGAAAGATTTGACAATTGGAAGCTCTGTCTTTTGAAAAATCCAGCTTTTTCTGAATCCTTGGACACACTTTAACTGTTTTTGTTACCATTTCCTTATGTTTGGTAACTAGCCTTGTCATAATTGCCACCCTAATATCCTCAAGCATGTTGATTAGGTGCTTGGATCTTGATTGAATGATGAAACCATTAAAGGTTTCTGCCATGTTATTGACAACCACATCAGCTTTTCTGTCTCCATCCAGGTAGCACCTGCAAAAGCATTTTGGGTTTTGTTGGAGGAATGCTGTTTTTGCATCTTCTGAAAGTGTGTTCATCTCTTCAAGAGCTGTTTTGTGGTCAGCTTCTGAATATGCCTCTGCTTAATCCCTATACAGGTGTACAAGCCATCCATGCTCGCCGCAGTGCCGCCATACGACATGAGTATATCACGAAACATCAAACACAACTCACACACATACCTTCTGTTGATCAGAAATTAATGTCCATCCCTTGCCTTCATCTTCCACACCTAAGCACAATCTCAGCTCATTCATGAACCACTGCCAACTATCATTGTTCTCACCCTCTACAACAGCCCAAGCCACTGGATACATTTGATCATTAGGATCCCTACCTATGGAAGCCAGTAACATACCACCTAAAAAGGTTTTAAGGAAGCATCCATCAAGACATAATAGTTTTCTACACCCTGCTAAAAAACCTTGTTTGACTCCATCAAAGCACACAAACAGTCTGTGAAAAATCAGATCATTACCCTCAACCTTAAGGTAACCAGGTTCTACAGTTTGTAACACAAAAGTGGAAGTGGGATTAAGTTGTCTTAAAGACTCCAAATAAGACCCAATCTTACTATAATGTTCTTTCATTGAACCATGTAGTTTATTGTGGGCACACTTCTTTGCCTTGTAAGCCATCCATTTACCAATAAAAACCTTATATTTTTCTTTAACTGCTGTTTGGATTTCTTTTGCTGGCCAATGAGGTCTTTGCTTGAAAACTGGTAACATTTCATCAGCAATGAAAGATGCTGTTAACTGTCTATTTCTGGTCATATTCCTTTGGCATGTGTGTTCCATTATTACACTTTTAACCATATAGCATGCCTTCTTCTCAACAAATGAAAGATATACCTTAAAGGGACAATCTTGTACACAACTAGCACCTACCCTTCCACGTCTATTCCTGTTACTAACACTTATTTTCAGATTCCTACCATTTGTTATTGCATACTTCTTTATAGCTTCTTTGAATGCATTACTAGTTGCGAAATCTAGTCCCTACTACCCATTCCCATTTACTCCAATCTGTTGAGTCTGTGACAATAGGAACATCCAGTCTATGCTTCTTACCTCTAATGTCATCGTCGTCACTCTCACCTGGTGAGTTTACATCGCCATCAGAATCATCATAACTGCTATAACCACCATCAACAACTTCAACATCTAATTGATTTTTGACAAAATTTGCAACAACCTCCTTGTTTGACTGATCTTGGGTAGTGTTACCGTTTACAATGGCAAGTGCAGATTCCCTCCATTCTTCATCATCCGTGTCTGATCCAGACCCTAAAACCTCATCATTTTGTAACACTTCATGCTCTTCCACAAAATCTGACTCATTACCTGTTAGATCTTCTTTGTTAGCTTCAAAGTGTTGATCTTTAGAGTTATCTAAACCAGATCCAGCTTTAGTGTCGTTCACTGTGTCATTCACTGTTCCAGATTTATGTGGGCTTCTATTTGGGCTCAAATAGCCAACTTCATGGGCTTCTACATCAGTGTCCCGCAAAGTAGCATACACATTTATTGAACCAGAAAATTTAGACCCAAGAATGAAAAGCATGTCACTTACATCTTTGTCATCATTCAGCTCTACTAGGTAGTCTTCAATCTTCATGTCTGGAAGTTCCCAGTATAAGCAGACTTGTTCCTTTGATTTGTATGATGTTTCAAGCTCCATTACATAATCCAATAGCTCGAAATAAGACATCTTATCAGTTTCGATCTGTACCAGGGCTGATTTACCACCCTCATACTTTCTTCGCGGCTCTGAAATAATGTTGCCACCATAGTTAAAATTCAAGAACAGGATGCCGCCACTCATTTGTTATGACTATCGATCGGATTTAGTTTGGGGGATTAAGACTATCGATCGGAAATAGGGTTGCAATTTTGGTGGATTAGAACGCAGAGAGGGACGATTTAGGGTTCATGGGGTTTGAACGTGAATATACGATTTGGGGAAAAGTCAATTGAGAATCTGCAAAAAAAGTGGGCCACGTGTGTTAAAAAACAAAAAAAAAAAAAAAAAAAAGCCACGTCGGACCAGATTGTAACGGTGTTAATGATTTTTAACCCCGGACCGTTAAAAAAAATCAAAGTGAAACTTGGGACCATTGGTGATTATTTTTGAAAGTGGGATTATTCTTGGCCAACACCTAAAACTTTGGATTATTTATATCCAATTTTCCTAAAATAAACAATAATAAAAGTAAACAATATTCATTAAAATAAAAATTAAATTACGACTTAAACAACATTCATTAAAATTAAAAAAAAATTACAACTTTTATTTAAAAAAAAATACAAATCTAGGGTCGAGGATTTGCGTTCACCTCCTCCTCGGTTAAAAACACTTTCATTGTGTTTTGGATGTGCTCAGTGATATCGAATCTGAGTTTAAAATGAGTCTCACTATCTCGAAATTCGAAAATAACATTCGGGTCGAGAACCCGGTTAACTGGCGGATCTCGAATGTGGACCGGTGATATAGCAAGGCCATCGTCTTTGAGAGTCATGTTGTGTAGAATGATGACAGCGTACATAATGTTCTCCATTAGCTTTTTTTTTAATGGACGACCCTTTCGATCTACTATTGCCCACTTTTCCTTTATCCGATCAAACGCTCTTTCGACGTCTTTTCTAGCCCCCTCTTGTTTCTTCTTCATTTTCTTCTCTTTAATCTCATAAGGATGTGGAAATGCCTTCGCAAAGACCGACCAAGGGGGATATATGCCATCCGCAAGGTAATATTCACGTTTGTACTCTCGACCGTTGCAAACAAATGGCATTCTAGGTGCAACTCCATGCATCTCATTGTTGAACAAAGGTGACTGGTTAAGAACGTTGATGTCGTTGTTGGAACCTGCAACACCAAAGAACGCATGCCAAAACCACATATCTTGGGAGGCAACCGCCTCGAGTGAAATTGTTGGTTTTTTATGATCGCCACGATGATATTGTGCCCTATACTTTCTAGGACAATTTCTTCACTCCCAATGAGTACAATCGATACTACCTATCATACCCGGTAAACCATGTTTTGCTAATCGAACGTTGATGTCGTTGTTGGAACCTGCAACACCAAAGAACGCATGCCAAAACCACATATCTTGGGAGGCAACCGCCTCGAGTGAAATTGTTGGTTTTTTACGATCGCCAGGATGATATTGTGCCCTATAATTTCTAGGACAATTTCTCCACTCCCAATTAGTACAATCGATACTACCTATCATACCCGGTAAACCATGTTTTGCTAAATGGGCATTATATAAAAGAGTGATATCGTGGCTAGTAGGTGAATGCAAGAATTCATCTTTATAAAGCTTAATTACGGCATCACAAAAATAGTGTAGGCATTCACAAGGAACGTTACCGTATGCGAGTTGACGAATAGCCACCGTGCACTTTTGTAAAGGCGTGAAACTTTCCCTCTTCGCCGCGTCCAAACGAGGTGTGAACCACAGAAAGTTGTTTGTGATGTCGTCAACAATCTTCAGAAATAGCCGTTTAGACATACGGAATCGGTCTTTAAAAATCCCCTCATGGTAACGGGGATTTTCGGCAAAATAAAGTTCCACCAATCGTTGGTGACCGATTTCACGATCGTGGTAAATACGTCTCCTCCGTTTAGGAGCGGAAACCTCTTCTTCTTCTTGTTCTTCTTGTTCTTCTTGTTCTTCTTGTTCGATGATGCTAAGACATAAGTTAAAGTACTGCATCGCGTCCTCGTACGAACCTTCGGAGCTGCTTGACGACGAAGTCGGAATTTCGGGTGGTGGAAAAATTCCCTGATCGTAAAGACTCATTTTATAATTTTTTTTGGTAGAGAGAATTGGAGATGAAATGGGAGTATGAGATGTGGTTTATAAAATATTTGGGTGTGTATATATAATGAAATTAGAAAAAAAAAAGAGTAAAGAGCAGTTGGGCTCAACGGTCAAAAAATAACGGCTAGATTTGGCAGGCTCTCGCTGGCTTGGAGTAACCAGGGAAGACCGAGATGGCGAGCTATGGGAGGGGAACCGCCTGAGGCGGTATGGTTGGCCCAAGAAGCCGGCCGGCTCCCCTTGGAACCGGGCCGCGGTAACCCCCTCATACCGTCCCCCTAACGGATAGCTGGTATAGAAATGAGACTTTGACTTATACCCGGTGAAATTGATCCGAGACTTGTTTAATCACTTCATAAAGCTTAGTAATACAATAAATGATGTTTAGAACTTGTTACGAGTATTTGTCGTGCCTGCTGATGGATCGAGCGAAATGAGTTAAGATAGTCTGAATATACAATTTTTAAGAACATGATGTAAAGCAACTAAATCATGTTTTAAAATGAAATTTTTTTAAAAAGTAAAACCAATTAAAACTATCAATTTTGACTATTGACTAAATGTGATTTTGACCAATTTCAATGTCTTTCCAGCGGTCACGAGGGAAAAGAAAAACGGAGACCAAGTTTCAAGTCCGGGTATTGTGGAAAATACCAATGATCCCTACCTCAAGTGACTAAGATGAGGTACCCATGTACATTAAAATAAGAGGTATTTGGTTCAAATCTCACTTGACAAAAAAACAAAGGTTTCAGGGCGGCCGTGAGTTTTTTCACCTATGATGGGTATCCTCATGATGTGGTATGAAGATGATCAGGCAGCACCAGTGGTCCGTTAGTAATACAAATGTACCATTAAAAAAAGATAGTGGAAAATAGTTTTGTCATCTTTTCGATTGAAAATCCTAGATACCTAAAAGCGCCAAGAAACAAACAATAAAACAAGTGATCTGTTTTAAAGGATTATTATTAATTTATTATTTATTTATTTTTTACCCCTCACCATAACAAAAAGGCTATGCTAAACCAAAAGCCCTCAAGTATAAAACTAGTGATCTGACCACTAAAAATGTTTTGCCTTGCACTTGCACACCACTATATACCAAAAGACTACAAGCCATTTGATCCATAAATAATTATATGTAATTATTTTTAACATAATTGTTATTTTATGAGTTTGCAATCCCCTTGAAGAGGGGTTCACAACAAATGAAAGAGTGTCAAAATGAATTAGATATCTATGCTCAAAGTGATTTGTTTGAGACAGAAAAGCTCTGGAGAAATGAGCGAAACATGGGTATAGGAGAAGATGCAACCTCAAAATGATATATAAGTGAGTCTACCTTGATATTACTTCCTTAGCAATAGCAAAATAAATGAGCCAAAATGGCACAATGCACCATGACAAAATAACAAATTCCAAGCAACAAATACTAAGCAAAACCCAAAATCAAAGAGGAAACATCTAATACAGACCAAAATTTAGCAAGTAAATGAAAGGCCGTCTCAAATCGATCTCAAGAATCGGAAGAAGAGAAATCAAAAACCCAAACCTCCGGAGCAACAAACAGAATAACCCAAAACAAAAAAGGCACAATCGTACCTCAAGAAGCAGCAGAAGAGAAGCGTGTGAGAAGGAGATCGAGAAACGAGAAGCGCACCAGTGCCAATGACTGTGTATGAAGCGCATAATATAACATTTTGATGACGCACTTTGCAGACACATTGTTTATGTTTGTTGCTCGGTTAGTATTGATGGTTACTACAGATAACCATCCATCTAGATTATATCAAGCAAAACACATACAAAAACCAAACACACACATATTATGGATCACTTGAGTGGTAATATCAAGACCTGTACTTACGGGCCGAAGATCCAGCAACCTTTGACCATGATGATGGCTTAAACCCTCCGGTCAGCAACTTAGATGCCGTTGCTGCATTTATCCTTCTTCTTTTTGCCTCAAGCTCCGACCTTTTTGAACTTGATGAACCAGACGAGTCTGAGAAGATTGATGTAGATTTTATCATTGCTCGTTTCTCGTCCCTGTTTTTGTTAAAGTTTGAAGAGAACTTGACCCGTTTAGCAGCCACCATATCTTCTTTTGTTTCTGGGAGTAGTCTTATACCGAGTCCCATCTTCCTTGCAGCCACCTCTTCTTCAGCAACTCTTTTCTTTTGAGACTATCATTTTGAACAAAACAAGAGAACACAATATTTAAAAAGACAAATTATTTAAAAGTTCTATAAAAAAAAAAGATAAAAAAGAGAGTATGTACTCTGAGTTTGGCACGCAGGGACTTGTTTATGGAGTAATCATCCAAATGTCTAGCATCAGATACTCGTTGGAGTCGCACCAGCAACGGTTCTGCTTCTTTTTTCTTTTTTAAATCCTGTTCTTGGTGTTCAAGGCGATAGAAAGGATCTGCTAGCTTGCTTCTCTCTGCAAAATGTAAATTTTTTTAAACGTTTGGACTTTAAACGACCAACATAATGTTTTCAACTCTTAATCATACTGACCTTCATCGACAGGGAGTACCATAGTTTCTGCATCTTCGGTATCAAAATCTTCCACCTTCTTTTTAGCTCCACTCATGACAAGATACTCACAATTTTTTGGATCGGTTTGGATGACGATTTCATGCTGGCAGCATGCAGATTTCATAGTGAAGCTCCATATCTGAGTGAGGATACCAGGAATGATCATGAGGAACCAAGACAAAAGGGTGACCGATGATATTTTTCATAAGTTTTGAAAATGTAGTTTACCTTTGTAGAATAGTAATTCCCTACTTGCTTCTTCTCGGCATTAAACCTTACACCCTTTGCAATCATAGAATTGCAACCGCCACACCATATATTGTATGGCATCTCAAACCTGGAAATTTCCCATAAGTATTCCGGTAACATGTTCTCACAATCACCATTTTTTTTATAAAAGGGATGCTCATATCAAATGCTATTAACAAGGTGCTGGTTAAAAGATTACCTTATGATCAGGATACCCTGATCTATTTTTCTTGCTCTCTCCCTCAAGGCATGTTGCCCGTGAAACTTGTTCAGACCACCCTGTAAAAGAATATAGATGTGATACACCATAACGCCAAACATTATTTTTACATCTTAATGCACAAGTGATTAAGTAGTCACAGCACACCTTTTTGGGTTCCCATTCTGGAGGGTAGTAGAAATTGTCCGCCCTGGCAGCTGCAAGTGATGACTACAGAAAAAGGAAAAAAAACAGTATTCATTATTCATTATTCCACTCTCACATCAAATACCATAAACATAAAGATGATAATGCAGGTAGACTCTAATATGATGAGTCAAGATTGAAGTTTGAGAACTGAGAATAAAGAACAGGCATCAACTCAGGAAAAATGGCTATGCTTTCAGGAAGAATGTAATCACCAGTTTCAAATTAATGAATAAATTTGACAAAAATGGATATTAGTAGCCGAATAATACGTGTGTGTATAGTTTCAAAATTGGTTTCTTCCTAATCGCGTTATTTGTCATTAAAACTTATGAATGCTATTACTCTATAAAGTAGTCAAAGTGTGAACTAGTTGTCAAAGGTGAGGCAAGCAAAAGGCTTTGTGGCCATCCAGGCACTTCAGTAAGATTTCGGCCAAATCCTGTAAATTTAGGAAAAAAATCGCAAATTCTGGCCAACTGGTCTGAAACATCCAAAAATGGCCTGGAACCAGCTTGGAACAGTCTAAAACCCCTAAATATACAGATATTTTCTAGACATGAAAACCACACAACTTCCAATTGAAAGACAGAAAAACTAAATCAGAAAATGGGCATAATCTATTCAGACAGATAATAAGAAATATTGTTCTACATACTATGCAATACATCAATTGATTTATTGCACTTATCAATCAGAACCAATTTCACGCAATTTACCCTAAAATTTCCCAAATTTTTTTCATCTCTCAAATTTCATCACCTTGTAGAATTAAAACAGAACATAGATCCAAAGTTCTTCATTTACGCTAAAAACTTAGGGCCCTTGCCCTCGTTTCACATATCAGGAGTACGAAACAAATTGCAAAACCCTAATTGACTCAAAAGGGGCGATCTAATCTATAAGATCACAATAATCAACGAACGTATGTAGTAAAAAGAATATGTTAAGAGCAAACTATAGCACGTACCATCTTCGGGAATTATAGATCTCCGATCGATATCGATGGATCGGTGGTGAGAAAAACTTAGCCTCCGGCTGGTTAAGCTCCCTAAATTTTATTAGCCAATTTCCAATCATATATTCCACCGTTAAGTTAGTAACCCGTGTAATGAGTTTATAATATTAGATAATATTTTAAAAAATGGTTAAAATAAAATTGTTTAATCATTATTCTTCATAATATCATAAACGTACATGAACATACAAGACTCAAGTCATCATACAGGATAAGCGGGCAACAAGCTGCGCCGCCAGACCCTTTTGAATAGCAAACCCTAGACGTATGAAAACCACATTCTTCAATCTAGAGGTCACGATATTTCCGTACATGACTTTCTGGATCCGGCGCAACATGACAGCCGCCTCCGACTCAAGATGCCCAAATGTATCAAAGGCGAAGGGAACAAACACATGTTGGTTCTCGATGCACGCTTTCTCGTGTTTGTTCACCTTCCCGGCAGCCGCTCTAGACGCCGCCTGCCCCGCCACGAAGGTACTGGCCCTCAGCCCAACAAGGGGAGAGACCCCCGTTAAATCGACACAGGCATGTTTCCCGTTCTGCCACCAAATAACAAGTATGTCGGCAGGCCTGAGGGTTGAACGCCCATCCAAGGGGTCGCACAGAAAGTTGACAGGGGCTTCCTTCCTTGCCGAGATTCCAGCCCGCAGGAAAATGTCAAACAGAACGTCCCGAACCACATCATGTCGATATTTAAATCCCGGGAGCTCTTTGCAGTGAACGACGTGCTCCCTAAACGAATCCATACATGCCTTGTTGCAGACGGGGCATTTTTCATCAACGGGGAACAAGGGGACCATGAGGCGATACTTGAGGAGTGTTCGGTACTCGACGACCGACATGTGTTGCCCCAACCCGTCAATAGGGAGAGCATGGAGGAAATCTTGCGCATGTGGTTGTCGAAGGCATTCCCAAACGGCATTTTGCCTGACTGTCATCTCATATGTAGCTTCCATCTCGAGCAAGGTTTTACCAAAGTGGGCATTCGCCAAAATGTGTTGGGCTTTTGGTGGGACGGTGTCCTTATTAGTGAAACCGCTCAGATCAAAGCCCGACAATATATAATGGAGACCAACCAGCGCATTCTCGTAGTCAGGGCAATATATCATCAAAGCCTGGCAATATATCATCAAATTTATTATCTTTGACAAATTGTTGATTAGTTTTCTTAAAATAATCAAATTATTAAATAAATTTATCAAATTTACATTAAATCTGTCATTTTTTTTTTAATGGAAACTTAGTTTGATATAATTGGTAATTATTCTTAATTGTAATCTAATAAATTGATAATTAAATGTGGTTTTGACATGTGACAATGTTGATGTGGACCTCCTAGAAATGAGACATGTGACACCCCATTTAGTGATTTATTTATATAATATACAATTAAAATTCATGATGAATAGTATAATTTTAGGTTTTCAAACTTTGGCCACGTGAATTTGGTTTTTTGACGTTTTCTACCCCTAAACTTTTACGATTTGTTTTTTTTTTCAAATTTCATGATGAATAGTATACTTTTAGGTTTTCAAACTTTGGCCACGTGAATTTGGTTTTTTGACGTTTTCTACCCCTAAACTTTTACGATTTGTTTTTTTTTTCTTTCTAACGAAATAGTAAACTTTTAGTTTTCATAGTTTTGGCCACATTGTTTCATACTCTTACGTTTTGTACCGTTTAACTTTTAGAGTTTTTGTTATTTTATTTCATGATGAATAATATACTTTTAGTTTTTCAAACTTTGGCCACGTGACTTTGGTGTTTTGACGCTTTCTACCCCTAAACTTTTACGATTTGTTTTTTTCTTTCTAACGAAATAGTAAACTTTTAGTTTTCATGGTTTGACCACATTGTTTCATACTCTTATGTTTTGTACCGTTTAACTTTTAGAGTTTTTGTTATTTTAAGTTTTGTTGTCTTTTATTTTGGCCACGAAACTTTTAACTTTTCTACTTTCATTTTTAGTATATTTTTATAGTTTTATACTTTCACTACAAGATTAGACTTTTACGTTTTATACCCCTTAACTTTTTTACCCTCTAACTTTTAAACTTTTTTTTTGTTTTAAGTTTTGTTATCTTTTACTTTGGCCACGAAACTTTTAACTTTTATACTTTCGTTTTTAGTATACTTTTATAGTTTTATACTTTCACCACAAGACTTTTAGACTTTTACGTTTTATACCACTTAACTTAGTATATTTTTATAGTTTTATACATTCACCACAAGACTTTTAGACTTTTACGTTTTATTCTCTTTAACTTTTTAATCCTCTACCTTTTAAAGTTTTTTTTTGTTTTAAGTTTTTTTATCTTCTACTTTGGGCACGAAACTTTTAACTTTTCTATTTTCATTTTTAAAATACTTCTATAGTTTTATACTTTGTCCACGAGACTTTTAAACTTTTACATTTTATATCACTTAACATTTTTTACTTTCGTTCAGTATACAAATTCAAACCCCGCAGCAACGTGCGGGGTGGGTAAACATCTCGTTAAGATTAATAAAGATATTTCTCTAAAACTTTTTCTTTAAAATTTTTTTAAAATTTTATTAACACGCTAGAAAGATATTGTCAAAAGATTACAATGAGATGAGAACCTACAAACACAAATTACATTATTCTAGAAATTAAACACACACAATTACTTCTAAGTAATAGTTATTCTAGCTTGAATTAGCTAGAATTTTTTAGTCAAAGATGATCCAAATTTTTTATTTTCTCCAATAGCTTTGATATCATTTCTCATTTTTTATATGCACCAAATAATCGTTTGAATGATTAAATTGATAACTTTTTTCTGTTTCCAAGAACTATTAATGTGTTGATGAGATTTTAGTCAATCGTCCACCCCAAATAAGAAGAAACGTGGAATCTTGCACCAGTAAGAGATGGCATCCCAAATGGATTGAGCAAATTCAAATGATATGAATAAGTGTTCCACCAATTCTTTAAGATCACCACAAATTTGACAAATTGTAGAATCAACAGTAATCGTGTGTTTATCCAACGCTTTTAACGTGGGAAGACGATTAAGATACATTCTTCAAACAAGAAACGATACTTTTTTTGGTGCCCAACTGTTTCAGTTAAAGCATGTATTTAAAGACCCAAACGGCCTCATAGCTCAATGGTATTTGAGGGATTTGAGATCTTAAGGTCTTGGGTTTAATATCGGATGTGAGAAAAAAATACTCTCCGAGCTGGAAACAAGGGTTTTCACGCATATAATCGGGTTTTCTCTAGAACTAGAAATGAGTATATGAATAATTGAATAGGCGGTGTTGCTTAGCCCAAATATGCTGTTAAAAAAAATTAAAGACCTAGACATCCAAGTTCACCCTAGTAAATAGGTCACATTCTACCCGAATAACAGAGAATATCTCCACACGAGACTCGAACCCATGACCTCCCTTATGAAAACTGAAAATTCATGGGGTACTAGTCGGACAAAGACCTTTTTATTTTTATTATTTTTCATTTTTCTATTATTTAAAAATTTTACAAGTATATAATTTTGTTGTAAAGGTGTCATAAATTTATTTTTTAATAAATTTCTTTTAAAAAGACAACTTAATCCCAAAAGTGTTTGAACATTTAAAAAATTAGAATAAGAATTAAGCTTTCTGGAAATAATAGAACAATTATAAATAATAAGTGGTACTTGTCTCTCTTTTTTTTTAACGACGATTTTATTAAAATACACCATCCTAGCAAGACGTCAAGAGACAAAACAAAATATCAAAACAACAAAGCAACGGGGCTTACATACTAAATCTACATTAATCTTCCCATTTAAGATCCTCACTTCCCTCTAAATTTAACCCAATTGAAACTCAAACATTTTATTTCTGGAATTAATGTCGGGATGAAAGGAGTTTTATTCTCAACTGGAGAAATTTTAGAGGCAAGTGAAGAGACCACGGGTATGGTTGGGGATATAAAATCTTCATCTTCTTTATAGACTAAATATAGGTGTCGTTATGATAGCTTGGAGTGATGTGTTTGGTGTCATAAGCCTTTCTAATATCTTCTTTTTCTTGTAATCTACCAAATTTTTTTTTTTAACAGTGAATTTTATTAAATAAAAAACAGTGGAGCTACCAAGATGATAAACCCCCAAACACCAAAGCACCATTACAAGCACCAAAAAATATAAACCCCCAAGCAGGGCAGCCAAGGCACTACATACAACACATTTTCCAGTGAGTCGCCCTGTTCCTAATCCACAAGAGCCCAAAGCTTTTAACGTTCACCAAGATATTCGACACCGAGGGGGATTTATTCCTAAAAAATCACGTCATTACTTTCCCTCCATATACACCAAACCCCGATCAAATAAGAGTCTGAATGAACTCCAGTCTCCTCGAGCACACCTGGATCGATTTGTGAACCGGCAACAAATCCTTCGTATTGAACGCAAAGATCGGTTGAATGCCACACCAGGAAGCAAACCAACTCTTTCCGAACCCAATGATTTTTTTTCCGATCTCCCAGCCCCCCCCCCCCCCCCCAAAGAAATTCATACGAATGCTCACCAATTTCTTAATAACTTGAACACGAGCTTTGTAAAGAGAAAATAAATACGACGGGAGGAAATCGAGCACCGCTTTAATCAAAACCAAACGCCCACCAATCGAAAGATTTTGAGCCTTCCAAAGGCCAAGCCTACTCTCAAAAACATCCACCACGTTCTTCCAATTCTCGCAGAAGTTCATATTACTGTTGGAAATTCAGTAACGATTAGAACAATCGTTAATAACGATTCAACCGATCGTTTAATTACAATACAGAAACAATAATGAACTAAATACAAAGGAGATAGAACAGTATGCGAAAACACCACAAAAATCACGAGCAACAGCAAACTATGTTCCTGCAAGACAGAAAAAACACAGACAAAGAAAACGAGGGGAACCGGGCTTGTGTTTGACACAATTCCCTTAAACAGATTCGATGTCTGTTCCCAGGGTACACCGGTTCAAAACTGTGTGTACAGCCGGACGAGAATACTTGCCTGAAAAGAGACCGGAATGAAGTTGTAGACGGAGATCACCAGGAGGACGTTGGAATGCAATTTCTCTGTGTGTTCTTTGCTCTAAACCTGTGTATTTATACACACAAATTGGGCATACGAAGTGATCATCATTAACCAGTAATGAATGATCGATTTATGTCCATTAATCCGTAATGAATGATCAGGTTCGGAGCTGCATTCGTGTCCGCAGGTCGCGCGGCCCCGAGTTCAGAATTTCAACTCGAATCGCCATTTTTCGCACCCCCCTCCCCTGCGCGAGGGTATGAGCTAGAGTAAAACATGACACAAGTGATATCTAGAGCTTTGAGGTTTATTCTTATAAACCAATTCACCTTTTGTTCCCACACCAATGTGGGATAGCTCAAATCACATTTTTTCCAACCTTTGAACAAAAATTCTTTTGAGATAAACATCTCATTCACACACATTTTCCAACAATTACCACCAACTAAAAGCCACACGTAGTTGAATAATGTTTTTTCTTTTCTTATAAAATGACCTTTCATAAAAAAAGTTGTCTCAACGAGAATAAAGAAAAAATCACGTCTAAGAATTTCTTTTTTTTATAACGGCTAACACACACACCCTCTAATCTACTTCTAAATTAGACCTGAAACACCATTGTCAGGGATTGAACCCATGACCTCCAGGTAAGACAAAGTCTTACCACCTCCTTCTTAACCACTAGGACAAGAGATCGTTGGCCTAAGAATTTCATATCGGTTCATATTGGTTGCAAAATGTGCTACAAAAATTAAAATCTTCTTTTCATAAATAAAATTAATTTTGAGAAACTTGTCACTCACTCTCTGAAGCCTTCTTATTTTATTTTTTTTCATCTCTCTTCTATTAAATAATAACATAAAATGTCACTCCTATTAAATAATAATTTATCTCTTCTCTTTTAATAAACATACAAGTGGGTCAACCCGCGCTTCGCCGCGGAGTTGACCCGTTGGCATTTCCTACTATAGATTACCTTAACAACAGCCTCCCCAGACACTGTCAATCTATAATATAACTTACTGTAGTCACGAATAATTAACACCAAAAAGCTCAATCAAACACATAAATTAACAGAATGATTCTTGTCAAAAGCGTAACAATTGAAATAGGTTTTCTAATATATAAAAGTTAGCAAGTATCGAATTCGGGAACAGTAGAGAAACAAAAATGTTATTTGCAAGCATGATACCGAAGAGACCGACAGAAATCAACTGACCTCAATAATAGACATATATTAGTGAACTCTAATTACTGAACTCTTGAGGCTTCAAAGTTCACCAACCTACAAAAATTCATGGAGCATTACTTCAGTAACAAAGAAACTGAAAATCATTTTACAATAATTTCCAGCACTACAGTTACCTTAAGATTGTCCATGAGAGTTGAGACCTGTCATTAAAAGCAAATAATTTGTCATTCAGCTTCAAAAATGGTAGGAGTATCATGTCTAAATCATATCTCTCAGTAGATTAAGCCCTGGATCAGATTTAACTTACTGAAAGTTAAAAGTATTTGGAAGCATAGTTGACTCATTTGAAAGTCAACAGCCTCTTATTTGTTTAGCACTCCAAACATTCACTAAACCAAATATTATGCAATCCTGATTTGAGAATTGAGATCCAAATAAGTTTTTCCAGAAGGTAAAATATCTTTAAAAAGAACTAAGGCTCATCATCCACATTTTCAAACTCAAGAGTTTGATCGATCTTCAAAGACCGCAGCTTAGATTTTGTGGTGTGCCTCAACAGTTTCAAGGCATTTATATAAACCAAATTGGATGTGATGTGAAATTCTATCTCAAAGAAAGGTACATTTGGTTAAAGAGGTTATTATAGATATACTAAATCATTTAAACTGTGTAGGTACATTTGGTTAAAGAGGGCATAAATTACACAATTGTTACTTGTATGTCCCTCTCCTTTTTTGTTCAAGCCTGAGAAGTTGAAGTGTAATTGTGTAGCTTTCTTTTTTGCTTTTAAAATCACAAATACAGCAGCATCACTATTATCTAAAAAAAAAAGATACCAAATATGACATACACTAAAATTAATAAGCTCTCATTGATGCAGCCAAAAACCTTCAAACAAAATCATAGTTTAACGATTACAAAACTTGATATTACCAAATAAACAAATAAAGGAAAGCAAAAAAAACTTTCAACTTAATAATATAAAGTGTTCCTCTCAATTTTATATCTAATAGGTTTCATTTTCTGTTGTATAAATAAGCTAAAACATTGAAGAATGTAGCTTCATATATAAAGATAAAAGGATATACCTCCATGGAATAAAAGGCAGCCTGCAAAATTGGGATATGTTATCACCTCTTTTGCTCTCACTATGTGGTTGCCAATTTACGCTGAAAAAACAAAACCAAAAGAAAAAAAACAACCCATGTTAAAGAGTTGGATCTTTAAAGATCATCTATAATCTGCTCATTAACAACAACTAAACAAAATAAGAAGTAATCCCTGAGTTGGAGCACTAATGAACCTCACCGATGCACCCTGTGCATGTAGGAGACATCCAAAATACCTGCATCTCTTCGCAAAGCTTGACACCTGAATGCAGAGTAAAACCACAAATTCTTTAATGTTGATGTGTCCCTAATTCTGCAAACTTACAAAAATCAATAGCTAACTTTGATACGAACTAAGAAATGCTAACCTCACCACTTATCACTAATCACTGGTACACATTTGAATCAAAGATTAGAATGTCAAAAATATGAACTTAAAGCTCTAATTATGTGACCAATTTACCAAAATGAAAACCTATAAAAATTTGTATAAATCTGAAAATTACCTTAGGATAAAAGTGGATAAAATCTGTGTTTTCGGAAGCAGTTGGAAGCAAGTGGAGGGGTGAACACGCAAACGAAGTACCGGTGAAGTCTTGGCAAGCAATAAAAACACCCTAAAGTTAATCAAAATTACAATCATAACCAAGATGAAATTAGGGTTTTAAAGCCTACCTGAGCATCAATGGTGGCGGCTACCACCATCGTCGGTGGCCACGGCAACATTCGACAGAGAGAGACCAGTTGCGCCGTCATTGCCATTCTCTCGTTACCCGCAAACACAGATCGCTGATGAGAAAAAAAAAACAGAAAAGTAAGAGTTGAAAGCCACAACACAGATCTGGGAAGGGAAATACAACATAATTAACCCTAAACCCTAAACAAAAAGCTTTTCAAAATCAAAACGAAGGGTTTCATGTCGTAGGAGAAAGATACTGATACATCCTCCATGGTCACCATCAAAGATGAAAACTCACCAGATGCGAGTGGCCGGTCGAGGCAGCGCCACCGTTAAGGAAGATCGCAAGTCCATCGATTAAGAAAAGGAAGACGAAGGGGATCTCTAACCGGCTTCTCTTCGGCGGATCAAACTGATTATGGGAGAGGAAAGCAAATCGGCGAGTAGAGATAGATCGACAGGATCTTGAAATTGAGAGAAGTCAGATATGAGGGATATGAGGGATGGGAACAAAACGTGTATAAACAGGCAATGTAAACCTGCTCCCTCAACGTGTATAACCCACCCTCAAAGCATATCCCTGATTTTCTGGTGATATGAAGCTACCCTCTCAAAGTAAATGCCCTCAATGTTGACAAAAATTACAATAATGCCTATATGGTAATATAATAAGAGTTGGTGCTTCATAGACTTATACATTATGTTTTAAAAATGGTACCATAAGTTGCCTTATGTTAATATAGGGTAATTAGTGGTTGTTCGTTTGATGTGACGGAAAACACAACACACAAATTGATGAAGCGTTTTAACAATTATTGTATAAGGTATCATATAAATTTAATAGTTGAATAAAATTTTATATTTATATAAAATAAAATTTATGTTTAAAGTCTAGCTAAACATCTATATCTATACTATATAATAAATAAAAAAGTTTTACCATACTTTAATTGGAAAAAAGGACATTGCCATCATCACAAAATTTTCTATAAGTCAAATTTTTATTATGTAATTATCCAAACACTAAATTTCGATCTTTTTTTAACGGCAAATTTGGATCACTAATGGGGACATTACAACCACCCTATCATTTCCAATCTGCATCAGGAGGAAACTAACCACCGGTGAGAAAACCTCTTGGCCAACTTGTAACCCCCATTTTTTTTATTTTTATTTTGTTACAAGTAAAACTTGACCCCAAATACCTCTTGTTAAGGGGTCACACACCTTTGCCACTAGGCTAACTAATGGTGTGTTAAGTTTTTTTTTTTGAACATCGATTTCATTAGCACAAAGGCAACAACACCCTAAACTTGGCAAGAAACCAAGAGAGAACATACCTAACAAAAGACAACAAAAGGAGAGGGACTTACATTTCGAACTTGTCCCAAACATCCCAAGAAAGTCTATCCCATTTACCCCTATTTTTAATCCACAAGAAACTAAGACGTTTAATTTCCTTAAACATAAGGGAAATGATCATCTTCTTTCCTTCAAACGTAGCTTCATTTCTTCCTTTCCAAGTCACCCAACAAGTGGTGAGGATGATCCCATAAAATACCATCTTCCCCTTCCTGTCGAACCGCGAATCCTCCACCAACTTAAGGAGATCATCAACCTCAAAAGCAAAAATAGGAGGGACCTTACACCATCCGGAAACAAGATTCCATATTAAGGTTTATTTTGTTTAATTGTTTAATAAGTAATTATCCAAATATAAATTTTTTTTATTAAGGTTAGTAATTACTCAAATACTAAATTTTCATATTAAGGTTTATTTTGTTTAAACTTTTAATAAATAATTATCCAAATACAAAATTTTAATAATTATCCAAATATAAACTTTTAATAAATAATTATCCAAATACAAAATTTTAATAATTATCCAAATATAAAAGTTTTATGTTAAGGTTTATTTTGTTTTATATACATATTAAACTTTTAATGAGTAATTATATATACATACAATGGAAATTAGGGTGAATAGTATTGTTTTCGTTTCTTGCATATTGACCACAGTTTTTTGTTATTTTTGACAATTTTAGTCCTTCAGTGTTTCTTTTAAATATTACTGTGGGCTGCTTTTAAAACCGTTGGTTTTCTTCTGTGGGCCTTTCCTTAAAACCAACCTAAACTAAACCCTACATATAACCACTCCTACACCGCCTCCTCCCCTCACCCCATCTCCTCCCAATTGCTCATCACATCTCTTCGATTCAGATTTGTTTTTCTCATCTCCGATCGGAAAATATGTTTGACGAAGAGCATCAGTTCGAGTCCAGGGCCGACGCCGGAGCATTTTGTGGATGGAGCAACACCTTAATGACAGCCACTTCATCGTCGTTGTTTGCGGCGCTGCTCCGTTGAAGACGTGGCGGTGATGTTGACGCCACGACCGTTGAGTTATTGCTTCCCAAGTGATGACCAGGATGGTTGCTTAACCTAAATTGAGAGGCTCCGAGTGGGGGCTAACGACATGCGCGGATTTAACGACCACAGTCTGATTACGACGGTTCTAGCCTCCGATCGACGGTTAAGGTAAGATTCAAAGCTATTGTTTGGTATATCTGTTATTTAACCCCTGTTAACTCTTGATTTGGGCATGCATTTGCTACTCTTGGGCAGATCTGAGAAGATGATGTTAACTAGAGCTATGCTTTGGACAGATATAGGCATATATATATATGAAGATGGAGAAAATCACGATGGTGTTCTTATTCTCGATAACTACTCCATTCAGGGTCACTTTAAAGATGGAGTTGTGGAAGACATATAAATAAAGCGAACACCACAATCACTTTGATCGCCGTTGGATTGTTGTTGTATTTTTTTGTTGGTGAGTATTTAATGGGTTTTTGGTTGTATACTGTTGTTGATTTTGTGGTTTCAGTTCATGATATGATTAGTTTGATTATGTTGCTTTTGTGAATCTATAGTGTGATCATGATTTGAGATATGAACTTGCTTTTGATGAATCTGTAGAGCAAAGATAAAGTTATTGTATTGTGATGATGGCAATTAATTAAATGGCTGGTTCGAGGCTGTACCATTCTATTACTGCATGCTTCGGCTATTGCTTTTATATCATTTTAGTTAAATAAAGTTAAATAAATTAATGGATGTTCAGAGATTTTTTTAAAGAAAAAGAGTGACTTGGTTATTTTATTATATATAATGTAAAGATGACAAAAAGGGTGTAAAAAAGTGTCTTTTTTTTGCAAACACAATGGATGAACAACCATTGTGTCCATCGGGTAGGACCTGAACATCGGACATTGTTGGTGTAGTATTGTTGTCCGTGAGTTGATCCGAAGACAAAGTTCATTATTTTTTAACTCAACTTTTGTCTCCTGCTACATAGAAATCTTCTTCTCTCATATAGCTTAGAACACCTTCTCTAAACCTATTGTAATGTAAAATGTACTACATTTACATATTATCTCAATACAACAAATGTCAAACCTACATAGAAATCTTCTTCTCTCACGTAGCTTAGAACAGTTTCTCTAACCTATTGTAAAGTAAAATGTACAACTACATTTACATATTATCTCAATACAACAAATGTCAAACCGCATAGAACTGTTAAACAAACTACAAATTGGTGGCCCGCCGCAACGCGCGGGCGGGTCACCAACTCGTTATCTAAATACAGAATTTATATATGTTAAGGTTTATTTTGTTTTGTACACATAATAAATATATGGGAATCGATCTTTGTTAACCTAGTCGCAAAATTGTACGCCGTATCACCTTTATTATTGTAATTTCTATTGCTTCTATTGCTTGTCGACGCCACTACCTGGTTCATTTTGCATTGTCATCGTGGCCATGAGTTGCTGAATCGTCTCTAAGGTCTTCTTATTTGCGGTGACGAGATCACTACGTCCTGAATTATCCCATTAATTTCTCGAAGCGTTGCCTCAATCGGAATTTGATGTTCTTCTCGTCATCGTCTTTGATTGAATAGCAACTGGAAATCGCGAGCCGAGGATTGTCGAGCTCTGATACCAATGATACAAATCGATAATCAGTTCGAGATCGGAGATGGTCGAGCTGTTGCCGGTGATCAGAAATTGAACGGAATTCATACTCAATTTCGGAATGTAACCAACTGATTGATAGAATGAGAGGGAAAGGTCGTTTATTGATAACTGGAATCGAATGATCGTTATTGTTCGTTACAGACTCTTATATAGACAACACATACAAGACCCTCAACTATCAAAGAATGACAAACAGACCCTTGCAATTCTTAACAACCTCCTAACAGACTCAATAATACTTTCCAAAATGACACAACTAGTCCCGTAATTTCCCTAACTCCTTATTCCGTATCAACCATATTTTTGCCGCAATTTGCGTCGCAAATTTATCATTAAATATTTACCACCAGATTTTTTGCTTCGAAGAATTTTGGCAGCAAATGTATTACAAAATTACAACTCCGGTTTTCGCATTTGCTATTAGATTGTATGTTGCAAATTGTTTTTCTACATTTAATGTTAGAATGGATTATTAGTTCCTGTAACATCTTTTCTTTAATTGTGATTAATTTTTAAAATCTAAAAATGACGATTATATAAGTTTCAACAAACAATACATAGAAGAGAATAGATCCAGTTCAAATCATATGGATCCTTTATGGCTTCATTGGTTTTTTTACCCTCAAGGTGTCAAGTGATTGCTTGCGGTTCTGTGTAAACCGTCTAGACTCCACAAAATAATCAAAAATTAAAGGAACCCGGATTCTGTTATAACACGTGTCACTCCCAGACACAATCTGTTAAGGAATTTGTGTTAATTTCTTATTAACATAAGTGTTTTCAGGTGTAGTAATTTTAATATTACTTAGAGGGACTGAAACTGACATATTGGAAAGTCTAAATATGACCGTTAGAGAGTAAAAGGTGGTGGTTGACCAAAAGCTGATTTTACAGGGGGGTAAAATGAAAATTGGTTGTTTCCGGTTGTTAGCTCAGCTGTGTATAAGTTTAGGTCGTTTTCATTTTCTTGTTTGATTTCCTTCTTCTTTGTAATTCTGTTTCCTTAATAAAATTCTCTCCAATTCCTTGTTTGAATGCGTATCATCGATTCTGATTTCCATTTGATTTGGTATCAGAGCTATTAGGGTTTATGATGCCACCGATTCGATCGATTTAATTCCAGTTTTCAATTTCGCCCAAATTTGAAGGAGGATCCTTGATCCTCGTGAGTTTCTAGTTCAATATTTTCCGTCTGTTGGTGTCACCGCGCCGATCACCGGTCTCATCTCCTCGGAGATCACGGATTTCTCCTTCGCGAAGAAGTCAATCCCCAATTATGGCCGACGGTGGTTCAGGAGATGGAAACAGGCAGGTAAGGGAGAAGTTTACCACAATTCCATTGCAATGTCCGATGTTAACTTCTACAAACTACACAATATGGGCGGTGAAAATGAGGGCCATATTTCAAGTCCATGGTTTGTGGAGTACTGTAGAACCTGCAGAAGGAACTGCAGCAATTGATGATCAAAAGAATGGGGCTGCAATTGCCTATATCTTTCAATCATTGCCAGAGGAGTTGGTACTTCAAGTGGCTAGTTTGGAGACTGCAAAAGATATATGGGAATCGATCAAGACAAGATTTGTGGGAGTAGAAAGGGTCAAGAAAGCCAGACTTCAAACTTTGAAAGTTGAGTTTGAAGGGTTAAAGATGAAGGAGACAGAGTGTATTGATGAATATGCAGGAAGGATATCTGCATTGGCTTCTAGTTCAGCAAGTCTAGGAGAAGTCATCAAAGATCCTGTATTGGTTAGGAAGCTGTTGGATTCTATTCCAGAAAGATTCATCCACATTGTTGCTTCCATAGAGCAATTTGTGGATTTAGATACCGCCTTATTCCAAGAAATCATAGGGAGACTCAAGGCTTTTGAGGAAAGAACAGGGATGAAGCAGAAAAGTTCTCAAGGGAAAGAAGAACAGTTGTTGCTATCCTATACAGATTAGAAGGCAAGGCAGAAGGAGTCTAAAGGAAAATCTAAATGGGATAAGAATAAGGCTGCAAAGACAGGACAAGATGGGTTCAAGAGCAATCAGAAAGGAAAAGATGCAGGGAACTACAAAGGGTCAAAAGGGAATCCTCAAAAACAGAAAAAGGATAAGTCTCACATAAAATGTTTTAAATGTGAGAACTATGGTCACTATGCTAGTGAATGCAGCAAAGTGACAGGAAAATCACAGGAAGCAATGTTGGCTCAATGTGAAGAAGATGAACCAGTTCTGCTCATGGTGGAAGAAGATAATCAGAAGAAAGAGATGGTGTATTTGAATGAATCAGAAGTGGTTCCTGGAAACTTTGCATCAAGTGAAGATCAAGAAGACATATGGTACTTGGATAATGGAGCATCTAATCACATGACAGGTAATGCACACTATTTTTCTGATTTGAATAAATTAGTTAATGGGTGTGTTACTTTTGGTGATGGGTCAAAAGTAAACATTGAGGGCAGGGGGTCAATTGTTCTTGAAAGTAAAAATCAGAAACAAAGAGTACTCACTAATGTTTACTATATTCCACATTTAAGAAGTAACATTATAAGTCTTGGTCAAATTACTGAGGGTGGGTGTGAAGTTAAGATGAAAGGGGACTGTTTATGGTTATATGAAAGGAATGGAACTTTGCTTATGAAAGTTCAGAAATCTCACAATAGGTTGTATAAGGTTGGCTTAAGAGTGGGATCACCATCATGTTTTCTGAGTAGTATAGATGATGATTCTTGGCTATGGCATGGTAGGATGGGTCATGTGAATTTCAAAACATTAGAATACATGGCTAACACAGGCTTGGCTCAAGGCATTCCTAAGATTAGACACAAAGCAGAATTGTGTGATGCTTGCTTGGCAGGAAAACAGGTTAGGCATCCTTTTCCAAAGGAAACTAGTTTTAGATCCAAAGAACCATTTGAAATGATTTCTATGGATCTGTGTGGGCCTATAACACCTACTACAGATAGTGGGAATAGGTACTTTATGCTTTTGGTGGATGATTACACTAGATATATGTGGGTGTACATGTTAAGTACTAAGGACCAGGCATATAGTCAATTCCAGAAATATAAGGATGAAATAGAAGGTCAGTTTGGTTATAGGATTAAGAGTTTAAGGTCTGATAGAGGAGGTGAGTTCACTTCAACTGAGTTCAATGAATTCTGTAGTAAGAATGGAATCATAAGATTGTTGACTGCTCCTTATTCTCCTCAACAGAATGGGGCAGTTGAGAGGAGAAATAGGACTATCCTAGATATGACTAGGAGTATGATGAAAGCCATGAAGGTTCCTGAGAAATATTGGGCAGAGGGAGTTAGACATGCTGTTTATTTGTTGAATAGGATTCCTACAAGGGCTTTAGATAATGACATTCCCTATACAATGTTGAAAGGTAGGAAACCAAATGTTCAGCATTTGAGAATTTTTGGATGTTTAGGACATGTTAAAGATGTTCAACCTGGTCTTAAGAAGCTTGAAAACAGGAGTAATCCCATGGTTTATTTAGGAACTCAGACAGGAACTAAAGCATACAGAATGCTGGATGTCTCTAGGAATAAAATTGTGATAAGCAGGGATGTCAGGTTTGATGAGAAGAAAGGATGGGATTGGAATCAAGTTAGAAGAAAGGATAAGGAGAAAGAGGTAGCTCATGAAACTTGGGAAGTTGATGAAGTTCCAGGAGCATCAACACAAATGAGTTTGGATGGGAATGAAAGTGAAGATGATGACTTACCACAGGTTCAACCTCAGGTTCAAACAACACAGGCTCAAACACAAGTTCAAGGTAGTTCAGGAGCTTCAAGTTCAAGTCAAGAGCCACAAGTTAGAAGATCAGGTAGGGTGAGTAGACCACCAGGGAGACTTGATGACTATGTGGTTGACAAGAGAATCAACCTTGGAAGGCAAGAGCAGTTGGAAATGGTGGAACTGCTGTTAGCTCAGGAAGAGGAACCAGGGAACTATGGTGAAGCCAGCAAGTATGAATGTTGGAACATAGCTATGAAGGAAGAGTTGAAAGCTATAGAGAAAAATCACACTTGGGTGTTGACTGATGTTCCAAAAGGTTGCAAACCTATTGGTTTGAAGTGGATTTTCAAAGTCAAAAGGGATGCACAAGGGAACATATCAAAATACAAGGCTAGGTTGGTTGCTAAAGGATATGTGCAGCAGTATGGAGTAGACTTTGAGGAAGCTTTTGCTCCAGTTGCCAGGATAGAGACAGTGAGATTGATATTGGCACATGCTGCAAAGATGAGGTGGAGTGTCTACCATCTTGATGTGAAAGCTGCTTTCCTACATGGTGAATTGAAAGAAACAGTGTTTGTAGAACAACCTGAAGGTTTTGTGAAGAAGGGATCTGAACAGAAGGCTTATAGGCTTGTTAAAGCTTTGTATGGCTTGAAACAAGCACCTAGAGCATGGAACACAAGATTAGATGAAGTTCTCAAGGAAATTGGGTTCAAAAGATGTCAACATGAATCAGCAGTTTACACAAGGAATAAAGGTAAAAATGTTTTGATCATTGGGGTGTATGTTGATGATTTGATTGTAACAGGAAGCAGTCATGCAGAAGTAGAAGAGTTCAAGAAACAGATGCAAGAAAGGTTTGATATGACTGATTTAGGGATATTATGTTATTACCTTGGTCTTCAAGTTTTGCAGGATAATGAAGGCATTTATATCAACCAGTCAACATATGCTGGAGAAGGTGATAAAGCTTGCAGGACTTGAAAATTGTAATGACACAAAGACACCAATGGAGCCTGGATTGAGACTGCATAAAGATGAGGGTGGAGAGGAAGTGGATGCTACAGAGTACAGAAGATTGGTGGGGTCTTTGAGATATTTGTGTCAATCAAGACCTGATATTTGCCATGCTGTTGGAGTGGTTTGCAGGTTCATGCAAGTCCCAAGGGAAGCTCATCTGAAGGCTGTAAAACATTTGATCAGGTATATCAAAGGAACATATAAGTATGGGTTATGTTACAAGAAGGGCATTTTGGGAAACTTGCAGGGTTATAGTGATAGTAACCATGCAATGGATGTGGATGATGGAAGAAGTACTGCAGGAAACATATTTTATTATAATGATTCAGCAGTTTCCTGGTATTCCCAAAAGCAGAAAACAATTGCACTTTCTAGTTGTGAGGCAGAATTTATGGCAGCAACTAGTGCTGCATGCCAGGCTGTTTGGCTATCTGGGTTGGTGAAGGAATTAACTGGGCAAGAGCAGGAAGCAGTGGTGATCTATGTAGATAATAAGTCTGCTATAGAGTTAATGAAAAACCCAGTTTTCCATGGTAGGTCCAAGCACATACATCTCAGGTTTCATTATATCAGGGAGTGTATAGAGAGAGGTCAGATCAGGGTGCTGTTTGTTGGAAGTAATCAGCAGAAAGCTGATATTTTGACAAAGGCATTGCCAAGGATTAGGTTTGCTGAGATGAGGTTGCAGTTGGGAGTTGCTGATTATCAGAAATAGTTTATAAGTTAGGATCTTGATTAGTTTAAGTGATTGCAAGAAAACACACCAGTGTGTGTAAACCCATTGGGTCAATGGCACACGGTGCTAATGTGATCTTGTTGTTACTTAAATTTGGATCATGATCTTAAAATCAAGGAATATTAAAATTAGGGGGGAGAATGTTAAGGAATTTGTGTTAATTTCTGATTAACATAAGTGTTTTCAGGTGTAGTAATTTTAATATTACTTAGAGGGACTGAAACTGACATATTGGAAAGTCTAAATATGACCGTTAGAGAGTAAAAGGTGGCGGTTGACCAGAAGCTGATTTTACAGGGGGGTAAAATGAAAATTGGTTGTTTCCGATTGTTAGCTCAGCTGTGTATAAGTTTAGGTCGTTTTCATTTTCTTGTTTGATTTCCTTCTTCTTTGTAATTCTGTTTCCTTAATAAAATTCTCTCCAATTCCTTGTTTGAATGCGTATCATCGATTCTTATTTCCATTTGACAATCTGCATCCATCACTTGATCCGGGCCCTTGATTAATAACCGCTTTTAAAAGGGCTACGCACATCTCACGTGTGGGCATGTGCCCACACTCTCCATACAACCTTGAGTATATATACTTAGAGTTCACGTGTATATTTTTCATGTTCACTTTACAATACCATTATCTTCACACACTCTCTTCTCCATAGCTCCGATCATTGATTCTCACGTCGGAGGAACCGTCATATGACACCCTTCTCTGTCATGCATTGACCCTAATACATTGTTACGTGTACAGGTTTTCATTCCGATCACCACTAATCCATTCCGAAGATCTCATCCAAAGATAGAATTGAATCCCTGTTTGATCCAGTTCACCGGCCCAACACCAGTTTTCGATTTGGTTCAAGCAATATACATATATATCTATATTTAAAACGGATTATATATCATTTTAAAATGATAATCATTGAATTTTGATTAGTTGTTTTTTTTTCATTTTTTTTTTCATTTTTTTTTAACATCTAAGTCAAGACACATGTCTTTTGCATAATATGAACACAAATCTTTTAGTTAGAGATTTACACTTTATCACGAAGTTATTCTCCTAATAATATAATGATCTGTTTTTAGGTCTCCCGGTGTCAATGATTATAATTATCTTTCTTTTTCTTTTTATATAGAATTATAGATATAGATTAAGCTTGACTCAACAAAATGCGGATTTGCATATTCTTCCGGGTTTAATGCGACTTATTCAAACCTAGCCCACCATCATTTATCACATTCATATATAATATAGAACCCTTAAACACTTGTGTAGATTTTGTGGTTTAGAAAAGTAAATCAAGGCATCATGGAGCCTAATACTCTAATTAGCGTTTCTTAAAGCTTTAAAAGGTATATTATTCAAATTTTACTATATATAGATTAAATGGATTTTATTTAAAGTTTACTAACCTAACTTATGAACATATGAAGATAATTTGAACTTTCATACTTGGTTAGCGAAACTATCATAATCGCTAGTTAAATTAAAATAATATATCGTGTGTAATAATGTACAAATGCTCTTTAATTACAAGCTAAAACCGATGGTAGGAAATAAGGTCAAGTGTAACGACCGGGGAAAAAGAGAGAGATGAGAGGAGGAGTCGAAGAGACAGGGTGGACAAAAGTTTCTCGGAGGAAGGCTGCCGCCACTGCTCCGGCCAAGGAATTCCATGACATTGTTTCCTATTACGTCTACAATCTGCCTTCAGATTGCAAGAAAGAATGGTTGTGGGAAGAATGCAAATCCTTGGGGAATGTTGTGGACATTTACATCTCTAGGAGGAAGAATCGAGCAGGAGATTTCTTTGGGTTTATCAAATTTGAAGACGTAAAAGACATATGGGGGTTGGAGAAAAAGCTCTGCAATATCAAGGTTGGCAACCTTAAGATCTCGGCTAATGTGGAGCGTTTTAACAGGGAGGGCAGAAGGATTCTCCGTGAAGTTCCCATACAAAGGAGCAGTGTTCATTCCCATACTAACGGAGTTGGTGTCGCCCCCTTCGGGTCCCGGCCGGTGACTGTTGGTAATTCTTTTGCTAGCATAGTCGGTGGAGGAGTTGATGTTGGCAAACAGAAGATCATTGACTTGGGAGACAGGCTCACAGCGGCATGGTGTGAGTGGGAATGGAAGGCTTTACTGGGTAGAGCTATCGATTTGCGTCACCTCTGCAACATGCACAAGTTAGTGAAGCTTGTGAGCTTTCTTCATTGCAAGGTTCGCTACATTGGGGGATTCTTTGTTCTCCTTACCTTCCCTGATAAGGAGGCTGCTGGCCTTCTTCTCGAATATACACAGATTTGGAAAGACTGGTTTTCAAAACTCGAGCTTTGGAATGGGCAATCAGCGGCACCGGAACGTATTGCTTGGTTGTTCGTCAAGGGCATTCCTCCTCAGCTTTGGGACGCGGAGGTCTTTGACACGATCGGTCGTTCGTTTGGGGAAGTCATCCAACCTTCGGCCGCCGATTCGATTGACTGTGATCTTTCCTTGAATAAGGTGGGGGTCCTGGTTAGCAGTCACAAGATCATTCAGGAATCCATCACTGTTGTTTGGAAAGGGAGAAGGTTTTGTTGTGAAGTGGTGGAGGCCCAGGTTGACTGGGCTCCTGATTTCGTCAAGGTGATGGAGGACGATGGTGGGGAGACCGGCGCCGGGCACTCAGAGGGGGTTAACGAAGAGTCTCCTACCGTTGGAAAAGACAATGGAGAAGACAGAGAGCCGGCTGTTGCTGTCTTGGGGGATGCTGCCGCCGCTTGCATGAATGGGAATTCCGAGAATGCTCCCTCATCTCCAGTTGAGATGTTGGGCCATCACAGTCCCATGTGTTCTAATGTGGGCCAAGGGCGCAATGTTGGGCCTGGTTTGGACCAATCCCTTAAAAGAAGGCAATCGAGAAGCCCAAATTCTGGCCCCTCACCAGCGGATCAGCCTTCTATCTCCTGTTCCCAGTCTAACCCTAGTATCAATCTTAATAATTTTCCTCCCACTCGTAAAATAATAGGGGGCGGTGTTAAGAAAAGGAAGCAGTGGTTAGATAAAAAGAAAACTGGAGAGTGGGAGGTTCAATCGAAGGCCTCTTCTTCTTCTGATGGGGTTGAAAAGCCTTTTTCTTCACAGGAAATTCGTGACATTAAATTGGCTGACGAGGTTCTTGAAACTATTCGTCTTAATGCTTGCGTGTGTCTCAATCTAGAGAACTACCAATCCGAAGTTGCTAAAGTGGTTCAAGATGGTGGCGTGGAAAATCTGATTTAATGGATCTGCTCTCTTTGAATGTTTGTGGGATTGGGGGCTGCTCCAAGTCGGAGTGGATCAAAAACATCAGAACCTCTGAAAGGGTTAACTTCATTTGCATCCAGGAGACTTAATTCTCGGATGGGAATAAAATCCCTTTCAAGAGTATGTGGGGAAGGAGTGGATCGGAGAATGTTTGGGTTGATGCCACCGGTCGATCTGGGGGCCTTTGTTGCTCATGGAATCCTTCAGTCTTCAGGGCTGAGGAGGTTCTCAAGGATAGGAACTTCATTTTGGTAAAAGGGAGAGCTGTGGGAATTGATGAAGTGCTGGGGATTATCAACGTCTACGCTCCTCAAGGGGCGTCTGCTAAAAGAAGGCTCTGGGATCAAATTCGCTCCTTAATTGACTCCGATGACCTCTGGATTCTTGCAGGGGACTTCAACGAAGTCCGTTTCTCCGAAGATCGTTTGCACACTAATTTCTGCCTTGCAGGAGCTCAACGTTTTAATGATTTCATTTATGAGGCGAATCTTATGGAGTATAACATGGGAGGCAGAAAATTTACTTTCTCTCGGGGCAATGGTACGTCTTTTAGTAAAATTGATCGATTTTTGGTCAGTAGTTCTTTTTATTGCAGGTGGCCCAACGCCTCGGTTATGGCCCTCCCTCGTCTTTGGTCCGATCACAGCCCCATTGTTCTTAAATGTTCTGTGCTTGACTTCGGCCCGGTCCCTTTTCGTTTTTATTCTTCTTGGCTTGGCCGCTTGGGCTTGGATGAAGTGGTCGGAAGCGCTCTGGTTAATTGGAGATATGAGGGGAGACCTGATGAATGTTTACTGTCCAAACTAAAGGCAATAAAAGAGGCTATTAAAAGTTGGGTTAGAACTGTCAAAGATGGGGAAACTAGGGAAGCCATGTGCCTTAATGCTGCCTGTGATCTTTATGATGAACAATCTGAGGCCAGATTTCTTAATGATGAGGAAATTCGGTCCTGGGCTGAGTGTAAACAAAAACTGGGCCAAATTAAAACTGGTATGATTGAGGATCTTAAGCAGAAAGCCCGGGTGAAATGGGCGTTGGACGGCGACGAGAATTCGTCGTTCTTTCACGGGTTTATTAACCAACGCCTTGGATCTTGTCGAATTAACGGGATTGACCTTAACGGGTGCTGGACTACGGATCCGGTGAAGATTAAAAAAGCGGCCTGGAGATTTTTCAAAAACAAATTTAGTGAAGACATGGCGGATCGTCCTAAAATTATTTGTTCTGGTATTCAACCCCTTTCGGAGGATGATGGTATCCGGTTAACTCAGTAGTTTTCCCGGGCTGAGATTAAGGATGCGGTTTGGATGTGCGGTTGCGATAAGGCTCCGGGGCCCGACGGATTTAATTTCGCCTTCATTAAAAAAATTTGGGGTCTTTTTGAAGGTGATTTCTTTAAGATTATGGAGGCGTTTCACTCTGATGGTTCTTTTGGGAGGGGCTGCAGCTCTTCCTTTATTCATCTCATTCCAAAGATTGAAGACCCTCTTTGCTTCTCGGATTTCCGCCCGATCAGTCTCATCGGTTGCATTCAAAAGGTTATCTCTAAGGTTCTCGCCAACCGCCTCAAGGGGCTCCTGGGAAAGGTTATTTCAGAAACCCAGATGGGATTTATTAGCAACCGAAATATTATAGACGGGCCTTTGATAGTTAATGAGGTTATTTCCTGGGCCAAAAAGTCCAAAGTGCCGATTATGATCTTTAAGATCGACTTCGAGAAGGCGTTCGATTCGGTCAACTGGGGTTTCATCGATGACGTTCTTCGGTAAATGAACTTTCCGGATCGTTGGAGGATGTGGGTTCAAGGCTGTTTGCACGCTTCCAGGGCCTCGGTTCTCGTTAACGGGTCTCCTTCGATGGAATTTCAATGCGCTCGGGGGGTTCGTCAAGGAGACCCGCTTTCTCCCCTTTTGTTCCTTATTGCCATGGAGGCCCTCCATTCGATGTTTAGAAAGGCAAAACAGATTGGTTTATTTCATGGCATACACTTCCCGGAGACCGATTCATATATATCTCACCTGACGTACGCTGATGATGCTCTAGTCATAGGGCATTGGTCCCCTTTGAATATCAGGAATCTGGTGCGGCTTCTTCGGGGGTTCTTCATTGCCTCGGGGTTGAAAGTTAACCTCCATAAATGCGGGCTTTATGGCATTAACGTTCTGCAGGAAGAGGTTGAGGGCTATGCGAGTTGTTGTGGTTGTACGGGGGGTTCTCTCCCATTTAAATACTTGGGGTTACTTGTCGGTGAGAACATGAACAGGATTGGTGCTTGGAATTCGGTGGTTGATTTGTTTCGGAATCGTCTTTCCAAATGGAAAGCCAAACACCTCTCCATGGGTGGGAGGCTTGTCCTCATAAAGTCGGTTCTCGACAGTCTACCGCTGTATTTTTTCTCCCTGTTTAAAGCCCCCAAGAAGGTCCTGCAAACTCTTGAAAGCATCAGATTTAATTTCCTGTGGGGTGGTGGAGATAAGGAAAAGAAAGTGCACTGGGTCAGCAGGGAGTTTATTTGTCAAGCAAAGGAAAAAGGGGGTCTTGGGCTTGACCCTTTGGAGCACGTTAATTTGGCTCTGCTTAGTAAATGGGTATGGAGATTCTGTCATGAAAATAATTCTTTGTGGAAGAATATTATCATCAGTATACATGGCCAAGATAGTTTTGGATGGCCTCTGATCAAAAATTCCATATGTGGGGTTTGGAAGAGCATTTTAAAAGTTGATCACCTATTGGTGGGCCACCATGTCAATTTTAAGGAGCTGCTATGCAAAGAAAACAACCGGTGGGTCTGGAAGGCTGACCCCTCGGGCCTGTTCACCACTGCCTCGATGCGAAGATGTTTGGAGAATAGAGAAATGGACGGACCTGCTCCGATTTCCTGGCCCAGATGGGTTCCGGCGAAAGTCAACCTGCTCATGTGGCGTGCTCAGCTTGGGAGGCTGCCCACTGCCGACGGCCTTAGACGGAGAAACATCCACACCCCCTCCCCGCTTTGTCCCCTCTGCCTTGATGCGGACGAATCATCGGAACATCTCTTTACGGGATGTAAAGTGGCCTTGGATGTTTGGAACTTTATTGCTCAGTGGTGTCGTACTCCCCAAATAATTTGCTTCTCGGTCAGTGATCTCGCTCAGTTTGCTTCTACTGCTCTGCATGGGTCGAAAAAGTCTGCGGTGGTGCAGGGCATTATTCACACTGCTTGCTGGGTGTTTTGGAGGGCACGTAACGATGCGGTTTTCAACCGTAAAAAGGTGGCGATGCAAAGGCTTCTCCTCGACCTCAAATCCTTAAGCTATTTCTGGATTTCGAATAGGAGTAGGAAAAGTATTTGTGGGTGGTATGATTGGTGTAATTTTGATTTTACCATGTAAGTTTGTTTTGGCCTTTGCGGCCCGGCCCTAGCGTCTTGCTTGGGTGCGGGTGTTTGTTTAATGAAATCAAACAGTTGGTAGGGTCTCGGGTGCGTATGTGACTCCAACTCTTCAAGGTTCATTTTTTTTTTGTTGACTCCTGCTTTAATTTTCGGCTACCATGTGGCTGCTCCTCCGCTTGGTCAGTTGATCTAACACAACAGTAGGCTCATACGATTAGAGAAAATAAAATATTTACTTCCAACTTGCCTCCTTTAGTCCTTTACTTTAATATAAATAAAAAATAAAACTCTCATTTTAATAATGTTTGAAACGAGATGTTTACCACCCCGCGCGTTGCTACGGGGTTGAATTTGTATGCTGAACGAAAGTTAAAAAGTTAAGGGGTATAAAATGTAAAAGTCTAAAAGTCTCGTGGTGAAAGTATAAAACTATAAAAGTATACTAAAAATGAAACTAAAAAAGGTAAGAGTTTCATGGCCAAAGTAGAAGACAACAAAACTTAAAACGAAAAAAAAAACTTTAAAAGTTAGAGCATTAAAAAGTTAAGGAGTATAAAACGTAAAAGTCTAAAAGACTCGTGGTGAAAGTATAAAACTATAAAAGTATACTAAAAACGGAAGTAGAAAAGTTAAAAGTTTCGTGGCCAAAGTAGAAAACAACAAAACTTAAAAAAAAAATCAGAGGGTAGAAAACGTAAAAGTATGAAATTTATTACTATTTCGTTAAAAAAAAGTAGTGTAAAAGTTTAAGGGGTAGAATTTGTCAAACATTCAAATTTACCGAAATGTAAAGTCTAAAAGTCTCGTGGTAAAAGTATAAAACTATAAAAGTATACTATAAACGAAAGTAGAAAAGTTAATGCTTCGTGGCGAAAGTAGAATACAACAAAACTTAAAAAAAAACGTTAAAAGTTAGAGGGTTAAAAAGTTAAGGGGTGTAAAACGTAAAAGTCTAATAGTCTCGTGGTGAAAGTATAAAACTATAAAGTATACTAAAAACGAAAATAGAAAAGTTATTAAAAGTTAAAGGGTAGAAAATGTAAAAGTATGAAACATATGTGACTAAACTCTGAAAACTAAAAGTTTACTATTTCGTTAAAGAAAAAATAGTGTAAAAGTTTAATGGGTAGAAATTGTCAAACATCCAAACTATCGTGGCCAAACAATAAGATAGAAAAATTATACTATTCATCTTCTAATTTTCATTGTATATATATATAATAAGACTCATCTTAAAATTCTTATTTATAAATTACATAAACTTTGTATATAGTTTTTCTTGAGTGGGGACCGACTCAATATATATAAAAAAATTTGAGTGGGAACCGCCTCAATACATATAATTTTTTTTTTTGACGAATTACACGTATACTGTGGACTTTTAAGCGAAAAAAGGCAGGGACCGAGGTCCCCACTGGCCCAAAGAAAACGTCACCCCTGTGTAGGGAAGCATTTCCTCTAGTCCAAAAGGATAGAGATGCCGCTTCGCACAAAAAAGAGGCGAATAAACTAACAAAGTTAAGCCTAAAGCATCAGTAGGCTAGACATTATAAACATTGTAAAGAAACAATAAGACCTATATACACGCAACAAATAGAGGCCACTATAAGAAGGAAATACTAAGTTTCTACGATGATGCGAGGAAACATACTGGCACACCCCCCCCCCCCCCAATTAAAAGTCCTTAAACTTAATCTTACGTCTCCACGAAGACCTGTCCTTAACCATATCCTCAAATATGTGTTAGTCAAGCATGTCATGCCTAATTTGCTCTTCCTAGTTCCCACGTTAGTTTTAGTAAGAGGTGCACATAGCGGGGTTTTCAACAAACCGATTCCAGTTCAGAACCGGTTCCGGTTTTGGTCAAACAAATAAAACCGGTTCCACCCAAAAATCGGTTCGGTTCGAAACCGATTCTCACACAAAAATGTAGGAACTGGTCAAACCGGTTCCAAATCTATTCTGGACTGGTTCCCGGAAGACCGGTTCAAGAGCCTTTTAGCATATATAAGTCTACATGTAATAGAAAACAATCAAGTATTAAAAGAAAATATCAGAAACATCCTTGAAAAAGAAAAGACAACAGAATCTGTACGATATAAAGATTCTGTAGTTTTAAGATATACTTCAAAGTTTCCGAAGTAGATCTGTAATACTCAACTTTTACAGAAATCCTCATTTCTGTAAAAGACTTCTGATGGGAAGCAGAAATTGCAGTGCTTAAATCCTTGTGCAATATCTGGTGTTAGTGCCATAGTCATGATAGCAAATGCCCTCTCAGCTTTTTTGCATCTTTCCCAATCATCATCATCATCATATTCGTCTTCCTTTTTAGCTTTACCCGCATTGGTTCCTTCTGAATGTGTAGGCGTGTGTGGCCCATGAATTACCGCTCTCCATAGTCTTAAATCAACACTCTTCAAGTGGTTTTCAAACCTATATTTCCACTCCAGAAAGTTATCCGCCGATGTTAGTCTTGGTGGACGAGTGATGGATCCAATCTCAAAATCCAACTTCTGATACATGCTCGGTTCGAAATCCATAACGTAAGCTTAGGGAAACTTAAAAACTATGGTCCAAATGTCCAAAAAATGAGATTCCGATCGTAGACCCTTGATTACGATCGATAACACTTGATTCCGATTGAGGCACTCGATTACGATCGAGAACACAGATTACGATCGAGACATGGAGCAAGTCGTAAACGCCCTGATCGTAAACACCGATTACGATGAAGTCTAATCGTAAACAATGATTCCGGTTGAGAGAATCGTAAATACCGATTACGATTGATGATTCCGGCAAAGAGAAATCGTAAACACCCGATTCCGATCAGAAAAAGTCGTAAACTCAAACTTCTTGGTCGTAAACGGATAAAAAACGATGCTTGAACTCGTAAACCCGATCGCGATGATGATCTTCAAACACTTGCAGTTGTAAACACCCAAACAAACCCAGAAACAGCAGCAGCGATCGTAAACACGAAGAACACTTCAAATCTTCAAAAACTCGAATTTTTTTTTTCCAGAAAAACTCGAATCCAATACCGTGAGAACCTCGAATCTGTGATTCTTGGCTCTGATACCAATTGTAGGTCCAGAAAATCAACCAAACCACGATATTGATATCACAAACGAGTGCGGAAACCTCGTAAATGATTGATTCGAGAAGAAAGTAGATGAAATAGGCTTGATTAAACAAAGAAGATCAAATCTTGAATGAAAAACACAACTTTCTTGAGCTATTGAAATCTGATCGTAAACAAGTAGGAGTGTAGTAATCGTAATCTCAAAAGCTAGGGTCAATCATAAACTAGTGAGCTTATATACTACTCACTTACAAACCCTAATCCAATCATAAACACATAACCGGCCCACATGGCCCAAATCGTAAAGTATTCTAAGCCCATAAGCCCAATAATAATCAAGCTCACATCTAATGTTCATGCCTCTAATGTATAACCCAACAATTCCTAGTCTTCAAAGAAGAGTCCTGAAGGAGTTCAAGACTACCAGAAGATAAAGATTTCGAGAAGTACAAAATGCTAAAGTGTGAAGAGAAAGTAAAGAAAATTATCAACTTGATATTAAATGCAAAGGCAGTTGAAGACGGTTGAAAATAGATAAATTGAATACCTTCAATTTATCTCTATATACTCTGACACACTAAAATTCAACCGCTCTCAACCACATTATTCCCTTACAACTTGCCATAAATAACAAGTGCATTTCACCAACAAAGGCAAAACATTCACTCACAATTCACAAGCTTCTCAAAGGCAATTACATCCTACTCTTGTAAAAAACTTATTTCTGTTGATAAAGTGTCATGCTATAAGCTCGTGTAAAGCATTATTTACATCTGAGATATACAGAAAAACCTTTTTATGAATTATCTTCTTCCAGTTTGATTTACATTCCACAACTTGTTTATCTTGTTTTAATCAAATTGTATCCATATTATTAAGGAGACCCTCACGGGACCCAACAGGACTGGTTCTAAAAAACCGGTACATGATGTTGCTACTTGCTGAGCTGCTTCAATTTTTTAACTTCTTTTTTTAAACCATAATAAAAGCAGGTAAAAGCCATAACGACTAAC
Organism: Deinandra increscens subsp. villosa; assembly: GCA_039602395.1. Classification (NCBI taxonomy): domain Eukaryota; kingdom Viridiplantae; phylum Streptophyta; class Magnoliopsida; order Asterales; family Asteraceae; genus Deinandra; species Deinandra increscens. The sequence goes on from JBCNJP010000017.1 coordinate 9,937,780, forward strand.
GAGAATATGAGATCGAAAATGAGAGGTTTTTTGAGCGAGCTTATGAGTGTGGCAGTCATCAATCCATAATATGAGACTAGTAT
>JBCNJP010000017.1:9938362-9956623 GCA_039602395.1 Deinandra increscens subsp. villosa
TTAAGTCATAGCTATAATACTTTCTGCTCAGATTTGTTAATTAGATTACACCTACACATTAGCAAGTATTGGATAATTTTCTTGGTTTAATGATCCTGTATTTATGGTTTCTTGAATGTTTTTTGTTCTTAACATGTTATAGCTATAAGATTATACAAATTTAGGTGATCTTTTGATTTGTTAATTAGATTACAACTAAACATTAGCAAGTATTGTATAATTTTTTTGGTTTAATGATCCTGTATTTATGTTTTCTTGAATTTTTTATGTTCTTAACATGTTATAGCTATAATACTTAATGCTATTTAGAATAATGAGCTGTGACTATAGAAATTTAGGTGATCTTCTGATTTGTTAATTATATTACACCTACACATTAGCAAGTATTGGATAATTTTTTTGGTTTAATGATCCTGTATTTATGGTTTCTTGAATGTTTTTTGTTCTTAACATGTTATAGCTATAAGATTATAAAAATTTAGGTGATCTTATAATTTGTTAATTAGATTACAACTAAACATTAGCAAGTATTGTATAATTTTTTTGGTTTAATGATCCTGTATTTATGTTTTCTTGAATGTTTTATGTTCTTAACATGTTATAGCTATAATACTTAATGCTATTTAGAATAATGAGCTGTGACTATAAAAATTTAGGTGATCTTCTGATTTGTTAATTATATTACACCTACACATTAGCAAGTATTGGATAATTTTTTTGGTTTAATGATCCTGTATTTATGGTTTCTTGAATGTTTTATGTTCTTAACATGTTATAGCTATAATACTTAATGCTATTTAGAAAAATGAGCTGTTACTATACAAATTTAGGTGATCTTCTGATTTGTTAATTATATTACATCTACACATTAGCAAGTATTGGATAATTTTTTTGGTTTAATGATCCTGTATTTATGGTTTTTTGAATGTGGTTTATTTGGTAACTAACTTCTGGATAATGAACTGTAGGTTTTTTTTAGCTTTGCAAGAATGGTTCATTGTTTCTACAGAGTTGTTCTATTTCCCGATATGCCTTATATGGTTAGTTTTATTTCATTCAAAAAAAATCATATGTTCATTTTAAATCATTTTTTTAATTGTTTATGGTATTAACTTACAATTTATGTGTTCCCTTTTTCTAACCAGCCTTTGCCACCCGATCAAAGTTCTAAAAATTTTGGTGATTTGCCACCCAATCATGACATAACTGTCATTTTTACTGATCGTAAACATTTTACGGTCCGTATCAGGAAGATAGATGATGAGCTGTGTATCGCAGATGGGTGGTCTAATATGGTTCAGGAAATTCCCATATTAGAGAATTATTTTCTGTTTTTTACAATACGTGATGATGCCACTTATGAACTGGAAGTGTACCGCCCAGATGGCACTAATATCCTTGACATTAGTGTCAAGGAAGAGGATGATATTGATGATGATGGAGATGAACCTGATGATGTTGTAGCTGATCCTGTTATAGCTGATCCTGTTGTTGCTGAGGAACCTGAAGTGATAGCTCAAGATCAGGTCAATGAAGCTGTAGACCTTCAGCATGAAGATCAGCAAGGTGTGGCAGTTGAGGATCAGGAGATGCTAGATGTTCCTCATGATGTTGTAGATCAGGCAATTCAAGGTAATGATGATGATGAACTTATTGAGATAGATGGATTTGAAGCTCAGAACCCAGTTCATCATCATAATCCTGTTCATCCACAATCTGATGTGATTTTTGATGCAGTTGTTGTTGTCCGAGACCGATTTGTAAGTATTGTTACTCTTAATCCATATTCCTTTCTTATTCTGTAGTCTTTATATATTTGAACATTTATAAAAATTTTAATTTTAATGCAGCGTATTCCTATGCCACTCTCAAACAAAGCTTGGTTTTATCATAACATGAACCTTAATGTCATATATCGAGACTCTCCGGTTGAGATCATGGAGTTGAGGTCTGAGTGGAATAGCGGATACATAAGGTAAAATCAATAAAACTATTAACCTTTATACATTAATGACAGTTATTTATTAAGTTTTTATATTAATACATTTATTAAGTTTTTATATTAATACATAAAGCTTTTATATATTTTTAGGTACAATATATATGAATGGAACTCTTTTGCTCAGCGTCATGGTATTCAGCAAGGACAGAATCTACGTGTGAGGTACGATTTTATGCGTAGGTCTCTTTTGCTTGATTGATTGAGGTCTTTGAAAGTGTGAAGACAAAACTTGATTGTTTTGAAGTTGCTGATGATGAATGTTTTTTTTTTCCAACAACTTTTTTTGCATCGAAGTATGTTTCACGCTTAACAATGGTTTATGCTGCTTTTTTTTGGTATGTGGTTTTTAAGCAGCTTATTTGTGGCAATTTATACTATCCTAGATATATATATATATGTGGTTTCTTTATGGAGATTTTGTCTTAGTATTCTTTTAATGATCCGTTTAGCATGTTTTAATGATGGTTTGATGCAATTGTTTGGTAATGTGTTATATTGACCACTAGAATGTATACGCATCCACATTGGAAAATTTTTTAACTTTCTAAATCTGTATGTTTAAAATGGGTTGCGTATTTTTGCAAGTTTGCTATATGCTATGTTTAACTCCGATCGAATTATTATTATTTGTGTTCTTATCATCACATTTGAATATTCATGAAAACACTAAGGTATAAATCATTAAATTTCAATCTTCAAAAGTTATTTTAGATGGGTAACTTTCCAAAATAAGTTATTGGTTTATCTAACCCATTAAATTTGAATATACAAATTTAAGTGTTTGGTCAAATTTCCTGGTAAATAAACTGCTTGAGAGGTACCATAAATAAACAAATTTACACTTTATTTTTATAAGACAATTAATTACTTTACGATTTTTAGTAGTCAATTAATTTTTACTGTTAATAACTTTTTTACCCGATTTTATCTAATCTTTTTGTTCTACAACGGAGATTTTTTATATATTTATATATTTACGGAAAGTCAATTTTCCGATATTTAATTGAATCAATTTGTTATAAATGACCGAAAATCATATATATACAATTATTTAAGGTAAGTAAATTTTCGTAAAAATTTTTAAAATGCCGAAATTACAGCTTCTTATTTTATGCCGAATTTATGCCGAAATTTTCGGCATATTTTTCGGTATCTATTTTAATGTTAATTCAATGAGATAGATTCTTATTTTAAATATAATTATTTAAGGTAAATTTTGTTATATACAATTATTTAAGGTAAATTATCCGTGATTTTCAAAAATCAATGCTTTCAAATTATATAATTGATGTTTTCAAATTATTTAAGGTATATTTTTATAGATACAATTATTTAAGGTAAATTAATTTTTATATATAATCGATATTATATAATCGATATTTTAAAATTTCGATCCTTTTAAAAAATTATTGACGGTTAGTTATTTTTTACGACTTATCCGGTTTTTAATTTTTTCAAATTTGTTATAAATTATCGGTAATAAATTATTAGTATATTTGATTTGTTTCAATCATAAATCATGATTTTTTTCCAAATATAAGTTGTATCCGTCTATATATACTATCGATTATTTACATTGGAAGACACAATTCATCATTCCAAGCTCAAAGTTATTGATCAAATAACACTGTAAGTTCCTCTCTCCCATTATGTATTTTTTACATTGTTCATTCTTTGATCATTGATTGTATATGAATGATCATTTATTGTATATGAAGTTTTTAACATTTTTTTTTAATTTTTCAGTTTCAATGGCAACTCAGAGTTATCACCTCATCAAAGATTTGAACGTCAGGCGTGAGAATTTTGTTCTCAAACTGCGAGTGCTGAGGGCTTGGAGAAGATACGATATTAAAGATAATACAAAACAGTACTCTATTGAGATGGTTATGCTAGATGAAGAGGTAACAGATTATTTTTTATAAATCTTAATTATCATAAATCAAATATATTTTATAAATGTATTATTTTGACTCATGAATTATTGATCTTTTAGGGTGAAAGAGTGCAGTCTAATTGTTTGAAGAAATGGTATAGCCGTTTTGAAAGGTACTTCAATGAGGGCGATGTTCTGGTCATCAGGAAACCAACATTGGGCGAGAATAAGGGAAAAGTAAAAGTGATTAGTAATCCCATCAAGGTATGTATGAACAACAACACGGAGATTCAGCGTTGCAACAGTTGGAGCGGACCACTTGATTGTTTTCACTTTGCCGATTTCCAGAATATATTGGACATGCAGATTGATAAGAGTGTAACTATTGGTAAGATCGTAGTTCAAGTATTTTAAATTATTTCTTTATTATATAATTTATTGTTTGCCGTATTTTTTATTACATTCTAATTGTTTCAGATATCATTGGCGTTGTTACTGGTTCTAATCCTCCGGAGACTTTTGGTGATGAAGGAGAAAAGATAAGGATTAACTTCTCCATCCAGGACGTTGAGTAAGTTAATTTAATATTTTTATGTATTATTATATTTTGTTTACAATCTCCTAATTTACGAAAAATATGATTTCAATTTATAAATTTACATATTTAAAATTATATATATAAATTAAAACATCATCATCTATGAATTGTTAAAAACCACCGATTTAATATAACATAATATTTTTATTATATAGTATTATAATCTAATTTGATTTCAAGTTTTAAAATTAAAAAATTAAAAAAAAATCGGTGAGTAAATGCCTAAATTATTGCAAGAGTATTATAGTCGATGTTAATTTGATGATATGCTTCTTATTTTAAATATAATTTCCTAATTTACGAAAATGAATTTTTAGTTTATAAATTTACATATTTAAAATGATATCTATAAAATACAACTTTTAAAATCAGTAAAAATGTTAAAAATAACATATTCAATATAACATCTACTTCCATAAGAACTAAATATCGGAAAATCAAAAACATAATATAAAATATTAAATATTATGTTACTTTGTTATCTGTTTTTGAAGGGGTCGTCAAATTTGGCTGACAATATTTGGTGAATATGCGGAGAACTTCATTGCCTACTATAAAGCTCATAAGGATCAGTCAATACAAGTTGTGATTCTATTGCAATTTGCTCAGTTTGATATTTACAGAAGTAAGTTTTATAAGTTCCATAAACATTTTATTATTTCGTTCGTTTACTATTTAATATTTTAAAAAAATAACTTTCTTATTTACTTTTTGATTATGTTCGCAGACAACTATTCTCTAAATAGTTATTTCCAGGTATCCAAGCTATTCATAAATGATGATATCGATGCTATTGTGCAGTTTAAGAAAATGTAGGTTTTTTTGTATATAATTATTATTAAAATTTAATTTATTTTGTTAATTATTTATAAATGTCACTTTTTTGCGTTTTCGTAATACAGTTATAATGAGAAGCATAAAGATACCCCTTCATCAAGTGTTAGTAGATTGTCATCGAATATTACACTCAGTTTGGAGGATGAATTTTTGGGAGATACGGAGTTTAATCATATTGCGGAGGTCAATGTCATTAATGAGGTAACTTATAGTCAAATTTTTATATAAGATACAATGATTCTATAACTATATATCATATATTTATATTTACTTTTATTTTCCTAATTTTAGGCAAAAAAAGTTATTATTCTGGGCACTATCAAGTGTTTGTTAGAAGGCTCTGACTGGTTCTATCACCACTGTAAATTGTGCAACCGAATTGTTGAGCGGTTCCTGAAAGATGATGCAACGACCACGAGTGGAGACATGTGGTACTACAAACACAAGACATCAGGCAAATGTGAAGATGATAAGATCGTTCCTAGCACAAGGTTTTTAACTTTTGCAAAAAAGATTTTAATTATGTATTCATTATTATATTGCATACTTAGATTGTTTATATTCTTTTCAGGTTGAAGCTGTTGATCAAGGTCCAGGACGCGACCGGATCAGTGATATTGACCCTTTTCGAAAAAGAGCTCAGGAAGATTTTAAAGGTTAAAGCCTCTGAATTGTTGACCAGAGATTTTGAGGTAACAAATATCAATTCCATTTTAATTATTTTAGTTGTTAGATTTATTATTATTGTGGTGGTACTAATTTTTTGTATGGTTTTTAAGGTCGGGAAATATCCTGTGGAGTTAGAAGCTATTTTCGAGAGAAGGTTGGCCATGAAGGTCGATATAAGTGATTTCAATATCGATCATGATTATAGATTCTTTACAATTGAAGCTCTAACTGATAGTAAATCAGTTATATGTGTCCTAGATGAGAGGCACAACAAAGATGAGGTGATTTTTTTAGTGTATTCTATTTTTCATCATTATATCATTACTCATATGAAATAATCTAACGTTATAATGTGTATTTTCTACTTAGCATGATCTCTCTCAATCTCTCGACTTTTCCTCGCAAGGACCTTCAAATAATGAAAGTTGTGTTAATAAGGTATGTAACTATATTATTAAAGATAAAGTCATAAATTTCTTATTATCATTTTTCATAACCTATTTATATTATATTTAATTCTGTAATAATACGTTTTATACTTTTAATTACAGGAACTTATAGATATCTCTGACATGAAGAGTCATAACCAAAAAGATCCCACAGGCAAAGGAAAGTTTCAACATGATGACTTGAAGAGGAAGCTTAATGATATCTATGACGTTGAAGATGGAGCAGGTTCATCTCCAATAAAGCCTGCTCCTGATGTTGGTACTGAAAGTCAATCTTCTTTTGATCAGGAGTTGTTGGTGCCTAAAGTCGAGAAGTAGCTTGGATCGAAGAATGTTTGGTGGTTAACTACATTTGTTTGGTTATTTTTAAACTATTGTGAACAATTATTATTTATTTGTCTTCCCTTATTGTCTTTGGTTGATGACGTTGTTTTTGTTGATTGTTTTTTGTTTTTTTGATTGACAATGGTTATTTTTCTTAACTTATATCCATGGTTTGGTTTTATTTACTTTGTTCAGTATTTAATTATTGTTATTATATTTGTTTTAAATGTTTGTCGTATTTATTCACATTGATTTAAAACTTCAAAAAACCTTTTTAAATAGTTTTAAAAAGTTTTAAATATACTTACTTAATGAAAAGTGGCGGTATTTTTAATTTTTTTTAAAACAGCAAGCTATTTTTTTTTATTATTTCCGGTTTTATTTAAAATTTTAAATAGTTTTAAAAAGTTTTAAATATCAATCGTATTTTATTTTTAGGTATGGCTGGTCTACATAGTTTCTTTAAGGTGGTCCTACAGTCTGAGCTACCTTACTTGGTTAGTAATTAACCTTTTATTAATGTATATAAATGTACACAGCTATACATATGAGGTTAAATATTAACCGGTTTAATTATTCTCAGCCATTGCCTCCAGATGCACAACAACTACATTTTCCACATCTCTGGTTCCCAAACATACCATACGGTCACCGTATAACCTTATGGTATTCCGATGAGAAGCAATGGCGAGTTTGAGAAGATAGAATAGTTTTAAAAAAGTAAAATATTTACGATTTTCCGGTTTATTATATAACATTTAAAATTTCGAATTTAACATAAAAAAATTTAAAAATAAAATTAACAACGAAATTTTTACAACCTTATGTTTAAATTTTTGCAACGAAAATTTTCAAATTTCGAATTTAACATAAAATTCCGCCTTTTTTTTGTTTTAATTTTAAATTTTTACAACCTTATGTTTTATTGTATATCTTTTAAAATTTTGAATTTTTAACAAGTATGTTAAAATTCGATCCTTATATTTCCGCCATTTTTTTAAATTTTTAAACCCTTTCAAGTTTCTAACAAAATCTACTAAATTAGTTGCATAAAATATGAAGTTTCAATTTAATTTATAGATTTAAATTGATTGTGTTTATAACTCATTAATTTTGTTTATATCTTTCCATTTATTCTTACACTTCAATCACCTATATATAATCCATACTTCTTACAATCTCCATTCATCATCTTTTCATATGACTAATCATCTTTTTCTTTCATTCTTATCTCCTTTCAGTTTTTTTTGGACGTAGTGACCATTCCACAGGTATGTTTACATTAGCTCAAATAGTTAAATTTTTTTTCGTTTCACAATCGTTATTTTCTTTCCTCTATGCATTGTTTGTTTATATTTATTTTGTTGAATAGGTTTATAAAAATAAAAATTCGTTTTTTTTTTCGTAAGTTACTTGATAGTTAAAATTTCACCTTTAACATCAAAAATTTCAAATAAATGATCAAGTAAGAATTCCGCCTTTTTTAAAAATTTCGAATCAAAAAACGTTTATTTAAATTGTGTTTAAAAAATCATTAGTTTTGTTTATATCCTTCCATCAACTTTCTACTTCAATCTCCCATTTATCGTGAATTTTTTAGTAACACTATTCATCATCCTCTGATATTAATATTCTTCTTTTTTTGATTTTTATCTTATTCCAGTTATTTTTTTTGGTGAGGTGATAGCTCAACAGGTATGTTTCTTTTTTCAAAATACAAGTTTTATGTTTCTGTTTAAATATACATGTTTTGTATTTAACTTTATTTTTTAAAAATCGAAATTATAAATTCCATGGTGCCATATTTAAAATTAAAAATTAAGTATTTACAATTTCGAAATTTATAAATTCCGAGATTATATCCACTGTTTTAATTATTTCCTTTTTTTTCATAATTATCATTAATTAATAGATGGGATACATTAGTAATTTAGTATTTCCATATTTTTTATGAATTTTGATAAAAAAAATCTTATTGGCGCCATATATTTAAAATTTCGAAATTTTAATTATCATTAATTTCTAGATGGGTTAGTGTTTCCATATTTATACGTGTTAATCATATAATTAGTGTGAAGAAGAAAATACATATTTGACATATAATTTATTATTGAATTATTATCTCCTGCTTTAAATAATTATTTTTTTTGTTGGAGGTAAGTTAAATCAAGAACAAATCATAGTTTACTATATAATTATTATTACATGATAGGAAATTTTTAAAAATCGTTTTAAATATTTAATTTTATTTCTTTAAATAGTTCTATAAATCCTTAATTTTAGTTTGACAAAATGGATCAAAGTATGTTATAATAAAAAAGATGCCGCCATTTTAAAAAAAATAAATACTTTTAAAGTTTAGTACTTAATTACTTTTTGATTATTTTTCTATATTTAACTTAATTGTTATTAGTTTAGTTATTAATTTCCTTTAAAAGACTCAAATTATTAAATATAAATATAGAAAAATAGATGAATGATATAGTTTTTTTTTTCTATATATTATTACATGAATTATACTCTTATTCCACTTTGTAACTTTACATATTTTTTTTTAAACAGCCATGGATATCACAGAAAATAAAGGAAAAATGAAGCTTCGCATGGAACAATCAACATATAAAAAAACACATGCTACTATGCAAATGTCCTGTTCTTCACAAGTGAACATAAACCATTATCTTCCTCCTTTGTCTTACATTTTAGAGGCTAGAAATAATTATTTGAACATTTCAAGACAAAACAGACAACACAGGAAAAATCTGTTGGATATAAAAAGAGGAAGAAAACCTCAACAATCATCTACACCCACATGTTCTTTACCGTCAGGAAATAGTACTTATAGACCTCCTCTTAGTAACATAACAAATGGTAAAGTCTTCCGTTTAACATTTATCTCAATTTATTTGATAATCAATCCTTTTTAGAATATGTATAATTTTTAAGTGTTTTTTAAATTTCAGTTAGCAGAGATACTTATTCAAATACTGGTAGACAAAACAGGGAGAGAAGGAAAATGTTAATGGTCCACCGGAAACATGAAAAAATTCAAGTCTATCAGAATTCATCCAAGTCTTTAGAAGTCAATAAACCAACTTCGTCTGTTCCTTTGTCCGACCGATCAAACCGTAAGACTAATCTAATTTAAATAATACTAATTTATTTTAATGATTATCAATATTTTTAATGTCATATTTAAATGTATTTCTTTTTTTTATGTCTAGGTTCTAATGCTTCTCCGGTTTGTTTTAACGCTGCTCCTACACCTACCTATAGGTCTCCACTAAGTGACATATCGAATTGTATGTTATTAATTTAAAATTTACGTCATACGAATTTTGTTCATATATATTTACATTTTTACTATTTTAATAATATTTATCGTGTTTGTTATGAATTTAGGTGGACTTCCATCGGGAAACAATTATGTTGTTTCAGGGATAACTGCGTCTACATCTCTTGCTTCTCCTTTATCAGGCGGTATGAATAAATATTAAGTTATTGGTAAAACTATTCATAAGTAAATAAAGTTACATCGTCCCTTTTTAACTTATATTTTTTTTATATTGTTGATTGCTTTTTACAGGTGATTATCGAAATGCTTCGAAGGAAAATAGATTCAAAAGAAAGTTGGCACTGGCAGACAAGAAGAATAAGAGGTCGCAATTATCTTTAAATATGTCGTCCGCTTCACAAGTCCTAAATCCTCCCACTACTGTTTTATCAAACGACAATTCAAATGGTATATATATAATTTTGATTATCTACTATTATATATAAATTGCATTTTAGATTTTATAAATTAGTTCTATTTTGTAGACAATAATGTATTTATTTTATCTTTTAGCAACATCTTCTTCTTTTTCCGTATCAAGAGCTGCTGTTAGAAAGGGCAAAAGAAAAGTGACTCCGTTATCTCCTATACGTATGGTTAATTTAAATTCAGATGACGAGGATGATGCTCAGCCTAATACCAAAGTAGATGATTATAAAGGCATCTCGAAAGGTTTTAAATTTTAATCTGATATTCTTAGTTTATTTATTAATTTTTATTATCTAATGGTATTTTGATATATTGGTATCTTTTTGCATAATTTGGAGCAGAATACCTTGATCATGGTGATCAGTGTGTTATATGCGATGTATGTCATTCAAAGTTATGGAAGGCCGAGGCTACTCACAAGAGGACAGACAGATTGGGTACGAGCTATTCTTTTTGCTGCGGATATGGAAAGGTAGAGCTTCCAGAATTCAAACAACCCCATGAGTCATATCTCAGTCTTTTTAAGTCTTCTGATGCGAAAAGCAAATACTTTGCTAAGAACATTCGGCGCTTCAACTCCATGTTCTCTTTTACCTCTATGGGTGGTAAGATTGACTATACGGTCAATAAAGGTAGAGGTCCGTATACATTCCGCTTGAGTGGCGAAAATTATCATAGAATTGGAAGCTTGCTGCCTCAAGATGGTGAGATGCCTAAATTCTCTCAGTTATACATCTACGATACAGAGAATGAAGTTACAAACCGTCAATACCATTTTAGGTAATCTTCCATACCTTTAGCAATATTTTTATTAATATTAAAAATAATTTATTATCTTATCAATTAATTCTGCATTACGTCTCCAAATAAACCGCACTTATAAATTATTTTTTTTAAACAGTGATACTGACAGGCCATCCAGCTCTTCAATCTCGCCGTTTGAGGTGGAAATTATTCAACAGTTGAGAGATATGTTAGACTCACAAAATGAGTTGGTCAAAACATACAGAATGGTGAGGGACACATATCAAGAAAATCCTCAGGTCGATTTGAAGTTACGACTTATCGGTCGACGGTCGAAAGATGGAAGAAAATATAATCTTCCGACAGCATCTGAGGTTGCTGCGTTAATAATTGGGGATTTTGATGATAATATCGAATCACGCGATATAGTTGTTCAGACTAAAGGTGGATATTTGCAGCGTATCAGCGAGCTTCATCCTTCTTATCTAGCACTGCAATATCCACTTCTTTTCCCATTCGGTGAAGACTGTTACCGCATAGACATTCTTCATAGGGATGTTATTCTTGATCAGGCTAATCAGAGGAATAGGAAATGTACAATGAGAGAGTATTTCTGTTATCTTATACAAGATCGCGTCAACCAGTTTTCTTTAATCCTAAACGCGAGGAGGTTGTTTCAACAGTTTTTGGTTGATGCTTACACAATGATTGAAGCGCAACGGTTATGGTTTATTCGGAACAAACAGAGCACTCTCAGGTGTACGAGTTACAGTGACATCAGTAATGCTCAGACTTCTGGTGATACAGACCTTTCGAATAAAGGTCAGCGGGTGATACTTCCATCATCTTTTACTGGTGGGGCCAGATATATGTTGCAAAATTATCTTGATGCAATGTCGATTTGCAAGTGGTATGGCTATCCAGATTATTTCATTACCATCACATGCAATCCGAACTGGCCAGAGATGAGAAGACATTTAGCAGATACGACTTTACTTCCCGAAGATAAGCCGAATAACCTTTCCAGACTTTTCAAGATTAAGCTCGAGTCATTAATTACTGATTTAAAGAAGAACTCTATTCTTGGAAGAGTCCAAGCAGGTATTATAATTTTAACTTTTTATCAATAATTTAAATTTAAATATATTTACGCATCTTATTATAGTCTAGAAAATATTCTATTTAAAAAGTGCAACTTTAATTGATATTTTTTTTCTTCTACTTCTGCAGTTGTTTATACCGTTGAGTTTCAGAAGCGTGGATTGCCTCATGCTCATATTTGTCTTTTCATGCATCCGGATCACAGAATTCCTTGCGTTCAGAATGTCGATCCTTATATTTCAGCTGAAATACCGGATAAAGATGAAGATCCCGAGTTGTATGAACTTGTGTCTGAGTTTATGATACATGGACCCTGTGGAGCTCATAACCCGAAATCTCCTTGCATGAACGGTAAAGATTGTACGAAACGCTTCCCGAAACCTTTCCGTGATTATACCTCTGTCGATACGGATGGCTACCCTCTATATCGGAGACGTGAGGGTGGACCCAAGGTTATCAAGTCTGGTCATGAGTTGGATTGCAGATATGTTGTTCCATACAACAAAGTTCTTTTAAAAAGATACCAGTCTCATATTAACATTGAGTGGTGCAACAAAGGAGAATCAATTAAGTATCTTTTCAAGTACATAAATAAAGGGCCTGACAGAGCAAGTGTAAAGTTTGTTACCAATACAGAGGAAGATAGTAGCGTGCAACCTGTCGACGAAGTAAAGGCTCATTTTGATTGTAGATATGTCTCGGCATGTGAAGCGGCGTGGCGTATTCAGAAGTTTGATGTACACTATAGATATCCTTCGGTCGTTAGGCTTCCTTTTCATCTTCCAGGCCAACAACAGGTTGTGTTCCATGAAGACGATGATATGGACGAGGTTATGAATAAACCAACTGCTGCTACTTCCAAGTTTGAATCGTGGATGAAATGCAATCAGGTCTACGAAGATGCAGCTGAGTTGACTTATGCTGAATTCCCTACGAAGTTTGTGTGGGTTTTAGAAAGAAGGAAATGGCAACGAAGAAAAAATGGATTTTCCCTTGGAAGAATCCATTCGGTGTCTCCTTCGCTTGGTGAGCTCTATTTTTTAAGAATACTTTTAAATAAAGTGAAAGGGCCTAAGTCGTTCGAGGATATTCGCACCGTTAATGGATTGGTTCATCCTACCTTCAGGGACGCATGTTACGCCAGGGGGCTGTTAGACGACGACAGGGAGTACATAGAAGCCATTCGGGAAGCAAGCTTCTATGGTACCGGTCCTTATCTGAGAAATCTTTTTGTTACTATGTTGTTGTCCGAAAGCCTTTCAAGACCAGAATTTGTTTGGGATAATTGTTGGATCCATCTATCCGATGGGATCCTTCAGACACAGAGACTTCGCTTAAAGTCTCCAGGTTAGTTACTTATATTATGTCATTAAATACTTCTGTTTTCTTCTTAATTTTTTATTATTACTTTTAATATATTTATAATACTTTCTCTTTATTACAATTCACGTTATTTACGTTCATTTGTTTACAGGGTTATCTTACAAAGACGACCAGATGAAGAATCTGACACTTGGTGAAATAGAGAAAGTGTTACAGCGTCATAACTCAAGCCTTACTAATTTCGCTACAATGCCGTTTCCTGATAACTTTGTCATAGATTACGCCAATAATGTCCTTATCAATGAGCAGCTCGACTATGACACTGTAGTTCAGGAAACTGAGTATGAGCGTCTTCAGTCTTCTCTAACGGATGAGCAAAGATCAATATTTAAGGAGATAATGGATGCCGTTGATAAAGATGGAGGCGTGTTTTTTGTTTATGGATATGGTGGTACTGGAAAGACATTTTTGTGGAATACTCTGTCAACTTCAATTAGATCAAGAAATCAGATTGTTTTAACTGTTGCATCAAGTGGTATTGCTTCGCTTTTGTTACCTGGAGGTCGAACAGCTCATTCTAGGTTTCACATACCACTCAATCTGACCGAGGACTCGCTATGTACCATGTCACGAGATAGTGACATTTCAGACTTATTGAAGCAAACAAAGTTGATTATATGGGATGAGGCTCCTATGATACACAAACATGCCTTCGAGGCTCTAGATAAGAGCCTTAAGGATGTTCTATGTCCCGATACTAACATGGCGGATCAACCTTTGTTTGGTGGTAAAGTTGTTGTTTTCGGTGGAGACTTCAGACAGATTCTTCCTGTTATGCAGGGCGGTTCAAATCAAGATGTTGTCACTTCCTGTCTGACTTCATCTTACATTTGGAGAGAGTGCAAGGTTCTAAACTTAACCAAAAACATGCGTCTTCTTCAAGGTAACAATCCATCAGAGATACAAGAAACAGGTGATTTTGCTCAATGGCTTTTGGATATTGGTGAGGGAAAAGCCGGCGGAGATAATGACGGTGACTCAGAAATAGTTATACCTCATGATCTTCTTATCCATGATTCGTCGGATCCGGTTAGTGATCTTATCGATTTTGTTTATCCATCATTTCTGGACAACTTTGGTGAACAAGATTTTTGGTCTGAAAGAGCTATTCTCGCACCAACTAATGAGGTTGTCGATGATATCAACGGTCGTCTACTTTCTTTGGTTCCTGGTGAAGAACATGAGTATTTAAGCTCTGATTCTGTATGTCAAGATGAGATTGTAGGTGACGACGTTGAACATAACTTATACTCACCAGATGTCTTGAATTGTTTACATATATCTGGCATTCCAAATCATCGTCTTGTGCTTAAAGTTGGTGTTCCTGTTATGTTGCTAAGAAACATTGATCAGAGGAATGGCTTATGTAATGGAACACGTCTTCAGATCGTATCTCTAGGGAAGCATGTTATTGAAGCGGTGGTTATCTCAGGAAGCAATATCGGATTCAGGACTTTCATTCCTAGACTTTCATTGGTTCCAACAGATAAAAGAGTTGTTTTTCGGTTTAAGAGAAGACAGTTTCCTATCTCGGTTTGTTTTGCTATGACTATACACAAAAGTCAGGGTCAGTCTCTTTCGAGAGTTGGATTGTACTTGAAAGATCCCGTATTCTCTCATGGTCAATTGTACGTTGCGTTATCAAGGGTGAAGAGCAAGAAGGGCCTGAAGATTTTGATTTTGGATGAAGACGGTCGTCCAACTAATGTAACAAGAAATATAGTGTATAAATCTATCTTCTCGAATTTGTAATTGTTATTGACTTTTTCTACTATTATAGAATTTTCTTTTACCGTTAACTTTTTCTTTAGATAGGATATATATTATATATATATATATATACTTTCTTTTTGTTCTAGCCCGGGTATTTACCCGGGTAAGTGGCTAGTGAAATATTAAACAATTTCGAAATATAAATGATTAAATGTTAAAAGCTTTAAATGTTTTCTTTAAAGATTTACGTTTAAAATAGAACAACCGTTTAATAATTATTTTGACAAATAATTATTTACAAAAGATATAAACTATGTTTTATTTACCAATGTATTGTTAATCATAATTATTTAATATAATTATAACTTGCAAGATTAACAAATCAAATATGTAATTATTTACTTAAAATAATTATACAAACTTGTGAAAATAATAATAAACATTATTATTCTTTTAAACTCAATGTTCAAAACTTGGTTGAATTTGTTGAAAATGATTATTCTTAGATTATATTTATTTAACATAAATATAAATCATCACCGAATGTAATTGTTCAATAAATACAAGTTAACGGGTTTTCAAACGTATTTAAACGGATTAAATCGTCAAGACTTGACCGGTATCACTTGGGTGACTTATGTTACTCAAATGATCATAGACCTTATGCATATGTTTATTAAATGATTTAGGACGTTACGTGCTACCGTCCTTCACTGCTTATTTACCGCTTATCTGCTGAATCTGTGAGTTTCACGGCCCATTTTTCCTTTTAACTGTTATATACTTGGGGGAGAAATCATGAAAACTGATTAAATGCTTTTTACTTAATATTATGGTTTACTTGTTAGCCGTATGACTACTTGTTCTCTTACTGATTGCGCAACTTGGTACAGTAACGTTATAAACGTTTGTACAACCGTATCCCACCATTAATTGATTTCAATTAGTTCTGTACGAAACGATAGCTAGTGAATAGATCTATTTGGGTTGACAACCCTACCCTAACTGGTAGCTCCAGTTCTGACTCCGGATTGTCTGGGGGTACACGTCAGTTATTCTGCTCTGTTTAACATCTCTGGGCAAGAGATGCTGGGTGGGTAAACCGTTAGTATTTGAAATCAAGGTTCAGGTGAGATCATACAACCACAACAATAAACCCTGATAATATTTGAGTATACTGAAAACTGTTTTACAACTGATTAAACTGTTGAGTCCTAAACCTGTGAACCTCACCAACTTTATGTTGACCCGTTTTATATTCATGATTTCTTAGGTAATTGACGAAATTCTCTGAAGACATGCAAATAGGGCTTACAAATGCTATCGGACCTGTTCTTGGAGTCATAGTCCCAACTATCCAACTTAACCGTTTTATGCTTTTAATAATTATTTAAGACTTATGTTTTCAAAATGTAAGACATTGATGTTTCCACTATCTTTCCGCTGCAATGAAACGAATTAATGTTTTATGAAGTTTTAAATTATTAGAAGTCGTTCTATGTATCCTCGACTATGATTCCATTCTCGCTCACACCCGAAACCGTTGACAGGGGTGTGACACAGAAGCAGCCTAAAGAATCTCTGGTCACTTGTGGTTATCAAGTACACCTTAGGGTAGGATAGTATTGTCGACTGTCAAACAGATCCTTCCCATCCAGGCATCCCGATATGGCCAGTCTCACTACCTTACGTAGGCCCTTCCGTACACCGGCTAGAGAAATACTACCCTTTTTGTCTCCCTATTTCATGAGCCCCATCTGTACTATCCACTCCATGACCTTACGGATTGCTTTACTTAACATGTTCAACTCATTCAATAACGAGTATCTTACTAGCAATCCCCAACCTCCACAATACCACTACCTGCCCTTAATCAAATATCTAAGAGCCTTAGGTTTATTAGTAGACAGTGATAATGTATTCATATATTGCAACTAATGATCATTTCCCAATTTACCACTAGAGTTTATACACTACTGATATACCGGGTAACTAATATTATTATGCTTATATATAAGAAGTACCAGCGACGTATCCACCACATAATATATAAAACAAATGTATCATTAGTTCTCGTATATACCTACATACTCACTATACGTCTATTAACAATTCCCTCATCACTTGGACTTTTAATATCAAAGCAGAGTATAACACATAACACATCATACTTAATTCACATGCATAATATCACATAGTCAATCCAAATGAACAATAACACTTAACAACACTTATAAGCATTTGGAAACACTTTTCATAACACAATATGTATGCCAGCCCAAAAACGTTTAAGACATTTAAAACATTTAAAAGTGGCTCATAGAACTCACCTTAGCTTTGCGAAGCTATTATTCTTGGGTTAAGTTCTCGTGAATCAGTTTCTTAATGCCTTTAATGTAATGTCCCTATCAAGACATCCTAAAGGTTACAAATCACATTTAAGACTTATCCCATTATCCAAAACCCAACTCTTTATTGGTTAATACCCTTAATAGTCAAAATGACCATTTTGCCCCCTTTACATATTTTGTTATATCTTTTTCAAGTCTTTGTTCCTTAACTTTTACCGCTCGTGTTTCCTCATGACCGATCATTTTGGCGGAATTACTATGAGGAATAGTCACGGGGTTTGGAATTTGGTGACGATCGTTACCGACCGTGTAGGCGTCATTGACGACCATGAGGCGGAATTACTACAATCGTTGCACCGAGTAGCTTAATTATTAATTATCAAAATTTGAACTCATATATATTTAATATATATGTAAACATGCTCTAAACACAAAAATCAACATCTAATAC
>JBCNJP010000017.1:9957123-9994283 GCA_039602395.1 Deinandra increscens subsp. villosa
GTATTTGAATGTTATACGTTTCGTCACAGTGGAGTTTGAGTTATTTTATGAGGTGACTAAGAGTCATGTGACCCGATTATTCTTTTCTATCGTTATGTTTCGAGTTCTATGTTTGGATCGACGGTTCAGTTTGGGTCGGGTCAAACAATAAAAAATATAAATATCGAATTCAGGTCGGGTCCAACAATAAAAACTATAAATGGTGAGTACCTGAAAGAAGAATTCTAGCTCACCTCGACGCCCTTTAAGAGTTTTGAATTCATCAATTATGCAGTCTGAATTATCAAAGTTTTTGCATTTCCCAAAAAAACCTAATACATCAAGATTCAAGCTAAAGTGCTAAACTAAACTAAATTACATCAACATTCAAGCTAATACATCAACATTCAGTAAATCAATCATTAACATTCAAACTAAATACATCAAAATTTAATGAACCAATCATCAATATTCAAGCTAAATACATCTATATCAATGTTTAAATTCATTCAACATTCAAGATTTTAAGTCCAATAAATACATTTAGACATCAACATTCAAGCCTCATTGTCTCAAAAAAAAAACACATGAACCTGAAAAAGAATTGGATTTGGGGACTTCCAGGTCGTTCAAACGCTGATCTTGGTCGCTCACTCGTTCGGTCGCAGGTTGCTGCTCTTGGTGTTGCGCCTGTTCGGTCGCTGCTCTTGGTCAATTACTCAGTTGGTCGCTCGAAATCGCCGGAGCAAACCTGAAGGAGAAGCTTTGGTCGCTGTTCTTCACCTCTTCTCTCCCGTTCTTTTCTTTTTCCAAGCGGACCAAGCCCTAAAGCCTAATTCTATTTTTTATTAATTTTAACATTTAAATGTTGTTTACTAAAATTACCATCTTTCTTTAACAGAAAGTAAAATATAACATTCATCTTAAATTTTCTTTTAATAAATGACATAAAAATTTAATATAATTTTTAAATGGGACCGACTAATTGACTAAATATATTATATATAAATTTTTTTAGTGATGACCGATTCAATACATAAAATATTTTTCATGGTGACCGACTCAATATATATAATTTTTTTTTACCGAATTACATGAATTATCAGCACTTCTAGACAAAAAATCTGTAGCGACCGAGGTTGCTACGGGCACTGTATAAGCTCCGCCCTTGCGTTTGTACACAAAATTTCTCATAAGCATGAATGTGTTAATAACCGTATGAGAAGCAAATAAGAAGTGTAATACTCCTTCATGTAAAACATATAAAAATTGAAAAATAATGATTTATTTCAATCTTTTAATTATTATATTGATTTTATCACCTCTTCTCATTTCTTCTCGATTCTTTTTAATAAAAATTACATTTTAACAATCCTAATTTTCACATGTTGGCCGCTAAAAATTTCAGTTAAGAATATTTTTGTCATCCGTATCAACTTTCTAATTATTTTCTCTCAACAGTCCGTCATTAAAATTATTTAAATTCATTTGATTTCCGTTTAAATATTGTGGATTTCAAGCTTGGACCGAAGGTAGACGATGAATAGAACTCATGGGAAAGCATTTCAGTTCTCAGATTTGTGGTGAATCGAAGCAAATGATATATGAATTGGGGATGGAATTGAATTGGTAAAAGTTCTAATTCACCTTTTGTTTCGATCCACACACAAAATTAAGAATTGAAATGAGTTCATCTACATGTCTACATCTGGTCCAAGCAAGAAACCCACAATCTTTTAACAGAAATATTCAAATGGAGTTAAATAATTTTAACGGCGGACTGTTGAGAGAAATTTTTTTTAATTTTTTTTGGGTTTAATTTGTTTATTATTTAAAGGCAAGGGTGTTATTGTCAATTCACACCCACTTAACGAAAAATTCTAACGGCAGTTAGTGTCAGGGACGAAAGATGTTACGATTTGTCAAACATTTGGGACAGTAGCCGTAATTTTTTAAACCTAGGGACGAAATGTGAAATTCATGCAAAACACAAGGACGCTTTCTAGGAGTTCCTTTTCATCGTTCACCACTGGTCCAAACAATAAACTCATAAACTTTTAACAGAAATCAAACGTACCATTAACAAGAATATTCTAAGTTTGGAATTATTAGTGGCCGAAAAATTAAGATTATTAAAATTCAATTTTCCTTTTTTTTCAAAGCTCTATAAGATTGTTTCATATGTACAAATAAATATATAATGTGAGTGCATACATGCACTTTGAAAATGTATGTATTATAAATAATACAAGAATTAAAACGGCTCACACTCATTGGTAGGATCTAGAAAGGATTAAGAACATGACGTATACGAGATTTAAAATTTTATAGTTAAAAAGATATTTTGGTTCATCCTATTACAATCCTTATATTGTTGTTCTCATTATTTCGTTGTTTTAATTCAAATTATGTTGCGTTAATCAACTACAATCCTTATATATATAGTTCAATGCTGCTTTGTACATCTTTGAAGAACACAAATTTATGTGTTATATTATTCAAACTCTATATCGATCGGTCGAAATAGATTAGATTAATGAATATTGTTTGTTACTTTTATTAGGAAGTAGGAACACTTTGTCGTTTAACTTTTGGGCATGATGTTTTTACTAAATGGATATAAATAAAAGAGAAGTTATACTTGGACGGCCTAGAAAATGTTTTAATATTGTAATAGTTTTAGTAAAAACTTTGAACGTAGATTTAATGCTAATGATACTTAACTAACTTAAGTTTGTTGTTCTAAAAAATCAGAGTATAAATTAGTTATAAACCTTTTAAATTTTGGTAGAAAATAAATATAAATTTACAAAAAGAAGATATATTGAACCTTAATAATCCAAACTTTTATTCATTGCTTGATAATAGCTCATATGGATAACTTAACCAACAACAAGCATAATCATTATAGATTTACATTTTTCTTAACGGCTACTTCATTAAGAGCAAAAACCTCCTAGCAAGAAACTAAGAGGGAAAGAACAAAACAAACATTACATACGAAAGCGACACCAATCCTCCCAAGACACCGTCTACCCTTTACATCTATTAACCACCCAAAGAAAACTTAAGCACTTGATCTTGGAAAGCATATGCCCCAAAGACGGTTGTTTGACCTTGAAAACAACATCATTGTGTTCCTTCAATATAACCCAACAACCGTTAAAATAATCGCATGGATAACATCTCTCTTCTTTTGCTCCACTCTCATCAAGTCCGCCGCCGTCAAAAGATCCTCAATCAAAAAGGCATACACATGGGGAATGTTGCACCAGCTCGAAACCATATTCCAAATTACACTTAGATTTCTATTTAATTTCACACACAAAGGAAGGTATACTTATCCAGTTTGCTAAAAACCATTACTGTTAACGAAACATAGTGGAAATCAACTGCAAGTGGATGATGATTATGTTGGT
Organism: Deinandra increscens subsp. villosa; assembly: GCA_039602395.1. Lineage (NCBI taxonomy): Eukaryota > Viridiplantae > Streptophyta > Magnoliopsida > Asterales > Asteraceae > Deinandra > Deinandra increscens. Next base: position 9,960,522 of record JBCNJP010000017.1, read on the forward strand.
AAGATTGTTCTTGACAATAAAAGATAAAAGTTACTGGTTAAATTGACGATATAAATTACTATGGGTCAATATATTTAAAATTAGATTGTTAAAATCTAATTTGCTTAAAAAAGAGAATTGGTTGTGATATGATTGGCAATTTTGATAGAAATTTTAGATGTAATCATGTGATACAAATACTCTTGCAAACAATGATATGAGTTGTGAAATGCTTTAATTATGTCATAGTGTCAAACAAGAGTAAGACCAAGAGTAACTACAAAGTAGTCCAACAATGGTAAGTTTAGATTATCCTATTAGTACACTCAAGTCTCAAACAATGACTTACCTAAATATATAAAAACAATAATTTGTAAAACAAAAAAAAAGGTATATTTTTAAAATAATAAAGACAAAAGAATACCTTGTATCGGTTCGATAGTTTATAAGAACAACTTATAAATTACTTCAAAAATTAAGAATTCCAAAGGGGTAAAATGATCTTTTAAAGAAAGAATAAAATTATCTTTTTAATGAAAACTAAAAAAATAAACAATCTATTTGATGATAAGTGACATTTAATAATTTTATATAACTAAAATAAATAATAAGTCAAATACGATAAACGGTCTTTTATATATATGATACTTTTATATTTATATGATACTTTTTTTGTCTTTGACGTTTTAAGTATTTAATAACAGAAAGCTTGACTTTTTAGAATTAGATAAAAGGGTTCTATTAGGCTATTCGTAATGGTTGAAGGTTTTCAAGCCCCTCCTAAGGGCATTATCCGCCATTTGGCATCCTACGTGGCATATGGGCTTGAAAGCAAAAGAGGTGTAGTGGTTTTCAAGCCCTTCAAGCCCCTTTCAAGCCCCTCAAGCTCTCACAATCTCCTTCCTTCCCGGCGTGAAAGATCTGGCGCCTCCCCCCTGTTTTTCTTCTTTCGCGCCCCACCGTAGTGGGTGGGGGCGTTACTGGGGCGTTATAGGGGCGCGAAAGGGGTTTTCAAGCCCCTTTCAAGCCCCATTACGGATAGCCTTAAAATGACCAAAGTTGACCAAGATTTTGCTTAAATGATCATAATACTTTAAACTTCTTAAAAATGATTAACTTTTTTGTCGTTGACTACCAAATGATCAATTTTTTACCGTTGACTACCTTTTTGCCGGTTAAAGGTTAATTTTTTTTTTTTAACAGCAAGCAAGTTATTATTAAACACCAAGGAAAAAAAAAAAGGGAACAGGGCATGCCACCAGCAAGCAGCTGGACAGCAGCCCCCCCCCCCCCCCCCCCCCCCACCAAACACCACCAATTACATGGATAAGAACTTAGCCCCTATAACATTTTTGGATCTATGTTTTAACCATAAAGCGCATCTGCTTTTAATTTCTTTCAGAATTCCGGCTAACGTTGGCGGTTTATTATTGAACACAACCTCATTTCTTGACCTCCAGAGCACCCAGCAGGTAGTATAGATCACAACTTGAACCGCCCTACCCTCATCTTGTCCCAATCGAAGCCCATCGTGGAAAGAACACAAGTCTCTAATCGAGAAGGCGAAAATTTGCGGAATATGGCACCAGGCAGCCACCTCACACCACACCATGGCAGCCCACTCACAGGAAATGAGCGTGTGACCCACAGATTCTTCAATTTCCTTGCATAAGGGACAAAGACCCGACCCCAACACCACACCCCTTCTGGCAAGATTATCATAAGTCGCGATACGGTCCAAGAGAGCCCTCCACATAAAGACGTTTATCTTATTTGGCGCCAACCTGTTCCAATCAAGAACGAACTCCGAACTACATACCTGCTCGTGGAACTTCTCCTTGAGGGTTTTGACAGAGAAAGTGACCTGAACCCAGGGGCGCCGAGAGCCTGAAGACCTGGAGAAGGTCAATTCTGTTTTTTAAGAAAGCCCCATTTAGCCTGGATATGTTACGCCACACCCCGCTAAAGGAAGATTTACAAGGAATCAGAGATTGACCCCTCGGCATCCCATGAATACCAACGATGGCGCACCTCCAGAGGCTGTGTGGTTCAACCCAGAATCTCCACCACCACCTCGCAAGGGAGCACAGGTTGATGGTTTCCAGCGGCTCCAAACCCAAACCCCCCGACGACTTAGGGGTTGTCACCTTCTCCCACCCCACCCAGTTAATTTTCCTTTTATCCCTCGCCCCTTCCCACAGAAACTCCCTCCTTAATCTCTCCAATTTATCAATAACTTTCACAGGAGCCTTAAAGAGGGAAAAATAATAAGTTGGGATGCTCTCCATGACGGATTTCAGAAGGGTGATACGACCCCCTATCGACAGCCTATCCGCCTTCCACAACGACAATCTTTTCTCAAAAACCTCAACGACCGGAGCCCAAGCGTTAAATCTGTTCATATTAGCACCAATCAAGATCCCTAGGTGCTTAAAAGGGAGGGTTCCATGCGTACACTGCAGGAAATCTGCAGCCTCCTTTCCTTCTTCTAACCCCACATTGATACCAAAGAACTGACATTTAGCCAAATTAACTCTCATCCCAGACACCAAATGGAAACAGCGCAGCAGCCTCTTCAAGTACATTTTCTTTCCGTCGACTACCTTTTCTGCCGGCTAATTTAGCCACTGACTACCTTTTTTGCCAGCTAATTTAGCCGTTTACTACCTTTTTTTACCGTCAAATACATGCAATGTCAAATTAGTGGCTAGAGAGTGAAAGCAAGAGTTGATGTTTTAGCCGGTTCAAGGAAGATTTTTACCGGATGGTCTGAGATGTCACCAAAATATTGGTTGGATCATTTGAAAAAGGCAAAACTAAGTGGATCATTTGAACAAAATCTTATCAACTTTTTATCATTTTATCATTTTAGTAAAAAAACAATTAGATAAAACAGAAGGGTCTACTCGAAAGCAAAAGGTTCCAAATGTCCCTGGAGCCACCAAAGGTTCCAAATGCTCCTAGAAATTATCTCCAAATGTTCCTGGAACCAGATGCTCCTGGAAATTATCTCCAAATGTTTCTAGAAATTATTACATCGTTTACGAGAAAGACAAAAGTAGAATTGTAATTATGATTGTAACGGCAACAAAAAGCCAGATTTTAAAATCCCAAATAAATATTTAAAACTAAAAGTAAAAAGCATTCACCTAATTTTTTATTTCTTAACACTCAAAACAACACATTAATGGTCTACAACTGTTAAAACACCAACAAAGCTTCAATAGTCATTGGCTGCATTTGGATTTCTCATGCCACGCCCCCTCCCACCATACCCACCATATCCTCCTCCTCTTCCATAGTAACCACCGCCTCGAGACCGCCCTCCACGGTAGGGGCCACGACCACCCCTACCGCCCCCTCTGTACCTGGAAAATTCTCCAAATGTCTGCAGCAGATCACCATAACATGTCAGTATTTGTAAACAAGAGACTAGAAGTGACACAACCCATATATTTAGTTGTATCGAACAAGATTTCCTAATCGCGCATTGCCACGGGGATAACGTTGGTACATAAAACCCTTATTGTATAACGGGACGTAAAGAAAATGAAAATATAAAAAAAGGGTAACGATCAAAACACTTCAAACAAAAAACTATGTTACACGATTGTAAATAAGGAAATATGTGTACCTATTACATTACCAAAAAACACCAACTCATGTCCCAAGCTCAGACGACTCAATCACAAATAGAAAAAGACTACACTACAACGTTAAAATTAGAAACTGAACGTTCAAAGTGTTGAACTTATTACCTAAAAGTTATGTTATACGACTGTACCCGTTACACCACAAACTTAGTTAGGTGCTAACCTCGTCACGTATGGATATTAAAAAAAATAATAAAAAAACAAATGGTAAAATGGTAAAAATAAGCCAATGGCATAGTGGTAAATATGGCAAATGGCATAATGGAGGTAAATATGGCAAAATGGAGGGGCAAAATAGTAATTGAAATTACCAAAGTTGGTAATTGTACATAGAAAGGTAATACATAAATCCAAAGCCAAACACGTTTAAGATCATGGAAACCCTGAACACGACATGTTTAACCTATCTATCTAAATGAATCAAACAGGTTGGCAGATTGGAAACACATTGTAATGAACGGGTTAGACTGGCTGACGGGTTGATCTGTTTAGTTAAATGGGTTAACAGGGCGACATGTTTGATTAAACAGGTTAAATATGTCAACCTAAAAACCCAAAACTTTATGAATATTTTTTTACCATTTTTGGAGTCTACTGAAATTGCCATCCCTAAAAAAACTTACCATCAAAGAACTTAATAATCTGGAGTCTTACCTCTGTATCTAGTTTCATCTGTTCTGAGAATCTGGTTCGTCCATAATTTGACTGACGATCAGAAGTGTTGCTTGATAAAGAATCAAAAAAGTCGTCTTTACTGTAAACAGGCTGTAGATAATTGCAGGGTAGATTATCAAGCAGATCTGACATAATGAATTAATTTACAATAATGATGATGGTCAAACAAATCACCTTAGCATCAACTTTGGGTAACTCAGGATCATTTTCATCTTCTAATTCATACTCATCGGTAGCATTTTCATCTTTTTCCATTGAACCGGGCCTGTTGTTTTTTCCCAAAGTACCCCACACTTCATCCTTGTTGAATTTCTCATTCATTGCATTAAAATCAAACTCCTCAGTAAATTTCATCACTGGTTGTGATCCCTGAATAATTTAATAAAACGCTTAAATCTTACAGAAAAAATAATTATCTTGTTGATGTCAAGTTGGAAATAACGTTACCCTAGATCCTCTGCCTCTTTCACGCCCTCTGTAACTGTAATTTTGGCGATTCTGGTAAGCAGCTCCATTTGGCTAAAGAAAAACAATAAAAATAACAGAAAAAATAAAGTATTAGAGAAAATATAAAATTTTAAGCAAGTAAACCAATTCATTTATTATTGTATCTTTACAAAATCATAATTAAAGAGATAAATATAAAGGTACCTTTTGAGCAATTTGTGTTTGAGTTGGTAGTGGCAAAATCGGAGGCTGGGCATCTCTTGGCACGGGAACTGGCACTTCTGGTGGGGAGGGAACGGGTGCTTCTGTTGGCACTGATGATGGTCGTGACACTTGAAGCACTTCCACATCATTCTGAACAGCTGGTGGAGATTGGGCTGAAACAACAGCACCTGGTGCAGACTGCAGCAGCTGCCCTGGAGTTAGAAGTGATGGTGTGGACGATCCAGTAGGGGCCAACGGTGCACTACCGATAGATGATAATGGCTGGGATGTGTAAGGAAATCTTGCACCAGAAAGCGCATTAGGCATAACAGGAGGTATGGCTACATTAACATCAGTAGTAGTAACAGAAGTAGACTGTGGTTGCAAGCTACCACTTGGTGGCATAGTTGGGAAAGAAGGCAGTGTGGATCCCAGTAAAGAGTTAGATGTTAAGGTAGCTGAGCTGGCAGATGTATTTGTTGGTCCAGCCGACAAGGAAGCATTAAAACTAGGGTACTGCTGCATAGGTTGCTGTAATGAAGGTGGCATTCCTAGCCCCTGTGGTGGTGGAGGCAATGATTGTTGAAGTGCATTTGGTGGAGCATAGTACCCTGGCCAATACATAGGAGGCATTGCAAGCCCACTACTGTTTGTAATTGGAGGAGCTAGCGATGGACCCCACGACCCAACATTTCCACCAGGATGATATAAAGGTGGACCACCTTGAAAAGTTGGCCCGGGTTGACCCAGATGTGGGTTATAGGTACCAGGAGTAGACGAAGGGTCACTAGCAACATCAGATAAGGTTGAAGATTGTGTAGGTGGCCGAGGATAATGAGACTGCATGAAATTGAGGGTTCTATTAAGACACAATCAAAATAATGTTGCAAATATATTGATGATTCGAAAATTACCTGAATTATGGCAGGATCACTGTTTATGGGCTGTGTGGGTTGAACAGGCTGAGATGATTTCACCTGAAGATCCTGCGAAAGAGGAAAGTAATTTTAAGTTTTAACACATTCTTTGTCTAGAAGTCAAAATATACAGCAAGAAATATTAAGTATTATATAAATTGTTTTAGAAAGGTTGAAGAATGGTATGATGAGCATTTGATTGCTCGGTTCATGGTTCAACAAATTAGCATAGTTATTTTCATTTCAGGTTATAAAGTAACAACTAAAGTATATATCAAGAGTCATACAAAACGACACATGCAACACCACACGGTATATGAGATGGAGAAGAAAAGAGAAAAAAGTTCATAAGAGTACAATGCTAAATTATCTCTTTAAAAAAAGTTCCAAAAAATGTTTATTTTCCTTGCAGCTCGTGTATCTCCTAAATTAACTAATGAAGGGCCCATATGATCATATTTGGTATACATAAGCAACAATAACACTTGAATGTTTATTTAACTACAATCCATCTAACTTAGCCATACATTAACATCACTTAATTCCAACCTCTGGTGTTACCATAGGAGTCAAATTCTATAGCCGCATACCCAAGACAAAAAAAAGCGCAATAGTAAGAGCAATCCCGTGGAGTAATCATGATATATGCCCTCCAAAACACAAACAAGCAAGTAAAGAGATGAAAGTCTGTCAAACATCTTCCAATTTAGGTACCTTGATATCACTTCCGCGAAATAATATGTACTCATAAACCTTGTCACTAGGCATGACTTGTGGACCATCTTTTTTTCGTCCTTCAGTTCCATATGATCTTACTGCAGAATTTCAGCAATAAATTAATAACTCAATAATTCGCATGTTTGGAGTGAATGATTTACATGTAAGACAAGAGAACCTGTCTAGCAGTAGCATAACTAGCCAACCACATAATGCAGACACGCATAAGGTCGCTATAGTAAGTTTGGTTTCACTACTTATACATATACTGTTAATCTTGATGCTTAGTTGTCTTGCAACGTAGTATCTTATCTTTTTGTGACCAAACATTCTGTCCATAAGTGGTTCATTTCATTTTAACAAAATATTTATTAATGTGAATATACAAATCTTCAAAATTTTGATATGATGTTTATATGATACAATCATACAATTACTATTCTAGTCAAAAGATTGGGAAATTATGTTCAAGATGAGATAAGTTAACCAGTGTAACACGAGTTTAGAAAGGTTTATCTGATAACTGAAATACACTTAACTTTCTATGTTAATTTAATATAGTTAATAAGCACTAAGCAGTGATTGATGATGCTTAATTCGTAGGTGCTAATTAAGAAGCCTTAACTGAAGATACTGGTGAAGGATGGTTAAAATCCTAAGTGACTGCATTAAGCAGGATCTTTTTTCTTTAAATTTCAAACACACACTCCATGCTTATGGTAAGCCTATAATCCACATCAATCACCCAATCTTTGCTGAAGTTGGTTTAAAAAGAAAGAGCCATACTCTTAACTACTTGTCCATACATACAATGATTCTATTCTGCATTTCGGCCTTCTAAATCATTACAGTTGCACTTGAAATTCTCAGTTTTATTGAGACACGCATGATCTAATATATTCTCAATATATGTCAAGTTCTCAACCTATAGATTCACATGAAAGTATTGCCTAGTATCCACCAAAACAATATCCAAGGTGAAAAATGTACTCTGTGATACGTGAACGTCAATTTTGTACTTCTTTACAAAAACACATCCATAACCAAAAAGATAAGAACTCAAGAAAAAGATCATAGGTAATCCTTTGGTGATATAAAAATCATACTATCATGACAACTGACATGGCATATTTCAGCCTCATTCATACTCATCTTTTACACAATCACAAACAACTGCAAACAATTCCATATGCACGGCACACATATACTTACCTTATAGATGGTCAGAGAACGAATGAGCCTACAGCTATCATATGAACAAAAAATCTAATGAAATATTGACTCGGAAAAGATCTCAATGATCAAAAGTGAAGTTTATTAATTGAAGTGGATAAATTTCATTAGACATAGACAAAGAGTTAACCAAGAGATCATAAGAAATCCACCCAAACATGCTAATAATATCAATAATTCCAAAAAAAAAAAAAAACAAAAACATAGTTTACTTCCAGGAATGTCTAAAATCTCTGAAGTTTACTTCCAGGAATGTCAAAAATCTTACTAATTGTGATATCATTCCAAGACAGAAAACAAGAATCCAAGTAGGATCCAATTGCTTTATTTAGTTTTGAATATACACCAAATCCAAAACTAGTGTAGCAACCACTTATGCTTCTTCGAACAAACTACCTTCATATCTCAGAATATCATTTTATACAATCAAAACAACATAAGCGTGTGAGCATACGAATCATATTAGATTGCAAAATTTCACTTCTACTGTTAAATAGTTGAACTTAGCGTTATAAATCCTAGAAAACAGAAACCAAAAATTACGAATCGGAAACACAAACAACTTTCGAGAAATAAGCCTGAATTAAAACAGATTACCGTTAGTCAATCCTATCGAGGATTCCTCGGTGTTGATATTATACAAAATGCCCTCATATCTGATTTCGCTCTTGGAAGTCAAGCTAATTAAGCTTCCAATGTACGAATCGACCGATGAACTTGAAGATCTAGAACCTTCAGTCGCCATAGTCCCTTTAAACTCCACTACCTAGCGAGGTTACGAAGGAGATTGTGAGATCTTGCTGAATTGATTGAATTAGCTCTTTGTTTCTGCGATGTAGGACGATTTAGGGTTTGTATCAGCTCTCAATTGTTCGTTCAGAAACTCAATTTGGGGATTTCGAAACCCTAATTCAAATAACCATCGAGATATGGTAATGCAATAGTCATAGCGGAGGGATGGAGAGTGAGTGGAGACCCTAATTACACAATTGATCCCTTAACTTTAAAAAGTTAATAATTTTAACCTTTAGGGTTAAGAATAGGGGTAGATTAAGCAACATTAGTTGGAATAATTGGTGTACTTTTTTTTTTTTTTTTGAACGGCTAAACTATTACAAACTCCTATTCTAACACCATAAATCACCAAATAACTGTTATGTTAATGCCTGGGTTTGAACCCAGGACCTCCAGGTAAGCAAAGCCTTACCACCTCCCCCTTGACCACTAGGACAAGGGTTCATTGGCAATAATTGGTGTACTTTTAATTTTAGTTTTCCTAATGTACTTTTAGTGTCTTGCTAGTTTTTTGTTTTGAATGGCTGTTTAAAAATTTAAATAAATAAAAAGTAAATAAATAAAATAATTTAACTATAATTACACAAACATACTAAAATTTTGAAGCGTTCAAAATGGGTCAAATATGTTAAAATTTTAGACCAACTAAAACGATTAGAATACGTCAATATGGACAAATCAAAATGGATCTGGAAAATGATAAAGGTATAAAAGTATTGCATTAAAATTTCATTTTTAGGAATAAAATTCCCTCAAGATGTAGCATGTTAGTTTTCAAAATAACAATATAAACAAAGGTCATGTTGTAATGAATATTTATGTGATTGGCCACATGATAGCCTCTGTTAATCTTTTTTGTTTAACGTCTTTACATAACCATTTTGTATTTATATTGTTTTACGATTATATATCTTGTTTAACATTATTGCACAGTTATAATGTATTTACGTTTTATTTACTTTATGGTTTAGAAATATAATTATTTTGTTTGTATTATATCCGTCGCAACACGTAAACTATTATTCTATAAAATCTAGTTACTACTTACCACTAATACCCATATATGTGTGCTTTATAAAAGCCTACTAGTAATATATAGTTACTTGCAAACTTTTATATAGAATTAATTGAATAACACTTAATTTATGTGGATAAAACTCTGTGGCAAGGATGTTGTCAGAATCACAAGCAAACAACGACAACGACAGTAATATGTTTGTGTAAGACCCCCAATCTCATTTAACCGAATTAGACGTCATTCAAAAATCAGAGTTAGAAAATTTCACTTCTTGTTAAGGGTTCCATCCATTATTAGCCAATATTTACGCAAATAGGAGTTTAACACCTTCAGCTTCATCTTAACAAGCTTACATAACGTTCACTGTAACAAAACATGACACAACGTTCCTAAAATGCTAGGAGTTCGGTTCCACAACGCCATGATTCGATCTTGACCCACCTACTAGTGTTTACCTGCCAAAAACATTAGTAACACATTAATATTGATGGCACACATCAGCTATCACCACCAGACATCGATCAAAAACAAGAAACAAAAGAAAAAGCCTCGGACAGGTGCTCCAAGCGTATCGCTTGGAGATCCTGATAGAGCATGCGATACGCCTGGAGCCTGCTTTCCAGGGATCCAGGCAATTTTTCCCAGACTTAACCATTTTTCCTGCATTTTCACCTCCCCTCAATTCCATGTATATCAGCCCTCCCATTGATGACTTTAACACACTTTTACCTGCATTTTGAAAGCTTTACACCATTGACACCATTTCCTATCAAATTCACATGTCGGGTAACGTTAACACCCTACCCGACCCGTTTGACCCGCTAAGGCATTACCCATAAAATTAGTTCATTATATCTACTTCCAGCTACTATTTTTCCTTCATAATTTAACCTTGGCACATTGGCAATGTACCAAGCCGCTTGACTTTTTCCCGTTGGAATAGTTTGAGGGCTAATACCACCATAGAACCTCATTTTGCCACAACCATTCCGCTTAACCCAAAAGGGTCACTTTCATCATACCCCATCGTGATCATATGACATGATCAATTCAGCAATTGACTCCAATGGTGTATAATCATACAAACACCATCTAATACCGCATTACCTTCAAATCACAATCACATTCAATAGCGTTAATCAACCAATCACTACGTGTTACATTACTACATTAAGTACATAATTCACAACATACCAAACAGTCACATTACAACTTTTAGTATATCACACAAGATGATATACATTCATCTTTACCCAAACGAGTCACATTGTAATGCTCCACATAAACACACACTCTAATTCATCATATTTACCCTCACATCGATCATTAAATATATTCCCCTTATACACATACCTTCATTTAACATACTTCATATATATATAACACAATCATAACCCAAATAGGTCATATTACTCAACCACATAACATCATTCCATAATATGGCTTCAATTTCTATTTGCACGAAGGGTTACATAACAAGTTAGAAAGCGTGAATAATTCATTCCAACCTGTTTGACTCGTTAGCCCCAGCTATAAAATTTCTCCTTTATACTGCTCGTAACCATGACATTTCCATCTTACACATTGCCCTTGGCACAAATACGATTGTACCAATATCGCTTAATCATTCAAAGAAGCATTCTAGGATCATGATCACTCGTGAATCTCTAAACATGCCCAAGTTTTACACTATGGACCTTCACTTACTTCCAGACCCAATCGGGTCAGAATCCACCCATCTCATAACAATCACGTATATACTTTCATCTTTAACATTTCATTTTCTATAATAGCAGCTAATAAAAGATAAATTAGGATTACTCACATCCCTTATAGAAATCAAATTTACCGCTACATGTTACCTTTAGGATTTTTCCTTGCCTTCACGTCGTTGACCCGAGCTTCCTCTCGCTTCACCTATCATCATTCATGGCTTAGTATACCATTACACATTCATAATTTACATAATCCACAAACCAACACTCAATCAAGCTCGTGAATTCAGCATATACAACTTATCATTCTCATTTAAGCATTTCATCGAGCACCTAGTGTGCACACATTGTTTTCTTCTTGATAAATAGCCTACACATTTCCATTCCATCCATTTTTTTCATCATAATTTATCAAGTTTCAGCTTTTGCACTAGATTAAACACTTTTATCAAGTCTATTAGCATACATGAAGCCAAATTAACCAACCCAAACCATCCATTCTCCATGTATGTCAATTTCTATAAGGTGGGGTTTAAACCCACCATAATTTCTACTTGTCACACACAAAATCAGTCATGCAAGGTAGGATTTAGCTTCATCTAGCCTCAATAACACATAACAATTCAGATTTCAACACCAATTTAACCTCTAGATGAAACCCATAAAATCACCCTATCATAAAAACACTTACTTGACAAGAATTACCAAGATCTAAGATGGAAATCGTGATGTAGGAAGCCTCTCAAGCCTGAATTCGACTTCCCTTGCTAAAACCTCCAACACACAAGCTTTAATTTAAGATTTCTCCTCAAGAACTAGGTCTTCACCCTCCACTCTCTCTCTCTGTGTCGCGTTCTACAGGTCTGGGGAATACCCAGACTTGTTTATATCCTCTATTTACTGCTTTGGTCCCTCAAGGTTCTATCTTTTATAAAAATTCATCCAAATTTCTAATTTACATCTTAAGTCCTCCCACATTTCTCTAGTTAACCATCTATAGATAAAGTTAACTTAACAACTAGGAATCCCCATTACACAACCCGGTTAAATATCTTAATCTGCTTATTCAACCCACAACTCAAATTTACACATAAATAAACAATACACTCAAATCATTATGAAATTCGGGATGTTACAAATCCACCCCCCTTAAAGGGATTTTCGTCCCCGAAACTTATCCCCAATCTCCACACTTGTGGAACTACTCCCATTTAACGCTACCCTTTGTTTTACTTCAACTTGGTCCTCTTCAAGCTTATTCGTATTGCCTGCGAGACACTTCGCCGTTTAGTAATGATAGTTTACAACTCACCATTATAATCCTACTCCTTACCATTCATCCGCATACATCATCTATTCCACTTTCAAATTGGCAACCTAATCCGCAACTTTCCACGAGTATGACGACGGTCATGACACTCGTCAACTCATACACCTCACTCCTCCTTCCACTCTTAAATCATGCTTCACATCTTGACTGACTTGTATGCCCCAAGTCATAGACTACTAATACATTGCATCCACTCGCCTACTCGAACTGCACAAGTGGTCGTCTCCACTTTGTATCTGCAACATCAATTCCCTTGCTGCTTATTACAAATAAATGCTCAGTAGAAATTACATACCCTCCTTTTACCTTGAAAATGCGTGAGCATCGGATCGTCTACTCGATCTAGCTAATCGGACATCGAAACGTAATTAACCGATTGTTTTTATTGATCAAACGAGAACAATTACAATCAGAAAACACTCAGAAACAGACTCAAAGAAACACACTCAGAAACACACACTTAGGAGATCTTGCACGCTCAGAACTACTAAACACAAAGACCAAACAACTATTTATACCCGACTGGCCGAACTCCCTCCGAACCTCAGGATCGGCCGGTCCGAACTTCAGGTTCGGACCAGGTTCGGCCAACCCTAAATTGGCTTGAACTTGGTCTTCATTTGATACTTCACACGACGCACATTTCATGTATCAACAAACTCCCCCTCGTCGTGTGCAGTATCTCCTCTAATTTCTTCAACATCATCAAAACTGTATCTTCAATCAAGCTCCCCCTCAAGTTAAGATCTTGTTCGTTCAATGAGATGAAACTTCGAACAAACTCTTCCTCAACTCGATCGTAGCTCAAACTTGAATACTTGATGACATTCTGTTTAACTATGGTCTTTATCAACAAGCTTCAGAAGACTTGAAGTTGTGATCACTTGCACTACAGCATCCTGCATCAAACTTAAATAATCTTGGCGCAAAACGTCTCTTTGAGACTCCAAGATATGATTTTTGAAAATAGATTTTATATCACATGTTGATCAGATCGAAAATAAAGCAGAAACAAAATCTTTTTGGCTTTTTGAAAGTTTATATTAAAACACACTAAAAATCTTTTTGTACTTTTCTTGATATGAAATGAAATTGCAATACAAAATCAGACACTATTTTTGGTATGAGAAAGATCACTATATGGGATCATATTGATCATAACGCACTGAACTACACTTCAATTTCAATTAATTGAAACACACAAGTCATGCCGACTGCTGGTATAATTTGTCCATCTTAAGCTCAAACAGAATCATACTTATAACATCTGGATATGTTAAGGTATTGATTAGAATTACATTGACCAGTGTACCCCATACTATCAGACATATTCTGACATTTTCTGTTTTTCTTTCTTTTCCTTTTGTGTGATTGCATTTGTGAATTTTCACATTGCATACTATTTTTCATGATACAGTCAACTGTGTTCCATGCAAAAAGAAATAAGAACGTTAAATCGTCTACCTTAAGGTCGATCTTTCGATACGCAGATAAGGCCTCGGATTTAACAAAATAAAGAAAATAAAACAAGTTGAAGTTGTATAACTCAACAACAATCAGGTCGGTACTCCCGTACACGCAAAGAAAGTCCGATGAGTTATACGAAACACCAAAGAAAATAAAGCAGAACGTCAAACGTACAACAATCAGGTCGGTCTTTCGACACGCAGAGAAAGTCCGATCGTTTGACAAAATAAAGAAAATCAAACAAGTTTAAATCTTTGCAAAATGAACACATGTGTACACAGTGACTTCTCATTACTCTTTTCACACTTATTTTTCTTTGTGTGTCATGAAATACGCATCAAGATGTTATCCACATGGTCAAGCATTAGTATTTAGTGTATATCACATCTGAATACTTTCTGATTTGTCGAGCCTACCAAGCACATCAAACAATGATCTTATGGCTCTTTCATCTACTCTATCCATGAGTCAGATACGTATGCCAATGTACCATCATTTCCCAATGATCAATTTCTCACAATTTTTATATTGTGCATGTATTCACCTTCCTTCCTTATATATTGTGCATGTATTCACCTTCTCCCCATACCATGCATTCTCTCAATTACTCCCCCTTACTTACAATTCTCCCCCTTAAAATGAAAACTCTATTTTTGGATTTTCATTTTACACAAAAACAAGACTCTATTTTTGGCTTTTTGGAGAAAAACTTGTAAACAAACAAAAGTGATCAATCAACACGGATATGTAGCAGATTTTAGAATTCAGAAAATTTGCATATGAGAAAAATTTGCCATAAAATTTAAATTAAGCAGAATACTCCTCCATCAACAACTTTTCAATCGTCGATAGGCCTTCTAGAAGTACCTGCACACTGGTCAAACTGATTAGTTCACAAATGACCCGAAGCGAATCGCTTCTGGTCGACCAGTGTCCTGATTTTGCTTTGAAACCACCTTAGGTTTCCATTCTTGGTGTTTTGGTAATTCAATTTTTGACGAAGTAGTCACAGGTGACTGTGATGATGAACCTACATGTGGATTCTTTGAAAATTTTGGAACAAAACAATTTTGTTTGTGAAAGAATGTAGGTTCAACTTCATCAAAAACTCTGCCTTGTTCATCAAAGAACTTAGGTTGGGCAGGTTTACCAAAAACAGATTTCTTATGAAATCTTTGTGATGAATCAGCAGGTGAGGGACAATCTTTTGCCATATGCCCTGGGCGACGACAAATATAACAAATCCTTGTCATTTTATCCCATCTTTGATGTACCTGCGAAGAACACACATGAATATCCCTAACATGATCAGAATGAGAATCATATACCTGATGACGATGATCATGTACCCATTTAGAAGTAGGGCTCAGAGATGGAGAACATGAAGAAGAAATGTTTGCTTTCACAAAGACCTCAGCAATTTTCCGAGCATCAACACAATGAAGTGGAAATTCTTTATCTGAAAATAATTGATCCGAACCCTTGAGTTTGTAAAAACGTTCGGATTGAATTTTATCAGCTTGAAAAACTTCCTTCTTCACTTGTTTCATCTTTAATTTCTTCAAATCTTTGGATGAAGATGCCTGAACCTCCACAGTGATATCCTTCTTCTCATGAAAACCCAAACCAACATTCTTACCAGATCCTTTCACCTCCGATGTAGAATGACCATTCTTGGCTAATCTTGTGAATTCAGCTTTCACATCAGGAAGTTTCTTTTGATCATAGAAAATTGACTCATCAATTTCAGGTGGAAACTGACTCTTGTCACTTGAAGTAGCCGATTTCTCATTTTCAGCAGACGACGATCCTGACACAAACTTTGGTGCTGGAGAAATAACAAATTTCAAAACCTTTTTCTTGTTCTTCTTGTTTTTCTTCTTCTTGACAACTTTTGCTTCTTCAGAAGTAGCAGATGAAGTCTTTGAATAGTCAACATCCTCAATATGTTCTTTCACTTCTTTGAAGGCTTCCTTGATATGAGCAGGAGGTGATGCAGTTTTATCAAACATTCTTTCAAAATTTGCATCATTTGCTAAGAAGCTTGTGAAAACTTGAGAATTTGAAACATTGTTAAGAAGTCTTTTAGCATCAAGAACTTGAATCTTGAGATCAGAAATTTGCTGTTGAGCTTCTGCAAATTCCTTTTCTTTAGCAATCAAACGCTTGGCAACTTTGTGAGTTTCAAATTTTTGTAAGCGAAGATTATCAAGACCTTCATGTAACTCCTTCTTCAGTTTATCCTCATTTCTCTTTTGAATTTCCAGATTGGCAGTTTGAACCTTGTTAACTCTAGCCAACTCCCGCTTATCATCTAATAACTTTTCCATATCAACTTGATATGCTTTGATTTTAGCATCAGATTCTTCAATACTCTTAGTAAGCAAATCAAGCTTAATTTTAGATTTATCAAACAAAGTTTGAAAATCATTTGCAGCATCTTCTGCCTCTTCCTTCCATTTCTTCACTTCGTTCATCAATTCATCCTTTTCTTCACAAATGTCAGCTTTTGAAGTTTCAACATTCTTCTTATCTTGCTTCAAAACATCTATAACTTCTTTCAACATTTTGATCTCAGTAACCAGACCCTCATTCTTCAAAACCAACTCTGTTCCATGTTCTTTAGAAATTTTCAAATCAGAATTAATCACATCAAATGCCTCGGACAATTGTTGAACCTTCTTCATCAACAAAGCATTTTCCTTCATTAGACTTTCCAAGTTTTCAGCAGATTCATATGAACTTGGAATTGAACTAGTATCAGAACTAGTGTCCGAACAATAATCTTCTTGTAAATCATGAGTAACTATTAAGGCTGATGAATCATATCCAAATTGTTTACCCCAATCAATAGCACCATCTTTTTGAACTGTCAAAGCTGTTGTCTTGCCTGTGGTACTTGTAGATGGTTGAGTAAAACCAGGTTTGGATGATTGTGGAGTAGCAGATTTCTGTTGACATTCTTTGGCAAAATGTCCAAGTTGTTGACAGTTATAACACTTTAACTTTGACTTGTCGAAACCCAACTTGTCACCAGAAATTCGTCTTCCATGTTTCTTGAAAAACCTCTTTGACCGTTGACATAACATAGCATATTGCCACGAAACATCCAATTCAGTCAATTGATCATCATCAAGTTCATCAAGATCTTCACTGGTTAACTTTGCATCAGCAACATTTTTGAGAATCAAACCAAAAGATGATGAAATCAATGCAGAAATCATTTTGGCACAATCCTCCGTTGATTCAACCGAAAAAGCACTTTGAGTTGAAATATTCGGAATTGTGAAATGACAACCTCTTGAAGAATTATTATCAGAATTTCCTGAAGCTCCAGCTAGAAAAGCAACATTTGGTGCAGAATTCAAATTTGGTTTAGCTTTAGCATTTATGCTTGCTGAATTTTCACCATGATACAACTCAGGATGTTGCAAGGTAGCAGTTGATTTCTTTGAATTTAACATTTCCATTTCACGAGCATGAAGCTTTCCAGTAAGCTCATGAAATGTCAACGTTGAGTATTCTTTATCATGAGTGATAAGCAAAACATAATTTTCCCATTTGTCTGGTAATGCTTCCATAATCTTTTCCTTTAACTCTTCATCAGTTTTCTCAATTCCCACAATCTTCAATTCACTAATCAGATGAGATAACCTTGAGACAAGAGCTGTTATATTTTCATTCTCATAATGCTGGAAATTATCAAATTCCTTACTCAAAACCTTCTTTCGACTTTTCTTATACTGATCATTTCCTTCACACCTTGCTGATAAGGCATCCCATAACTGCTTTGACTTCTTACACGTGCTGAATTGATGTAACAGTTCAGTAGGTAAAGCCATGGTAAGATAACCATAAGCTTTTTGTTCAAGTTCATAACTTTTTCTTTCAGCAGCATCAAAATCTTCAATTTCCTTAGACTCTCCATCTTCTTTTGGTTTTTCATACAATTTTCTAATTGGAATCCATAAGTCAATATTATTTGTGCTGATATACGCTGAAAATCGTTTCTTCCAATTCTGATAATCTTCTAATTTCAACAATTTGGGAACTTTCTGACTTGTTCCGATTTCATTGTCATAATTCATCATGGTCTGCATAGCACTTTGCATTGAGGCAAAAGCTTGAAATTCCGACATCGTTGAAAAATTTGAAAAATTAATTCTGATCTGACCGAACTTGTCCGAACCTACTGTACCCTCCGAACTAGTCCGAACTTCACCGAACACCTCCGATCTCTCACCGAACCTTAAACTAACTCCGAACTTCAATACAACTCCGAACCAAGTCCGATCTATCACCGAAATCTCGCCGAACACTTCCGAACTCTCACCGAACTCCTCCGAGTCACCTCCGAACCTCAAGTTCGGAGCGGTTACTCCGAGCTTGCCCAGTAACCTCCGAACCTCGAAGTCATTTTTCGAAAACTCGTGAAAACGGACTGATTTTGACGAAACTCGATATGGTGGATCAGAAAATTCGATAGAAAACGGGTTTAGGAACAATTTTAGCACAAAACACACGTCAGAAATGATCGAAAACACGTAACGAAGCACGAGAAAACTTCAAAAACGTTCAATGATCCGAGAAAAGCAACCACAAATCAGTAGAGTGAACCAGAAAGCTCTGATACCACTTGAAAATGCGTGAGCATCGGATCGTCTACTCGATCTAGCTAATCGGACATCGAAACGTAATTAACCGATTGTTTTTATTGATCAAACGAGAACAATTACAATCAGAAAACACTCAGAAACAGACTCAGAGAAACACACTCAGAAACACACACTTAGGAGATCTTGCACGCTCAGAACTACTAAACACAAAGACCAAACAACTATTTATACCCGACTGGCCGAACTCCCTCCGAACCTCAGGATCGGCCGGTCCGAACTTCAGGTTCGGACCAGGTTCGGCCAACCCTAAATTGGCTTGAACTTGGTCTTCATTTGATACTTCACACGACGCACATTTCATGTATCAACATACCTCCTATTTGTTACCGCAAAATAGATTCTCCTCACACATAACTTTCAACCGTCGTATCTTATATTCGGCTATCACAATCGTAATTGAACATATACATTACCCCACTTTAGTCGTCGCAAGGTGGGGGTTCGCCACTTTCATCTTATCTGCACTATCTTCTACCTAGCTAGTATGGGTATAATTTCACATCTTTACTTCTTCACGTGCTTCATTCCGTATTTCCGCTCACCATGAGAACTCAATCGCTTAGTCTCATACACACCTTATCCGACATGTTCTATACAGGTAGGATTTCACCACTTCTGCATACACATACCATTTGTTATCACAATACGTTTGTTCCACCTATACATACTTACATCAGTTTCCCTACCTGACTTACGTCGCTAAGATTCCATCATTCTAAAAAAATTTCCAACTCAATCCTACATGATTCATACAAGTAAGATTTTATTGTACTTATCATTCACACTCTATAGCGTACATGATTTCATTCATGCAACTTTCCCCTACATACTTCCTTCACACTCACATCTAATAATCATATGCAATAATAGTATTATCACATTCCTTTCTAACAATCGTACACAATCATGTTATCATTATCACATTCCGCTTTACATCATCATTTTATTCCGCTATCAACAATCATGTACAATCATGTTGTTATTAACACATTTCGTTTTATCATTCATATTCAATCACATCATCATTTTATCCTGCTAACAACAGTCATATAATCATGTTTTCATCATCACATTCAGCTTTATCATTCAAAATCAATCACATCTTTAGTTTATTCCGCTAACGACAATCATATACAATCATGTCGTTATTATCACATTTCGCTTTATCAATTATATTCAATCACATCATCAGTTTATTCTGCTAACGACAATCATATACAATCATGTACAACTTTACGTACCGCACATATACACTCACAGCTTTTCAATCGTATTCAGCTTTACCGCATATACACACTCATAACTTTACAATCATGTTCAGCTTTACCGCACATACACACTTACAGCTTTTCAATCGTATTTAGCTTTACCGCATATACACACTCATAACTTTACAATCATGTTCAGCTTTACCGCACATACACACTTACAGCTTTTCAATTGTATTCAGCTTTACCGCATATACACATTCACAGCTTTACAGTCAAATTCAGCTTTACCGCACATACACACTCACAGCTTTACAATCAGATTCAGCTTTACCGCACATACACAATCACAGCTTTACAATTTACAATCATATTCAGCTTTCAATTTAACCACACTAGTGGTCATCACAGCTCATTCATCAATATATAATATTAACAGCATATAATTCATGTAAGGATCACTTACCGGGAAACAAGATCGAGCCTTGAACCGAACACCCTTTCCCATCACGAGCACTTGGTTTGAGTTCAAGTGCCCCCAAGACACTTGAATCCCTCAAACCGTGGCTCTGATACCAAATTGTAAGACCCCAATCCCATTTAACCGAATTAGACGTCATTCAAAAATCAGAGTTAGAAAATTTCACTTCTTGTTAAGGGTTCCATCCATTATTAGCCAATATTTACGCAAATAGGAGTTTAACACCTTCAGCTTCATCTTAACAAGCTTACATAACGTTCACTATAACAAAACATGACACAACGTTCCTAAAATGCTAGGTGTTCGGTTCCACAACGCCATGATTCGATCTTGACCCACCTACTAGTGTTTACCTGCCAAAAACATTAGTAACACATTAATATTAATGGCACACATCAGCTATCACCACCAGACATCGATCAAAAACAAGAAACAAAAGAAAAAGCCTCGGACAGGTGCTCCAAGCGTATCGCTTGGAGATCCTGATGGAGCATGCGATACGCCTGGAGCCTGCTTTGTCAGACCCCCAAATAACCACTAACGGAGTTTATACCGTTAAGGGGTGCGAGCAAACAGGACCACAACCATTAGTTACAAATACTAAACGAATCAGAGTTAGTCCAAACACATGTCATAAATTAAAGTCTCAAAATACGCAGCGGAAAATATTGTCTTAGCACTAACCACGTGCTTTACAAATCATTGTTTAAAATTCCCAACTTAATTTAAATAAAAGAAAAATGTCTTCGTGTGCCATGCCAACCCGCTTCGGATACTCCTCAGCGATCTGCAAAAGTTTAAACCACGCAAGTGTCAACCTAACGGTTGGTGAGTTCATGGTGGGCTTGTCATGCAGTGGCCCGGTCTCATAATCATAATCGTGTCAACATATACTTATGAAATATTTATTTATGAAAAGCAATGCTTAGTGATATCCATAATCATAGTATTGTGGTTTAGTAAAAGTATTTTCCGTAACATACGTTATCGGGTATGTACTAGTTTTGTATAGTTAAAGTGCTCAACCGATATCGCGGGTAGCTAATCCGTTGTTCCATGCACTAAGGAAGTTTGTACCAAAGCTGACTGATAATTTTCGTAGTGGCATCGCCATCATCTATTTTGTTTTGCGGACCTACGTCATCGCGGCTTTGCCTCCCCCGTGTCCTCTCGGGATCACGGTCAGATAGGCTGATATTGTACCTCCGTGCACTTCCCGTGTCACGAGGCGGAGTTTGTCAAACTCCAGTAGATCTACCCAACATCCCCCCGCTTTACAATTAATGGTACAACTAAGTTGAGGACTTTTTCAGTTATAAGGCAATCCTTAGAAATCATGTGATATCATGTGGTTAGACTTTAACCTACACTAGCCATATTAAAACGGTTTACTTTGGGTTCTCATGAATCCCGAAAACATTTTCAGTTTCGTTTTAGAAATAGTTGTTTAAGTATTTCACAAGTGTCTCCCATAAAACACTTCAAGTTCATCAAGTGGGTGCCAAGCACTCCTAAGTTTTCAAGTTCATCAGAGAGGTGCATAGCACTCATAAGGTTGTCAGCATTGTTTTTCATTGAGTTATTCGGTGTGTCCCAAACGGGCTCACAGTAAACGGGTTAGCGACACTCACCTTTGGTTGCACTGCAACACTTGCTAAGTAATCCAAATACTGTTTGCTTAACGAAGACCTAAGAACACGTTTAGGTCTTAAGTATTAGTTTTGTGTCTAATATTTAACTTACGTCACTATGGCCCATAACATAGCACGTTGGAACTATGACACGACATATCGACACACGACACCGATGGTTGATCATAAACGAGGGTTCACATAATTTAGAAATCAAAGCATGTTTCATTATTGCATAATCAGGTAAGTCATGGCATAGCATTCAATTAAGTTGTACAAGTTTGGGTTTTGGTCTTGGCACAGTTTCGCTATACAGTTTCGCTATAGTTTCGCTACCTAGTTTCGCTACACAGTTTCGCTGTGTGCACGGGCAGCATTTTCGCTGGGTAATACCCGATGACACAGTTTCGCTAGCTAGTTTCGCTCGAAACTGATGACACAGTTTCGCTAGCCTAGCTTCGCTCGAAACTGGTTTGAACTTTCGTTCAGGGACAAGGTCTATGGTTGTGTCGCTCGGTAGTTTCGTTCAAGCAATACACAGGCGACACTATAGTTTCGCTACATAGTGTCGCTGGATGAATATTCAAAGGGTTTGCGAAACTACAGTTTCGCCTAAAGAATGCCCAGTTTCGCTAGTCGTGAAAAAGACTCGTTTTTAAGACCAAAAATCAATCTAACAGCTTTCATACATCATGTAATTCAATATCTAGTATGCATAAGCATTTACCAACATCACAGAGGCAATTTTAACACCTTACACATGAGTTTCCACATTCAAGTCACCAAAAAAACACATTTTAAGCATAATATGACTTAACTAGCATGAATCTTCATTATGGTTTGATTTTAAACGTAAAGTTACAGACTTTATGATAGATCTAGCATTCCTAAGCATTATATGAGAAGATCAAATGATTCCATGGAGGTCTAAGCATGCTTTTTAAGAAAACACATAGAATATGCAAGAAAAGATGGTTTTGAGACTCACGGTTCGATCTAGGATCCGAATGGATGATGTCTCGAGGCTGAGATCACGTCGGCTCGTGGTGTTTCTCGGCTGACCAGATTTCACAGGAGAAGAGATGGAGAGTGTGTGTGTGTGTTTTGTGTGGTTTATGCAAATGGGGAGTAATTAGGGTTTTATGGTCTTTATATCAGGAGCTAGTTTCGCTGGCCAAGCGAAACTGGCTCTGAACACATGTAAATCAAACAGTTTAGCCGGCTACCGAGCGAATCTATAGTTTCGCCCGGTAGTTTCGCTGGAAACCAAAAGGGGCCAATTGACATTCTATTATCAATACTATATCATGCGTTTAAATCACATTGCACATAATGACAATAAATAAATAAATAAACACATAACACATATGGACGGGTTCGGTGATCAACCAAAGGTCGTGGACGTATTCGGCCTAGTTAATCATTAGTTACTAAGTTAACACTTATAACGTAACTAACGGAGATTGTCTAACGGAAGTTAACCTTGGAATTCTCGGATGTCACATGCTTTCCAGGGCTCCAGGCAATTTTTCCC
Organism: Deinandra increscens subsp. villosa; assembly: GCA_039602395.1. Lineage (NCBI taxonomy): Eukaryota > Viridiplantae > Streptophyta > Magnoliopsida > Asterales > Asteraceae > Deinandra > Deinandra increscens. Next base: position 9,984,202 of record JBCNJP010000017.1, read on the forward strand.
AGACTTAACCATTTTTCCTGCATTTTCACCTCCCCTCAATTCCATGTATTTCAGCCCTCCCATTGATGACTTTAACACACTTTTACCTGCATTTTGAACGCTTTACACCATTGACACCATTTCCTATCAAATTCACCTGTCGGGTAACGTTAACACCCTACCCGACCCGTTTGACCCGCTAAGGCATTACCCATAAAATTAGTTCATTATATCTACTTCCAGCTACTACTTTTCCTTCATAATTTAACCTTGGCACATTGGCAATGTACCAAGCCGCTTGACTTTTTCCCGTTGGAATAGTTTGAGGGCTAATACCACCATAGAACCTCATTTTGCCACAACCATTCCGCTTAACCCAAAAGGGTCACTTTCATCATACCCCATCGTGATCATATGACATGATCAATTCAGCAATTGACTCCAATGGTGTATAATGATACAAACACCATCTAATACCGCATTACCTTCAAATAATAATCACATTCAATAACGTTAATCAGCCAATCACTACGTGTTACATTACTACATTAAGTACATAATTCACAACATACCAAACAGTCACATTACAACTTTTAGTATATCACACAAGATGATATACATTCATCTTTACCCAAACGAGTCACATTGTAATGCTCCACATAAACACACACTCTAATTCATCATATTTACCCTCACATCGATCATTAAATATATTCCCCTTATTCACATACCTTCATTTAACATACTTCATATATATATAACACAATCATAACCCAAATGGGTCATATTACTCAACCACATAACATCATTCCATAATATGGCTTCAATTTCTATTTGCACGAAGGGTTGCATAACAAGTTAGAAAGCGTGAATAATTCATTCCAACCCGTTTGACCCGTTAGCCCCAGCTATAAAAAATTTCTCCTTTATACTACTCGTAACCATGACATTTCCATCTTACACATTGCCCTTGGCACAAATACGATTGTACCAAGATCGCTTAATTATTCAAAGAAGCATTCTAGGATCATGATCACTCTTGAATCTCTAAACATGCCCAAGTTTTACACTATGGACCTTCACTTACTTCTAGCTTAACCCAATCGGGTCAGAATCCACCCATCTCATAACAATCACGTAACACAACCAATCTCATACTTTCATCTTTAACATTTCATTTTCTATAATAGCAGCTAATAAAAGATAAAGTAGGATTACTCACATCCCTTATAGAAATCAAATTTACCGCTACATGTTACCTTTAGGATTTTTCCTTGCCTTCACGTCGTTGACCCGAGCTTCCTCTCGCTTCACCTATCATCATTCATGGCTTAGTATACCATTACACAGTCATAATTTACATAATCCACAAACCAACACTCAATCAAGCTCGTGAATTCAGCATATACAACTTATCATTCTCATTTAAGCATTTCATCGAGCACCTAGTGTGCACACATTGTTTTCTTCTTGATAAATAGCCTACACACTTCCATTCCATCCATTTTTTTCATCATAATTTATCAAGTTTCAGATTTTGCACTAGATTAAACACTTTTATCAAGTCTATTAGCATACATGAAGCCCAATTAACCAACCCAAACCATCCATTCTCCATGTATGTTGATTTCTATAAGGTGGGGTTTAACCCCACCATAATTTCTACTTGTCACACACAAAATCGGTCATGCAAGGTAGGATTTAGCTTCATCTAGCTTCAATAACACATAACAATTCAGATTTCAACACCAATTTAACCTCTATATGAAACCCATAAAATCACCCTATCATAAAAACACTTACTTGACAAGAATTACCAAGATCTAAGATGGAAATCGTGATATAGGAAGCCTCCCAAGCCTGAATTCGACTTCCCTTGCTAAAACCTCCAACACACAAGCTGCAATTTAGGATTTCTCCTCAAGAACTAGGTCTTCACCCTCCACTCTCTCTCTCTCTGTGTCGCGTTCTACAGGTCTGGGGAATACCCAGACTTGTTTATATCCTCTATTTACTGCTTTGGTCCCTCAAGGTTCTATCTTTTATAAAAATCCATCCAAATTTCTAATTTACATCTTAAGTCCTCCCACATTTCTCTAGTTAACCATCTATAGATAAAGTTAACTTAACAACTAGGAATCCCCATTACACAACCCGGTTAAATATCTTAATCCGCTTATTCAACTCACAACTCAAATTTATACATAAATAAACAATACACTCAAATCATTATGAAATTCGGGATGTTACAGTTTGTATGTCACGGTACTGGAAAAATAAATGCGAATTTGTAAACAGAAATGATAACAATACTAGTTTTATTGAATTAGAACCATATTACGATACTACATAAAGGGGTAAAAGCAGAATAATGACATAAATACGAAAAAATAAAATAAATAACAAAAACCGAAGCCAGAGCTCGTGTTAAACACGATTTCCTCAAAACTGATTTCGGTTTGTTTCCCAGGATACGGTGGCTAAAGCAACGTATTTCCGGAGTGTTTACTTGCCTGAGAGAGTCGAGAAGAAGATGAAAATGATTTTTCGGGGTGGTTTGTCTGTCTGCTATGGTTGGGTTTAAATAGCCACGAGATGGAGTGTTGTCCAAGACAGCAATCAGTGTTAGATGCATATCAGTTTCCGAAATAACTAATTGCGTATTAACCGCGCATATCGTTTCCAGAAGCTGGGATGGACTGCTCTCCAAGATCAAATTGTTTCCAAAAATAGCTAGCAAGGGAGCAAAAACCCGGTCTGCGCAGCGCGCCCAGGATTTTTATCTGAATTTCTCATTTTTTCCGCATCCCGTTATTTTTATCTGAACACTAGTGAGCTAAAACTAAGTGGGGGCCTTCTCATCCCTTGAACCTCTGATGAATCCGCCCATGTTGTCACGTGACATGTGTATTAAATAATAATAATAATAATAATAATAATAACTATTATTATTATTATTTTGTTTTTTGTTTCTTTTTTAAACACATCAGTTTTATCACATTAGTTGGTGGTGTAATATGTATAACTGTGCGAGTTTAGCAAAAAAGTTGGTGTTGTGTTGGTTGTGTAATGGTATACGGTCACGCAACATAAATTTTCTTAGAGTTAATTGAAAATTTGGTCCATGTGGTTTGCGTCAAATTGTAGAATCCTCCAAAATGGAACTTTTTTGCATAGGGTGCTATGTGGTATGGGTTTATTGCAAATTCAGTACAAAACACTAACTCGTTAGAGAAATTATGTTAAGTCTAGGGGTATTTTCGTCTTTTTATATTAGGCACAAGTTATTAATACATTGTACAATCACTTAATGCATATAATTGATTTGAAAGATTATATTAAATTTGAAGGGCTATTTATGTAAATTACTTAAACTAATTAAAAATAAAAATAAATAAATTCAACCCCTTATCTCTCGACCACCGAAACTCTTCATCCTCCACCGCCTCCCTCCTCTTAAGGCAACGCCGCTGACCGCCCTTTCACTACCATTTGTTACACAATTAACTTTTTTTATTTTCTACTTTTAATCTCAACGATATTAACACGGACGTTGGTGGTATAATAGTTAAAGTCTTGTAACATAGTTTTTAGGTCGTATACTTAATACTTTACGTGTTTGGGTCGTTACATACTTTTCATTTTCTTTGTGTGACGTTAAAGAGCAATGCATTTGTTTTGTATGTCCGTGTTATCCATTCGACAATGTGTGAGTTGCAAATCTAGTTTTGTAGTGTATTAAATATATTATAAAAAGTCAATTCTATCCTTTTTGTTAATAACTAGATTTATCATCCACGTGTACATAAAACAGTTGTATTACTAAAACACAACGTAAAGAAACAGACAAAATAACGCAATGGCGCTAAAATTAGAATTCCAATGATATATAACATTACACAGAGTTAGAAACCTAAAGGCAAGGCAATAAGTGTGAAATAAAAATAAAACCAGTGAAACGCTTTCAAAAACGATATAAAAATTACTAATAAAGGCTCTCATGTAAACAACACAAAAATAGATAACTAAAGGAAACGATGTGAAACAAAAATAAAAACAAAAACAAAAACCAAAAGAACGCTTCCCGAAAACAATTAAAAATAAATTAAAGAAAAAATATAAAGGTCGCCACGTAGCATCCACCCGATGGATCCATGTGGCCCAATCTAAAAAGGAAACTTTCAAGTGTGAAAAAGAGCTAGAAACGTAAAATTGATATAGCCTACAATTGTTGATTTTTTTAAGTTCTCCCAATTTTTTTAATGTCTATAACTTTTTTATATGGCATCGTTTATAAATTAAAAAAATCCACCATAAAATCGAGCACTTTATTCTTTTTCATTTGAGTGTAATATTGTTATACTTTTTTTAGAAAAAAATACTTTTGTTAAAACTTTACTATGTGTTTTCGTATAACTTGCGTGATTATCCTTATAACTTGCATGATGTATTGTTTTACTATCTGGGCGTAATTATAAACTTATAGGTTATGTGATTATTAAATATAATTTACCTGATCATCATCTAACTTGCATAATAATTTACTTTATGGGCGCACAAACAATTTTACATTTTTTCCTAAAGTACATGTGACGCGTCTTGGTTACTTCGTACCCTTTGTACGAAATTAAAAAACCTTTTGTATACCCCGCTACATACTTATCCAATTCATTAAAATTAACTTATTTATTAACTATTTTTCCTTTATTGATATTTACATATATATTTACCTTATTCGAATATCATTAATTACATATTTCATCGGTGATTAATTTTTCTCACTTTCACCCTCCACACTTGTCTGAGTTTATTATTATATCTCTACAAGTTTGTTAACCATCGAACGATGATGCATTTGTTTGTTAGCCACTTAATAAACTCTTAATGGTTTAACATCTGAATCGGTCAGATGTAAGCTTGTTTGGTTGACACATCGTAATGAAAAACACATCTGAAATAGCACTTATTCGGTCAGTGAAAAACACAAGTATGATTCATTAAGTTAAAAAATAAAACACTCAGGGGCTGTTTGGTTCGTCTTTTCCGTTCAGCAACAAATGAATAAGAGGCTGTATGGTAAAGACGATATTGTCTTTTTCATACAGCAATAAATCTGGGGCATGATGAAAGAGACAAAAATATATTTTTCGGTCAGACAATTTCCATTCAGACATTCGAACCAAACAACACCATATGACAAAAATGTCTTATTCGGTCAGATTAAGCCAAAAATAAGCTGAACCAAACAGGACCTCATTTTCCTTTTCTACCCTTCACCCTATTTACGCCTCCTCCAAGCCCTTCCCATCCCAACATTCGTTGCACCTTCGTTGCGCCTCATCCACCGTCGCAGGCAGCCCCGCCGGCCACCATCGTCCACCAATCCAGCCGCCGTCTTCCACCAGTCCTCTCGCCATCCTCCATCAAGGTACGATCTCCATCCACTCGCAATCCTCCAACCCTGATCTGTGTTTTTTTTCTACGATTCTGGACCCATCTACATCTATGTTGCTAGTTTTGTTGTTGAATCGCATCATACTCTTTCGATTAGCATGATTTCTGACTTGAAACCTTCGTGATTTCACACCGACTATGCGGTTCATGCACATTGAGGTTGTTGTCAAATTGAAGTCTTTGGGCTTAATACAGATGAATCAAGCAGTATTCTTTAATTGGATTCTTTTGATTATAATCATTACTCTACTGCTCCCTCCGATGTGTGTTTTTGCTTATTGAAGTTCTGCTCCAAAATTGAAGGTACCTTGTTATGAAATCTTGAGATATGATCTAGTTTTCAGGCCACGTCACATTCCTTTTGATCTTGTTTTTGTTGATAAATGTAGGTGGTAATTGCTATGAATCCATGAGATATGGTGTATTTTGATTGAAATTTTAGGCTTAAGTGCTTTCAAGTGAACTCAAGTCCAATGTATGTGCTATATTTCATAATTAGCTTTAAGTAAAAATACACTCCTTTGTTGAGTATTGTTATATCATGATATTCATTTTGTTTAGACACAAATAATAGGGCTTGGGTGCTAGACTAGTATCCTTCACTGTAATTGATATTTGTTAGATCATGATATTCATTTTGTTTAGATATTATGAATTTCTTTTTCACTTTCTGTTTGATTTAATGACAGCAACATGGTTCAATACTTCACTTGGTCAAAAGTTTAGTATATTAATGCTAATTATCTCTTACTAAAAGATGTTTTAGAGATTTCTCGTTGATATATATAAATGATTTCTGGTTGAAAGTTTTAGAGATTCCAGCTAGGAAACTTTTAAAAATTTGGATTCTTTTATTATTTCTGGTAATTTTAGGATGCATTTCATTAATATATTTCTACAACCAGATTTCAGTTCAACTGCATATAGGAGCTAGGAAGCAAGCTTGACTTATAATAAGAGCACTTCCTACATGGCTACATGGAAGGGGATTCGACTTGGAAAGTGCCAAAACCAAACAGTACTTACTGGTTCAGCACTATTTGGTTCATAGTCTCTTACTCAGTTAGACCTCTTACTGGTTCAGTACTTAATGACACAGATTCTACCAAACAGCCCCTTAGCTTTTGACTGATATGCATAGTGGTAGAACCGACCAATATGGTCTAAGTGAATATGCAAAGTTAAATATAGATGAAATGGAGAAACGAAAAGGTATAAATCTAGAGTTGTAGCTATGAGATACAATCAAACGGATGGTATAGATTGTGATGTAACTTCTGACCTTCTGTTGTTGGGTTTGTGGAGTTTTGATGAACTCAATTTAACAAAGATTGGGCTTGGTCCATTATGGTTATTGTTTATTAAGGTCGAAACCCTAATGATCTCTCTCTCTCTCTCTCATATATATATATATATATATATATATATATATATATACACACACACACACACACACACATACACATAAGAGGAGGTTCATTAGGGAACACTAAAAGAATTGGGAGTTGGGTAACCTTTCTAAAAAAACTATTATCTTTTAAGGATATCAAATTTTTACGTCGTTTAGTTTTAGAGATGATCAATTAATGTTATCAATAAAATAACTTGTAATTCTAATTCCTCATTACGAATGATAGAGTCATATAACAATAAAATAACTTGATTGCAGACGTAAACATATATCACACTGATCGTACCAAGTAAATTTTTGTGTTCATCTTTTTCTTTCTTTCTACAGGTTTTATTATGTGTACATGTATAATTCCTATACCATTTCTCATTTTATAAAAAATGATAGCATTATGTATGTTACTAGTTTCGCTCTTTAAAATGGTTGGTCTTTGTAAGCAACTTAATTAATGTAAGAATAATGTTATCTTGTATAAGGACAGTCCCAATACATCCATCGCACTCTGCGGGGAGCCGACGTGGCTGCTGGGGGCGCCGCTAGGCCACCGCTGCACTTGGTGCGGTGGGATTGAGTGCGGGTACCGAACCTCGTGGAATAAGAATTGGTGTGGTGATGGCGTTTTTTGTTTAAATTACTTTTCTTTTATTTTTAAAATTTATTTTAAATGAATAAAATAATATTAAAAGTAAAAGTGAGGGGTTGAAAAAGTGAAAAGAATGTATTGTGATTAAAAGTGAGGGGAATGTAGGGTGGTGATATAACGCTGAGTTAACAAAAAAAAATAACAAAAGGTAAAAATGACAAGAATCCATTATGTATTTGATCCAACCCTCCATTGTGTATTCAAGACAAATTGTGGTAAAGGTACAAAATACAAATATAATATTAAGTGAATACAAAAACCATAACATTCTTTTCAAAGGAAAACCCAAAAATGGAGCAACATACTTTGGTAGTTAGCATAGCATGAATTCAGAAAAAGAAAAATAAGTGGGAAATGGTCTTTGGCTGGTATTGTTTGGTGTTTGGTGTTGGCTTTTACTTTCTCTTGTAAACCCCTTTTTCAACACAAGTCAGTCATCCATTCATTTCACTCTTTCTCCCCTCCTCTTTCACCCCAAGAAGAAAAAGATGTATCATAAAACTTTGTCTACTCCCTAGTTTACTGAAGATTAAGTTTGTTTCTTTATTCATCTCAAAATTGAAAGTTTACATGTTTTGAGTCCAATATATCCGAGTTTCATCAACTAAATATTTAGAATTTAAATAACTAGTTTAGATGTGGTTATAACAATCTAATTTTAACCTTCTAATAATTTTAAGTATCATTTATAATAATCCTTAAAAATAATAATTTCACAAATATTTACTTATGTGAAACTAGATCTTAATTTACAAACATTATTTTTTCTTTATATCTTATCGTATAGTGTTTTTCTATTCCCATGTCACCTATCATCATTTTTCTAATTTGACATCGGTTCAGAGGCTCTTTGATATTATATCGGACTGTCGTATGACTTTTTTAAACTTTTATTTTTATATTTTTAACTTTAGAAAAGTCAGACGTTCTTTCGTAATGTTTGAAAAGCTTAAAAAAGTCAATTTTTTTTAAACTTTTATTTTTACCTTTTTAAACTTTGAAAAGTTAGACGTTCATTCCTAATGTTTGAAAAACTTAAAAAAGATCAAATTTTGGAAAAAGTAAGACGATAATCTCATAAAACCTCATACAATATACAACTGCCATGGTGTAAGATTAAAAAGACTATGATGTAAGAACATACCTATATATCCATATTTTATATTATAACTAATCTAATTATAGTTAGGTTTAAGACATTATCAAACACCCACCACCATCAGTCCAAAGTCTTGCAATAGTTAGGTGGGGCTGCTCACCCTCTTTTGTCACTACTTTCACCTTAAAGACAATATCAAACCACAATCTTTTCACAACCTTTTCAAACCTTTCTCATTCTCTTCTATTCTCCATTTGTTGTTTACCTTTTGTTTCTTGAAATGAGGTCAATCTTGGCTTCCAAAACCCCTCAAGATTCTTCCTTTTCCTTCTCCAGAAGATACTTCCACCCCAAAAAGAAACTTCAAGATGAAGATGATGACCAACAAACCCTCCACTCCCATTCATCATCACTCGCCTCCATAGCGTCCGAAGACGACCCGAATCTTGACGACAACCTTAACATCCCCGTCCCACCTCGGAGAAAGAAACATGCACTCGTGTCGGTTTCCAAGCTCCGTTCCGCTCTTACTTTTGGTCAGAAACGTGGCCAGGCTAACATTGTCGGTACCCTTTTTGGGTACCGAAATGGCCACGTTAACATCGCATTCCAACAGGATCCGAACGTGGGCCCTGCCTTTCTGGTCGAGCTAGCCACCCCGACTAGCTTCTTGGTCCGAGAAATGGCGTCAGGGTTGGTTCGGATCGCGTTGGAATGCGATAAAAAGATTGGGAAGAAGGGTTTTAAGCTGCTTGATGAGCCACTTTGGAGGACATATTGCAATGGGAAGAAATGTGGGTATGCAATGAGGCGTGATTGTGGGCCGGATGAATGGAAGGTGTTCAATTCGGTTGGGCCGGTTACTATGGGCGCCGGAGTGTTGCCGGTGGCCGGAGGAGGAGGTGGTGGTGGTGGTGGTGGTGAAGGGGAGTTGATGTATATGAGAGCAAGTTTTGAGAGGATTAAGGGGTCAAAAGATTCTGAAGCATTTTATATGATGAATCCAGATAATAATGGAGGGCCAGAACTTAGTGTTTATCTTATTAGGGTTTGAGATTTGTGTGCTTGAATTTTTGTTTGATGTAATCTTGGGGGTTTCTATGTATCATCAAGATTTGGTTCTTCATGTGTTTTGTTTTAATAGTATCTAAGAAATCATATTAAAGTACTTTAGATTAAGAAAATAGATTTATTTTCAAGGTTATATTTAATTAAGTCGTTTGTGACTAAAAGGCATATGGTCGAATGTTATGACGATGATGGTTAGAGTTTGAAATTTTTGAAGTTTAAAATTCAAATCTGATTTAAGGGGGATTTTCTGGTGGGTTTCATCCTTAGTACATGTGGTATACCATGGTGTTGTGGATGATGTTATCATGTCACGTGACAACTAACTGGATAACACCATTTTATAACACCAAGTGTGGTATACATGGTGTAGTGTAGTATGTGGTGTTGATATGTTATTTATTAGTTTAAACAAAAAATAAAAATAA
>JBCNJP010000017.1:9994783-10053926 GCA_039602395.1 Deinandra increscens subsp. villosa
CCTTCTATAAAACAAGTTTAAAATATAAAGGATGTCTAATGTAGCTACTTTACTTAAAGGACCTAATCCGAAATTTGGCCAAAACATAAAGGGACTTTTGATGTAATTTACTCTTCTATTTATCTGTTAGTATGATTGTATGATTGGTTAAATTTTTTTATGATTATACCTGGGCGTAGGACTAGTATAGGATTTATGTTTTATTTGTGCTTGATTTTTCCAACTCTAAATGTAAATTTATCACTCTATTACGTGAAACTGATTAATTGTTATAAGAAAAGGAAGAATTAAATATGAATAAATAATGAAGTTAAGAAAAGGTTTAGAAGGTCAAGGAAGAAATTTTGAGAAGAACAGAAAATAAATAGAATAATATAAAGTAAATGGGTGGTTAAATAAAAATTAAATCCTAACATTACAAATAATGGAAATGTTAAAATAAAATATTTAAAAAAACTCCTAAAATTACTTATTTAATCCTAAAATTACTTATTCCCCAATCACTTTTTTATAATAAAATATTTAAAATAAAATACTAATAAAAACAAATACATTTTATAAATAAAAATTAAATCCTAACATTACAAATAAAAAAAAACTCCTAAAATTACTTATTTAATCCTAAAATTACTTATTAAATCCTAAAATTACAAATTAAAAAAAAAACTACTTATAACACGCGAAGAGTCTGGCTCGAATTTTTTGAGCGATGGTTTTAGCCTCCTCGCTTGGGTCGCTTTGAACCCTATCGAGCTCACGACACATTTGCTCGCGTTCCAGTATTTCGAGTTCTTTCGCTCGTTTTCTCGAGCTTGTCGTTGAAGTTCGATCTTTTCCCGTTGATACTCGTTAAACGTTTGGAATTCGGAATGGTAAGCTCCACTCGAAGACGCTTTTCCTTTTCCTTTTGCTTTTTTTTTTGCTAAGCGTTTAGCTTTTTGGGTACCCATTGGAAGTGGTTTTGTTGAGAAGTGGGGGGTTTTTGCTCGGAAGGGTTGAGGTTGGAAATGAATCGTTGAAGTTCGCCATGGTGTAGGTAAAAATTGAAAGGAAGTTGAAGATTTTATAAAATTTAGAGAGAAGTTGGAGATTTTATAAAATTTAGAGAGAAGTAGAAGTTGGGTGTGAAAAGGGTTGAATGGTGGGGTTTAAATATGTTGAAATTGATAAAAAGTGAAAAAAAAATTAATTTAAAAAAAAAAGAGTTTTGACCGTTGGGTGGGGGGGGGGTGGGGGGGCCCACTCCAACGGCTCTCTCCCCAAAAGTTCTTCTTCGGTCTCGGTACCCCAAAGGGGTTCCCCGATCGGTGACTCCGACCACCACGCAGTGGTGTTCCCGATTTCCCCGAGGCCACCGAACCCCCCCCCCCCCCGATCACCCTCCCGATCCCATTACTCTTACCCTTAGAACGATGATCAAGAGTCCTTCGAGCAAAAATCTTTTAAAGAGAATTTTAAGCGAGTGAGGTAGAGAGAGGAAGCAAGTGTATTGATTGGTGTATCGAACTTAGCTTATGAGTTCACTAACATACACTTGAAACACCCAAAATAATAATGACAGTCAAATTCATTAAACGTCTTCATGAATTCTTTTCTGTTATATTGACAAAAAACGATTATTTCGAGTGGGAATTAAAGTGGTCAAAACAAAACTCCCGTAATTGCGCCACTCGCGCATGTCACTCAGACCTGCGCAGCAGTCAATTCCACACACATCGCAACTTGCGTGCAGGTCACCAACGCGCATACAGGCGCAACTTGCGTGCGTAACATGAAGGACCTGCGTACCGTTCCAGTGGTATGCGCACCCAGACCAAGACCAAGTCACGCCATACACTATCAAAGCGTCACATTACGCTCGTCGCTCACGTCACGCGCACATGTGCGGGTTTGGGGCAAGGAATGTCTCCTACTAAAGAAAACAATCTTAGGAATAATCCCCACCTTATATGCCACTTCAAGTTTCATCCCCAACCAATGTGGGATGAGTTTCAATTCTATACTTAGAATTTTTCTTTCTATTTTTGTAGCTTTCACAACATTAAACCTCAACTTTGAGCATCCATATCCCATTCATCTTAGCTTAGTTTTGGACGTAGTTTGATGTCTTGGAAAGCTCTCACGACTTACTATACAAAACCAGAAAATACAAGCTACATTAACCTCAGTTACATGTAGTTATTTCTGATCGTTGATAAAAACTCATTTTTACAACTTAGTGAAAAAAACACATTTTTCATTATTTTCTGTCAAGATGTCGAACACAATATACCAACACCACCACCCTAAAAATAACACAATAATCAATGTTCTAAAACTTAGAATGAAACAAGAAATGGGAAATGCAGACATAGGTTCCACCATGAGTGGAGTCAGATTTCAAAGAATAAACCGGTACAATATAGTTCTTTTCCTCCTTCCGTAGAGAATGATAAAATACCGTTCCCACTTTAAAAAAGAAACTAGTAATATAATTAACCGCACGTTGTTTAAGGGAAATATATATTATATATACCATTGTTGCAAATAATGGAGTGATGTTCCATTAATGTGTCTGATTCCTGTATCATCTTAGTTTTCTATGGTGTCCCTAGCATTTAGTTCAAAAGATATATAGTTGATTCATTTACCATCAATAATGTGTACTTTGATGGACTATGGAGCAACCAGTAATGTTGCTACTTTATAACCTTAAGATCATTGGTTCAAGCTGTAAAAACAATATCTTTGCACAAAAGTGAAGAGTAAAGTTGCTTACATCGGCCCCCACCCTGTGCAAAACGGGTGTTAAATCAAACACTGAGTACGCATGTTCTTTGTTCATCTGGAACTAGTGTCCCGCATTAGTGAATCATGAATCGTGAATCATGAATCATGTGATATCTACGTATGCTACTAAACTTTATTCGCTCGTAATCAGCTTTCGTTTATCAAGAAATCTCTTTATATTCGTATCTAGGCCTTCGGGAGTCGCTCATCTCGGATATACTTGTTTGGACTTGTCATGACATTGTGAGAAATCTATATATTTGTGTGATAATTATTTAATTATATATGTTCTAGCTTGTGTCACATCTATTCATACCCAACTTCTTTTGTGTCTAAAATGATGAAATTTAATACATTGCTTCAATAATTTCTGTCTCAGTCTGAAGATACATGGTGTATGTTAAGTGGGAAGTTAGTTCATTCCTTTTCATGCGAATTGGCAGACAATTGAAACATTAATTATTAAAGATATTGTTTATAACTTTATGGTAGAGTAAAAGATCGTTACATAGACATTGAAAGTTTAGCTGGGTAGCTCAGCGTGTGAACAAGCCTCCAAAAAACTACCCATTCGTCGGTTAAGCCTACCAAGTGTGTTTTCATTGTCTGTTTTGGTGATTTAACCGCTCAAAATGTCTATTTTAATGATTTTTGTTAGACTACGATAGGACATTAGTTGTAATTATCCAATACTATAAGAAAATTAGTTGTAATTATGTCTGTAACGTGTAATTATATATATAGGGGTGTGATTAATGAGAAGGTTCACGTTTTAAGCTAATCTATTTTAACAATAAAATATATTGGTCTATAAATATGATCTTATAATAACAAATGACTTGCATGACCTTATATCAGATGTGTCATCACATCCTAAACCTATACTTTATCATCAAATATATATTCAAATAAATTTTTACCAGCATCGGTGTTAAGTGTATTAGTGGACATCACGTGACTAGACACAAAAGATCGATATAAGATCAATGTGAGATAAGACATTCTACACTCATAACAATATACAAAGGGAAAATCAAATAAATGTCCGCTTATTGTACAAGCAGATTGTGCCTTGTTTTTTATCCATCAATGAAGCGCAATGTACAACTGCCCAATGCTTGATTTTGTATCTGTCATTTTGAAAGAAGGTAGTTCACAGTGGTCATGGTTAGTTGGCCGTGCGCACATGCTGAGCTCCATTCTTCTTCGTCCTTTCATCACCGTGCGGTGGAACTGTGTACCTCATCTCTTCGTACTGTTTCCATCAATCTTTGGTATTATGTACGTTACTTCGCGCCATTGTGAGAGTGGGTTCTCTGCATACGAAAATTGGCCTGCATTTGAAAATTGGTAAGCATCAAGCCTTATGCCTCATTTCTTTTCGTTTCTTGATGTTTCCCGACTCCCTTTTATTCGGTTTCTTGATGTTGCTTGGGCTGACATTTGTCTTGCGCAATCTGAGACCGTTGTGTCGTACCTGTTGCTTTGGAAATTAACGTTGAGTCGTTGAGTGCTAGCATATTGGCTTTTTATTTCAGTCGCTATGATATTTTCCTGTCGATGTCCTTATGTGGTGAATTCATAGTTTCGTGTGTTTGCGTTTCTGCTGTGTTCCTGCTGTTATATGCTTTTGGTAACTATTGGTGTGTTGTTTATCTTCTTTTGTCTTTCTATCTTAGCTTTATACTTTTGTATGCTTTTCATAAATGTTGTTTTCTGTAGCGTCTCGGATATGGACCTTTTGTTGTTTGCTTAGAAATACATGGATTGTTTATGCTTATAAGGTCATTCCTTTACTGTCTTCCTGTTTTGTTCGCTCTGTTTTCTCTCCTGTTTTATATTCGTTATTGCCTGCGTCATGCTTCCTCAATCGTCCTGTCGCGCGCGGACGTCATAAACAACCTCAGTGTAGTGGCACTGTACCTACGGGTCCGGTTCAACATGCATACCCTTCCTCATCAGGTGCCAGTGGTGGTTTTGTATTAACGGGTTATGGTCTACCAGCAGCAACCAGGGAACATTCACTGCACAGATCCCCTGCTACATACGCTTCTACATTGCACAATCTTTCTTCTTCTTCTTCTGTTCGGCCTTTCTTTATTGAATCATCAGTTTCTACGTCGCATACCAGTGATGTTCCCTTTGTTTTGGAAGGTTATGTAGCGCCGCCACCTAAGCACCGTTGTGGGAGGCCACGTGGTGAGAACCTATATGCACCGCCGTCATAGCAGCGTCGCCGTGCGCGCGCACCGCACGACGATTATCGTGATTTAGACGATTGCAACCAGACCTCGGAATACTGCGGTGCGAGTTCCTGGTTAATGTACACTTTTTAATAGCACACTTTACATTTTGCGTTATAACATCACTTGAGGCCAACTATTTTGGATTATGTACGTAATTCGGTTCTAACCAAAGGTACACTATTGTCACGGAGTAATTTTCTAACTCACGTGCGACTCTTAGTCACCGTACTAAGATAAGCTTTTCTCCAAACACGATCAACAATTCTAACAATTAGAAGAGTAGAAGATAAGGTTGTGTACAAGAAGAACGATTAGTATTACACAAGGGAACTTACAAGAGATAGCTTCTTTACACATATGTTATGACCACAACTTGTAAGGTGGTTTGGAAAATGACTATCACCACCTATTTATAGGGCTTCATGGACTAATCATTGGCTTTCCATACTAATCTAGATTATTCCACAATATCTATGATATTTACATGTGTTGTTCACTAGATTTATCCATGATCTTCCAAAGATATTTTCTATGATTTTTCTCATATTTTCTTGAGGAGTCTAGAATCTTTCGGAAATCTCGAGACTTAGATGGTCATATTAAATAGGTTGTGACACTATGACTCGGTTTAGTTTGATACATCATGCTATAGTAACCAAAGTGATCAATTTTAATTTTAAAATTTTTATTTAAACAGTAAATTTGAATCATTAACCGCTCTCTAACTAAACCCATGAAAATGATGAAAAATAACCTATCATTAAAAAATATCTATGGATGGTGGTTGTTAAATTAATGCAATAGATTAGATGTCACATGCAACACCTTTTCTCTTCTTCCTTCCTGATTGTGATTAACCTACGTACACTTCCTTTCATCTTTAAAATCGACCTCAATTTCTCCATCTCACAACTCTTTTTTCTTCATGTGACCGATCCTTCGCTTTCTTTACACTGTTATCACACTTAATTTTCTAATTTCCTTTCTTCCTACCCAAGCTATTATAAGTAGTTCTTGAATTCAAGGCCACCACTTCAACACCACCTAGCTACATATATCCTCTTAATTCTTTGCCAATAGTATGGAGAACACCACAATTCATGCTACAAATGGCACTAGCCGTGGCGATGAAATGCGATCACCGGATCAAACCCAATCGCCACCATCCCGATTATCCTTTGTTCATCAATCGTCACGTCCAATAACGCTCAGGGTATATGCATTATCACATCTAAATATATAGCTCTTACTTACTAATCTCACATCCTCGTAAAAGACTGTCTAAGTTTGTGCAGACAGCCGTTTAACTTTGACTTTTTCAAACTTTACTAATGGTTGATTCAGAGTTTATATTGCCCTTTATAAAAATCGGCTAATTTTAAAGGTGTCAAACAACCGTCTGGTACAACTTCAAATGGTCATATGAGCCCTTGATGCATGGGTGTAGGTTTAGTAACACACAAATTTAATTATATGACTCACAAAAGGTTGTTGTTATTCCTATATATTATGTTAGGTAGTTTTGGATGACCGTCTAAACGTTAAAAGTTAGACGGTCACCCAGAACGCCAATCTGAATTTTGACATATAATTTATTGCAGTTTGAAGATTTGGCGTACGCTATCAAATCACAATCCGGAGAAGACAACAACAATAATCTAGGTTCGTCTTCGATAACAAACATGACTCGAACCCTTCTCAATGGAGTCAGTGGTGTAGTCCGCCCCGGAGAGATGCTAGCCATGCTAGGCCCCTCCGGGAGCGGAAAGACCACCTTACTAACCGCCCTCGCGGGTAGACTACCCGGGAAGGTCTTAGGCAGCATAACCTACAGCGGCCAACCGTTCACCAGCTCAATGAAACGAAAAACCGGTTTCGTGGCCCAAGACGACGTCTTATACCCGCACCTAACCGTCATCGAAACCCTATCCTACGCGGCCCTTTTACGACTCCCGAAAACCCTAACCCGAGACGAGAAACTACAACAAGCCGAAATCATCGTAACCGAACTCGGACTAACCTCGTGCCGCGATAGCATTATCGGCGGGCCGCTCATCCGGGGCGTGTCGGGTGGGGAGCGGAAACGGGTTAGTATCGGGCAAGAAATGTTGGTGAACCCGAGTTTGTTGTTGTTGGATGAGCCGACTTCGGGGCTCGACTCGACCACGGCTCTACGGATAATGGGGACGTTGAAGGGTCTGGCTCGAGGGGGGAGGACTAGTGTGGTGACCACAATCCATCAGCCATCTAGTAGGTTATATTGGATGTTTGATAAGGTGGTGGTGTTATCGGATGGGTGCCCGATTTATAGTGGGCATACGGGTCAAGTAATGCAGTATTTCAGGTCGATTGGGCATGTACCCGGGTTTAACTTCGTCAACCCGGCTGATTTTCTTCTTGATCTTGCAAATGGTGAGCTAGATTTACTAATGTTTTAATAAATTTAGGCTGTGTTTTGCGCACTAGCTAAAAAGCTAGCTGCTAGCTGATAAGCTAGCTACTAGCTTATAAGCTAGCTGATAAGCTAGCTGAGATATAACGTTTGGTAAAAACTAGCTGAAAAATATAAAATGATATAAAAGTACATGTCATAAATGTAAATAAAGAAACTTATTTATAAGTTAGGGAATGGTAAACTGGAAATATTATAAAAGTTAGCTTTTTTACGTTACCAAACGGGGCTTTAAAAAAAAACTAGCTTTTTTAAAAAAAACCCTGTTTGGTACGTCAAAAAGCTAGCTTATAAGCTAGCTTATGGCGCCAAACACAGCCTTAAAAAAATATCCAAACTAACATGCATATTTTTATGTTAATTAGTGAGATGGCCACGTGATGTTACGAGAAACACAACACAATAAAATACAATGGTAAAACGGTTTAACAGAGTATCATATAATTTATAAGTTTATATTTATATAAAATAAAAATAATTTTCGAAATTTAGTTAAAGATTGTTATATCATCATATATCTAAATTAATTTCGCTTTTAGTTGTTTAATCGGCTGCTTTTTTTTGTATTTATTAACATAATGTTCAAAACCATTTTTTTCTTCTTAAACTCTTAATTTTTAAGTAAAAAACAACTTTGTCTTTTTAAAATGTATTTTTTAACAATTATTTAGAATGTATTATAATATAGTATAGATTAGATTAATTAATATGTTGAAAGTATAATAATAGCAATATTATTATCTCTTGTATATATCGTATCAATCTATGATCATTACAAAAATCAATTTTCTTTATCGATACTTCTATACTACATTATAATTCTTATACTACACTATAATATATTGGAATTAGAATAAAATTGTTATATTTTATATTAATTTACAAGTGTTTAAGGGAGTCATTTTTCTTTCTTGATTATGTGATTAAATACGAAAAAATAAATGAATAAACAATTAATATTTAATTATCTAAACAATCAATTTTCTATTTAATGGAATTCTTTAAATCGATATTATTTTGTATGATGTCGTATTTATTTTGTTTCATTAAACTTAATCCATATGATATTTTACTAATTAATTATTCAAACGTTTATCAATATCTTTTTTTCGTCGCATCGTAGGCACTCCCCTATTCATTGAAAAGGTTTTTAATTTTCCTTAGGAATCAAAGAGATGAAACTATTACACAATAATTTATCTAAAGTATCTTTATTGTTCCATTGTAACATAATCAAGAAAATAAAACAAATCACTAAATCTGAACATCTAAAATACAGATGAGTCTCCTACTACTAGAAACCAAGATCAAGATCATGAAGGAAGATTGGACTACATCAAAGATCGAAACTCAATCAAACAGTTTCTAATATCATCATACAAAAATAACCTCCAACATCTCGTTAAACACGATATTCATGATCGACATGTCCAAGACACAACTCCGTCGATTCAAGGGACATCACGCTCACAAAGTAAGATTAATAGAACATCAATACATATCTTGGTCACTTTCATCATTTCAGTATTCACATCAGATGTTATTTACATTAAAATGGGGGAGGTTTGTTGGTATTTTAGTGTAATTAAGGTTACGTATGACTTCAAACAAGACTGCAGCTTGTTTGAATGTCATCGGGACTAACAAGGGTTCGGGGGCAGCGCCTCCGAGAAGCGGGGTCCAAGGGGCGGCAGCCCCTAGCTGGGGTTATTCCTTCATTAAAAATGCATCAGATTTTCTGTTCGGAAAATAGCATTAACTAAATTAGAGGGACTGAAATTGTCAATTTTAGAAGTTAAATTCAGTTATCGAATTCGATAACCTAATATACGCTCCTCTAGGATCTGGGCGTTCTAACTCTGAAATTTCACGATTTCAGAAAACCCTCTCAATTAACAGCGATCATAATCCATTCAGAAATCTTGTCGAATCAATCTGATTTTATCCGGTCATTCAATTGGTATACACTCCAATTTGTTTGATCTGAAAGTGTTTCTCACACGACTTCAGATTATCCAAGAAAACCAGAAATTTCAAATTTCCCAACAGATGTCTCACAAGATTTAAGCTGTGTTAAAAGGCATCTCGTACCATGAAGTTAACGCGAAGTGGTCCGAAAATGTAAATGCAGGATGTGACAAGCAATGGACCACAAGTTGGTGGATGCAATTTAAAGTGTTGTTGAAGAGGAGTCTTAGAGAGAGAAGACATGAATCCTATTCGAGATTAAGGATCTTTCAAGTGATGTCTGTTTCAATTCTATCAGGGCTTTTGTGGTGGCACTCAGATTTGTCACATTTGCAAGATCAGGTACCGTAAACACTGTCTTTTGTTGTTGTCATAAATTGACATCTCCTTAAAAAACACGGTAGTACGTATATGATATTTTGTTAATTAGTAGATCGGATATATTAATTAGCATATGTGAATTAAAAAGTAAGCCTGGTATTAATTTAATTATGAGCAAATTGCTAAAGAATAAATAAATAAAATAATAATGATCTAACAAACCAAAGAATAAAACTATGGAAGTACGGAGGAAGTGAGGAATCCCCCAAAAGTTCAATTTTATACCAAAGAATAAAAATCCTATATTTGTAGAACCTAAGACATGAACATTCTACCTAACGTAAATGTGGCTAGTGGCTACTAGTTAGACACTCTCTTATACATACGTTAGGAAGTCGATCTATTTAAATGTAAATAGAGTTTAATTTAGACATAAATGCCCTTCATTTTAACTATTAATTTTGGACGGATATTTAAAGATGACCAAAATTAAGAAAAAAAATTAAAGGTGAGACCCTTAAATCGAATATTTTTTAAATTAGACTAAATTGAGAAAACTGATAGACTAAAAATAAAGTTAACTCATATTTTTATTACATCTTTGTTTTTGTTGTATCAGTCCTTCATCTTTTAATACATATTCTTTTTACCTTTCAATACACAGAAAATGTTTATTAGTTTAAATAGAATTACCTACTAAATAATATATATATATATATATATATATAATATTAATCTAAAGTTTCATTAATAATAAAAACATTAAATTAAAAGTAAAGAAAACCCCTTTATAAAAATTACATAAAAAACATATCACTTAAATTTAAGGATTATTGTATATATTTTAATAATCTCAGCGATTGCCTATTGACCGATAATAATATCACATTTTTATTCCCTACAATAAACCTAACTTTTTTACTATTAGAAATAACAAACCTCCGTTAGAAAACTTAACATTCGTTAAAAAAAGGTTAATTTTTTGATGGTTGGACATCATACATGGCGTCTAATTATGTGGTATGTTTTTTATGCTCTGAAGAAAAGTTTTTAGAAAACAACCATCTAAACACAACATTCTTCTACAACCTGATTACAAATCTTTCTTCACAACATCAAAACATACAAAAATCCTTAAAAAATCTATGTGTTTGAACCCATTTATAAAAAACACGCCATATAAGACACTACTATGATGTCCAGTCATTAAAAAATGAACCTTTTTTAATGGAGGTTAATTTTTTTTAACAGGGATTTAATTTGTTATTTTTCAATAGTTAAAAAGTTTTGGTTATTGTAGGGAAAAATATATGTGAGATTATCATCGGCTAATAACAAATAATTGAGGTTATTAAAATCCAATAATCCAAATTTTAAACCAAGTACGTATGTTTTTATATAATTTTTTTCACTTTTTAACTGTTTTTTTTAATAAGAAAACTTTTATAAGTCTAATCATGAAACTTTTTAAGAAAAAAGTATTAAAGTATGATATTTCATGATATTAAATATTATAATTACTATTATTAAATATTATTATTATATACTCTTTTGTTGAAAAACAATTTAAATTTCAATAGATAATAATCTGTTCACATATATAACATTTAATTTGTGTGTTCATTAAAGGGCGGTTGATCATATATATATATCACTAGTTAAAGTTAAGTATACATGCATAAAGTACGTTCTTATGGTATGGGTAAAATAATATGTTTGGATGCTGATTAGTGATTTCTTTATTAACAAGTTTTGATGCTAGTGATTTCGATTTTATAGCAAGCAAGTTTAGGTATTAAGGCTAACTTTCATTAATTTTTCTTTTGAATTACTATGAAATATCGATTAACAACTAGAGGAATTGTTTATGTAATTATGTAATGTAAAGACTATATATATATTTTAAATTGTATGGGTCTTAATTTAAGTTTACAACAATAGTCCTTGGTTTATTTTGTATTTTACTGTTTTTAGTTAACTACAAAATTGGTCCCTCGGTTTATTTTTATAAGTTTTAGTATCTTTGAACTCCAAAAATGGTCTTTTTGTTATTTCATGATAATTTAACAAAAAAAAGTAATAAAATTTAGCCTTAATATCCAAACTCGTTACAAAATTTAAAATACAAGCCCTAACCCTATTACTAAAAAAAGTTAATACCTAAACTTGTTGTTTTCTTTAAACTATAAGGACTATTTATGTCATTAATTGGCTAATTGCTAACGTGGGACTAATCCGACCATTTGATATAGATTATCTCATCTTTTGGTTGGAAGTTTTGGGTTTAAATAATTAAATGTTAAAATCTATCTTGTTAACTCTAATTATTATTTTTTATAAGAAATCCTCTGAAAACAAACATGCAAAGAGTTGGTCAAGTTTGTTACGAGTACAAACCTATTTCAAAAGACACAAACCTCCCACAATGCTATATATAGTATACTAGTTCATTTTTCACAATTTTTACTCTTATCAAAACAAGAAACAAAGTTACAAAACTTACAAGACTTTAAACTACATTCAATATTGCAGGTGGGACTTCTCTTCTTCTTTTCAATCTTTTGGGGCTTTTACCCGCTATCCAACGCCATATTCACTTTCCCTCAAGAACGGCCCATGTTAACAAGAGAACATTCATCAGGAATGTATCGACTCTCCTCATATTACTTCGCGAGAATGGCAGGAGATTTACCAATGGAACTAGTCCTCCCAACCATATTCGTGACCGTTACATATTGGATGGGCGGCCTCAAACCTTCATTTGTCGCATACACGCTAACAGTTGTAATCGTTCTTTTCAACGTGCTCGTTTCACAAGGACTTGGGCTCGCCCTAGGCGCCCTACTAGACCTCAAACAAGCAACCACCTTATCATCTGTGATCATGCTAGTGTTCTTGCTCGCGGGTGGTTACTATGTTCAAGTGATTCCGCCATTCATCTCATGGTTGAAGTACATCTCATTCAGCCATTATTGTTACAAGCTTTTAATTGAAGTACAATACACACATAATGAGGTTTATGAGTGTGGGATGGGTGTTCATTGTAGGGTTTTTGATTTTTCTGGAATCAAGTATTTGAGTAAGGGTGATTTATGGTGGGATGTAGCTGCTTTGGGTGTCATGTTAATTGGGTACAGGGTTATTGCCTATGTTGCATTGAGGATGATGAAGTTTCATTAGCAATTTCATGAGGTCTTGAAATGTATTTTGGTATTATTATTGTAATCTGTTATGTAATAAGGAAATAAATAAGATGTGCTAGTGAAATGGGTCATGGTTAGTTATCCAAAAGGGATAACTCAATGACAGTTAGCAACGGTTATGTTTAAAGGGTGTGCTAACTATCTTCACATCATTTCATTAAGTATGTATGTAATGTGTAAACAACAAAAAGTGGTCTTGATGTAATACACCACTTTGTTTTATTATCTTTCTATGTAACGAGTCATTTTGAATATCTATTAGACATTTATGTGACTAAGTTTCTATGGTGATGTTAATAAGTTTAGTCTATTTAAAATCATTCCTGAATTTTGAGGGACCAAACTGATCAATTGCTGAAAGTGGTTAAGAAGGGGTAAAAGATAGCATTGTTGAATTTTGTAGTCATCAGACATTAACAAGGGCTCGGTGTACACGGTTCGGTTCGGTTCAGTTTTTAGCTCTAACTGCAATCGAAACCGAAAACTTTTAGTTTATTGATTCCGGCTGTGAAAGTCTCTCCAGATGAGTTCTTGCTTGCGATGGGGAGTATGTGTTCTTAGGATACCTCGATGCTAGAAGAAAAAAAGTTCCCTTATAGTGGGAGTAGAAAGAGATAGAGGATGATTTAGGGGTGATTTTAGCCATGACTAATGTGTTGGAGCTCAAGGGAGGTTCACCGGGCCTTTAAGTTAAGTGAAGAGAAGGGCGCTACAAATAGTAGTGAAGAAGGATTACAAAGGGTACAAATGCTAAAGAGTAAGGAAGATGAAGGACAATTTGAGCCATTAAGTGGGAGATTTTTGTGTGTGGAGGTTGCAAACTTAGGGTCTACTTTATGGGAAAATTTACAATTGGTTCAGAGACTATTAGATTACTAAGATCTTGTTACCTAAATTGAATTGGTTAAACCCTAAACCTTTAGTCTATAAGTACTTGACTTTTTTACTTGTAATTGCTTTAGCTCAAACAATATAAACCTTAGTTGCAAAGTTGATGTATATCAGTTTAAATCGAACAACTATAAATAGTGTTGCGTTTTCGTTTTTATAGCGAGAGTATGTGTATGTTCATTGGTTTTGATGAATTGCTATCCGGATGATTTCTTAACAGTTAGAAGGTAAGAAGTAGGTTCGGGACTAGGTTCGTTCCTAGGTTCAGGACTAGCCTTAGGTCTAGGCTCAGGTCTAGTTTGGAAAATAGGTTCATGACAAGGTTCATGTTCTAGGCTTGTGTGACATTTGTTAACTATTCATATTGTAACCCGAACCGTTTTCATAATTCATGTAATTTCAATCAAGCAATAAACGTGGGAATTCTTGATATTTTTTTTTTCTTGTTTCATTATACATGTAACATGCACGAATATTCATGCTAAATCATTGTCTCATATACTAGATACTACTTTTGTGTATTTGCAATTTCTTTTACAAAAAATAAATAAAAATATTTTTCTGAAATATACTTTGCTAAATCAATGTCTCATATACTAGATACTAATTTTGTGTATTTGCAAATTCTTTTACAAAAAATAAATAAAAATATTTTTCTGGAATATACTTTCTCGCTACATGCAACGCATCTTGGCTGGATCTTCTGGTTCCCATGGCTCACGGCACGTGATGACTCCATTTGTAAGCGTCGCGACATGCGACGACTTGTAGCTCAGCAGACGTAATTTTTGGTAAAAATTCGATTTCCATACCAATCCATCCATTTTTTAACCAATTTTTGCATTAGTTTTGGTTGTGTTTTTATCCTTCATATATCCAGTCACTTTTCTAAGCTTAATCCACTAACCAAATCAAATTAAATCTCCTATTTTGATGCCTCTCAATCACTATTTAATGCTCATTCATTCGTTGGACTTCTTCATTTGCGACCGATGAAGATGCTCATTCGTTGGTTAAAGATTCAGCTAACGAATGAGGACAATTTTGCATAATTCGATCAAGATTCATTAACTAGTCGAATTTCCACATCCAATCACTTCTGTTAGGTGCACAATTGATATATAAGACTCGTTGTTGCACAGATTGATCAGAAACAACTGATCTGCACCTAAATCTCTTGTTTAACGTTCATAGCCAAGTTTGATTCACAAAAACTGGGCTAGAGGTAACCTACAGCTCTGATACCAGTTGTAAAATTGTTTTCGGATCGTTTCCGGGTCATATCACAACATGTGATGGATGGAAGTTTGAGATATGCATATAAACTCAATCGGTTTCATTAATTGGTGTCGAATGATTACATAATTGAAGGAGGATACATCAGAGTTTAAGCACGGGGGAGATCAGACATGATCTGCCCTCTCACAAAGAAGATCAGAACAAACAAACTCAAACTCAAACTTAGCAAACTTTATAAACTTCAAGAATGGCTAGAAAATCTATCTATTTATACTGCTGCTGACCCAACGAATGAGTATACCAACGAATGAACTCATTCTTTGGGTGACATACTCATTCGTTGTTCATTCGTTACCAACGAATTAATGAGCATCCAGCACCTTCATTCGTTGCATCTTATTGTCCCGTCTATTAGTCTATCCGTACAATAACGACCACACCAGGAACATGCACTAGCACTCCCTCACGTGTCACGAAGGGAACTATTTTATAGAAAGATACCTGGTTTTTATCCACGTTTATCCGGCTTAATAAATTTTTCTACACATACTTTCTTGCATAAAATCCCTTCTATAATTCTGGGTTGACCCAGCATTATATATTCATTATGGACATTCTTGTAATGGACTTCACTACAATGACAACATCCTTAAATCATTATGCAACCAATTCACATAAGGCATCAACTAAAGCTATTTAACCCATCTCGTAACACTTGTTCATACACATATTCATTCCATAGACCATTCCATAACAAAATGACCCACATCTAATTATTTGCACATTCACAAGACATATTCTAGTTTCTACATTGTACATACTAGATATCCCATTGTAGAACTTCTTTAATCCCATCCAAGGATCCACATTGCATATTATGAGCATCACAATGCACCCTTGTTAACAACTTTCACAATTAAACATTGTATATCTTAGATATCACAATGTTAGCTCAATCAATCTATATAGAAGACCCGACATTATACATCTTGGATGTCACATTACAAGTCTCCTTTATACACATACTTCAACTATACATTGTGCACTTTAGATGTCACAATGTTGAGTTGTTTAAATCTTGATTCTATTGTTATATGGTTTAACTCTAAGACCGTAAGTCTCAATGTTTCTTCTAATCATAACATCACATTACACATAAGTTAATCACATCATCAATTTTTATGTGTGTTATTATACATCTACTCATGACTACAAGTTAATAGCTTGTGTAAAATAATATAAATTTCGCAGTTACGTATATAAACTTCGACTTGTTTAGATTCATTTACAAATAAGATTGAACATTGTACATCTAAGATGTCACAATGTAATCTTGTTCCATTCCATAATCGATTGCATAGAGTTTAACTTCAAGCATCTTTTACAATAGTTATACTCAATATCATGTTTCATCACGTTCATTAAGTTTTTTTCCCTTCCTAGGGAGTGATTGTGCTAGATATTTTTTTTTTCCAATGCTTGATACTCTAATTTTTTTTCTCAAACAGTTAATTTGTACTAATGTTATTTTTCAATTGTATAGAATTTAGGTTTAAGGGTTTACGTTAAAGGTGTAGGATTATGGCTTTATGCTTAAATATTTAGGGTTTTGATGGTGCCTTATAGATTTGTTACAAGACTTGGTCATGTAAAATTTACTTATTTACTATTTTGTGTATCTATGATACTGCCATCACAATGTACGGCGGAATAAACAACTAATTCTATGTGTTTGGTATGATCGTATCAGGTTTATTATTGTTACATGTGTGATGTGTCTACAATGTATCTTCAGAATCAAATTGATTTTGTGTATATAATTTTATAATCATTATTTAAAATAAATAAAAATCTAAAGTTATTTTGAACTTTAATATAAACAATACGTACAGCTACTACAGAACATTATGAGATTGGTACTATTATTATTTTAAATAATTAGTTAAAAATATAAATATTCTTAATATATTATGAAAAATATATCCTCATTAAACAAGTGTATCTCACTTCAAAAACAGTAAGCACTAGATTAATTATTTGAAATAAATTAATGACTAATTAGAAGGTATCACTTATCACTTATTTGGTAGCTATCCCATCACCTTCCTTAATTTGACAATCATTTTCTTTTCCCATATTTAACTTCAAACATACAAAAAATCTTATCTGAACTATGATTCTTATCATGTTAAGAACATATAAAAAATCTTATCTTAAATTATACTATATACACAAATGAACTTAGGTGAATTGTATTATAATTTGATTGGTCGACATATCGCCATTAAAACATGCGACATGACAAATCATAATAAATTTTTAAAGTGTTTTATAGATAAGTATATGAAAACACAAATACAATTAAAAAAAAAGAGTTATATGATGTAGAGAGTAGAGCAATTTAGTATTTATATTTATTATCATTAAACGTGAGTCCCATTAATGAGAGAAAGAAAAAGAATTGAAAGAAAATATCAAAATTTATGTTCTTCAGTTAGTTTTTCTTTTAAAAAAGAAAAGGTACAGCGGAAAATTATTCTTGATATCTTACCTTTCAAATTGGAGAGATTTAGAGAAAATAAATATTATCAATCTCTAATTCTTTTAAAATTACCAAATTAATTACCCTCAAATCGTTTTTCAATATATACTCAAATTTTTAAACAAAATGATATAATTATAAAATTGTAACTTTCATTTCCATTCGGAAACACAAAAATATCATTTTCTTTTCTTTTCTCTTCCCTTCAAACCTAAATTTCCTTTTTTTTTCTAGCTTTCTAATTGTTTTTTCCTTGTTAAATTTTTTTTGTCTCTTTCTTTGTCTCCTTTTCCTTTTTTCTAGACTTCCTCCATTAGGGGGGACGGTATGGTGGTGGTTACCGCTTCGCGGTTCCTTTGGAGCCGGGCGGTTCCCACGGGCAACCATACCGCCCTAGGCGGTTCTTATGTGGGGCTCCGTGTTTTTTTGGTCTAGCGGCAAGATGGAACCGAGGAGAGCCGGGTAAAAATGAACGTTGGGCTTTTGACCGTTGCCTTCCAACGGCTACTTTTTTTTTTTCTTTTTTACAAATTTACAACTATAAATTCTACCCATTTTATAACATTTTTACACCATCTTCTTCACCTATCTTCTCCCTCTTTCACATATTTTATATTCTACTCACCATGGATCGATCAAAGAAGAAATCACCCGCTACCACGAAAAAATCCACCGCTCCCACCAAAAAATACAAACCGAAAGTTCGAAATACCGGTCAATCCTCCAACGCAAATCCTCCACCCCAATCACAACCCGCATTTTTCACACCACATCCATCTCACCAATCGTACATCGATCTCTTATCCGGACGTTTTGGGGCTCAAGGGGAGTTATTTCCCCCACATTCTTCCCAATACCCGTCTAACGTCATGTACCAAAACACGCAATTTCGAGAGCCACGACGTCAAATCGATTCTGAGTCCGAAGAAGAAGTTGAAGAAGAAGGAGGAGAAGAAGAGGAAGAACATGCGGTTGAAGAAGAGGATATCGAGGTGATGGACGAAGACGTCCAAGTAATTACGAAGACGAAAGCTAAATTTCCGGGGAGAGCAAAATGTAAAACTTGGACGTCGGAGGAAGAGCTTAACTTGACAAAAGCTTATATTCATTGTAGCGAAGATGGGAAAAGAGGCGATCAACAATCCCGCGATTCGTTTTGGGGTAAAGTTATTGTACACTTCGACGGTTTGATGGGTGCACCTAGTGAACGACAAGAGAAAAAAGCACGTGATCTCGAGATATTTATGAAACCGCATAATGATGTTGATCCTCAGTTCCTACCGCTTGTTCTTGAACAAAAAAGAGAAATCGCGGAGGAATACGGATGGGATTGCAACTTTTAGTTGTTTTTTTTTTTTAAATTGTAGTCGCCTTTTTTTTTTAATTTCAAGTATTGTATCGTTTAATTTCCTAATATTAGTGGTTTGTTTTTTTTTTATAAAAGTTGTTTATTAAAAGTTGTTAAAAAAAAAAACTAAATTTTTGGTGGCTTCTCCAAGCCACACCACAACCACACCATGTGGTGTGGCTTGGCATGGCTTCAAAAACACCAAATTTGACATGGCCGATGATGATTGGTTGGTGGGCATGGCTTCTTGAAGCCTTGTGGCAACCATACCCCCTCCCCTTATAGTTTCACACTAGCACGTTTAAGCTTTAATTAATTTGTATTTTATCTGTGATTATTTTAATATTGTTTATGCGGGACTTTAACAAAATAACTATTTTATGTATCTATGATATCTCTGCTATAATGTGTAGACAGTTAAATCTAATACTATTAGTCCATTACAAGTTATAAAATGAGATAATATATACGTTATATGATTTATTTCAATGTGTAATATAATTTATTCGTCTAAGCATATATATGTTTAATTTAATTTTTTTTCGTAAAATTAAGTACGTAAAATTAGATATGTTATATGATTTATTTCAATTTGTAATTTTTTTACTCTTTTTTAGCATATATATTCTTAATTCAACTTGTTTCATAAGATTAAATACGAACTAAAGAGATCGTGACTACATAAATAAAATGACGTTGAATTTGATTTTGACTAAAAAGAATAAAAATCACTACAACTTTAACATGTGACATAATTAATTAATAAGAGTAAAAGACATTTTAATTTGAAAACAAAACAGTACAACCATGTTGTCTTAACGTAAAATAGTACAGTTTATAAATCCATTATATTTTTTAATGCAAACTAGTAGAATGTTTTGTACTATTTTACTTTACAAAAACACAAAATATGTTGTTTTAATACAAAACAACATAGAAAAAGTTTGTCTAATACAAAACAAAACATACAATGTAAAAAATACAAATCATAATGTTTTAATATAAAACCAATGCAATTATTATAAATTAGTACATTTTTTAAAAAACTAGTACAGTTTCACAAACCGGTACAATTTTTTAAATTAAAAAAAAAATTTAGTTTTTTTATATATCAAATTGAAGATAAATGCTTGATTTTATGGTACAATTTTTATATAAAAAAATAATATTGTATAAAAAGGGTATGAGCATCTAAAAATAGGGGGGAGGGGGGGACTTAATAAAACTAACAAAAGAAGTTATACCAAAAATATTCTCCCACGTCTTATTCTCATCTTATTTTATTGTACTTTAAATCCCAACCACTGATTTACAAAATTACAAAATTAATGAATCAGATATCTTCCTATTTTTTTTAGGTAAAATATATTTTTAATTGAATTCAACCCTAATAAGATTAGGAAAGCTTGCGATTCACGATAAAAAGTTCGACAGAGAAAAAAAACATGTTTATGGTAAAACAATATTAACACTCGTTTTTTGCGGTGAAAATATACTATTAACACTCGTGCTCTACGATGTGGATGCAACGACCACGAGTGGAGACATGTGGTACTACAAACACAAGACATCAGGCAAATGTGAAGATGATAAGATCGTTCCTAGCACAAGGTTTTTAATTTTTGCAAAAAAGATTTTAATTATGTATTCATTATTATATTGCATACTTAGATTGTTTATATTATTTTCAGGTTGAAGCTGTTGATCAAGGTCCAGGACGCGACCGGATCAGTGATATTGACCCTTTTCGAAAAAGAGCTCAGGAGGATTTTAAAGGTTAAAGCCTTTGAATTGTTGAGCAGAGATTTTGAGGTAACACATATCAATTCAATTTTAATTATTTTAGTTGTTCGATTTATGAGTCATTGTGGTGGTACTATTTTTTTGTATGGTTTTTAAGGTCGGGAAATATCCCGTGGAGCTAGAAGCTATTTTCGAGAGAAGATTGGCTATCAAGGTCGATATTAGTGATTTCAACATCGGTCATGATTATAGATTTTTTACAATTGAATCACTTACTGATAGTAAATCAGTTATATCTGTCCTAGATGAGAGGCACAACAAAGATGAGGTGATTTTTTGAGTGTATTCTATTTTCCATCATTATATCATCACTCATATTAAACAAACTCCCGTTATAATGTGTATTTTCTATTTAGCATGTTCTCTCTCAATCTATCGACTTTTCCTCTCAAGGACAAGCAGATAATGAAAGTAGTGTGAATAAGGTATGTAACTATATCATTAAACATTAAGTCGTAAATTTCTTATTATCATTTCCAAAACTAATTTATATTATGTTTATATTATATTTATTTTTTTTAATAAAACATTTATAATGTTAATTACAGGAGGTGATAAATATCAGTGACATGAAGAGTCAGAACCAAAAAGATCTGAAAGGCAAAGGAAACTTTCAACATGATGACTTGAAGCGGAAGCTTAGTGATATCTATGACATTGAAAATGGAGCAGGTTCATCTCCAGTAAAGGTTGCTACTGATGCTGGTACTGGAAGTCAATCTTCTTTTGATCAGGAGTTGTTGGTGCCTAAAGTTGAGAAGTAGCTTGGATCGAAGGATGTTTGGTGGTTGATGACATTAGTTTGGTTATTTTTAAACTATCGTGAACAATTTGCATTTTATTTGTCTTTCCTTTGGTTGATGACGTTGCTTTGGTTGGCTTTGGTTGATGACGTTGCTTTCGTTGTTTGCTTTTTTTTATCGACAATGGTTATTTTGTTAACTTATATGAATGGTGTGCTTATATTTATTTTGTTTATTATTTAATTATTGGTATTATTTTTGTTTTAAAAATTAGTTGTATTGATTCATATGTATTTAAAATCTCAAATATTTATTTTAAAACATAAATATTTTTTTTGAAGACATAGGTTTTTTATATTGGTATTATATATTATTTGAAGTCTATAATTACTTATATGTAATTATAGTTTTTTATATTTGTATAATATATCCCGATTTTATTTTAACTTTTAAAACCTTTCAAAAAAATTTAAAAAGACATTTAATAAAATTGGCACTGTTTTTGTAAAAAAAAAAGAGAATTTTTAATATTCAACAAAATTTAAACGGTTTCAATAATAATACTCCGCCATTTTTTTAAAAATATATATACGTTTCCAAATTCGAATTTAAAATTTAAAATTTATATAGGTTTTCAAATTTATTTAAAGCTGTATTGAGTGCGCCATTTTTTAAAAAAACTTTAAACGTTTTCAAATTTAAAATTTATATAAGTTTCCAAATATATTTCAAATTTTCACTAATATATATGTTTCGAAATTAATTTAAAAAATTTCAATCCGCCATTTTTCTTTAAAATTTTAAACCTTTTATATTTTTAACAAGATTTCCTCATTAATTGTTTATATCCTTCCATAAATTTTAAACTTCAATCTCCTATATATAGTCCCTAATAATTCTTTTGTACCACTATTCGTCACCCTCTCATATTACTAACTTCTTTTCTTCATTCGTATCTCCTTTCAGTATTTCTTTTATCAACGAAGGGACCAATCAAAAGGTATGTTTTTTTCCAGAATACATGTTTTATGTTTCTGTTTAAATATACATGATTTATATTTAGTTTAAAATTTTTAAATTAAATATTATTAATTCGTTTTTTTAAATATTATTTTAAATATAATTATTGGTATATTAACTTTGTTTTAATTTTCAAAAAATCGTCATTTTTTAAATTAAAGATTGAGTGCGCCATTTTTATAAAAAAAAATTAAACGTTTTCAATTTTTTTAATTTATATAGGTTTCGTGATTTATTTTCAATCTTCACTAATATATATGTTTCCAAAATTATTTGAAAATTTCAATCCGCCATTTTTAAAAAAAAAAATTAAACGTTTTAGATTGAGTGCGCCATTTTTATAAAAAAAATTTAAACGTTTTCAATTTTTTAAATTTATATAGGTTTCGTGATTTATTTTCAATTTTCACTAATATATATGTTTCCAAAATTATTTGAAAATTTGAATCCGCCATTTTAAAAAAAAAAATTTAACGTTTTAGATTTTTAACAAGATTTCCTCATTAATTGTTTATATCCTTCCATAAACTTTAAACTTCAATCTCCTATATATACTCTCTACTAATTCTTTTGTACCACTATTTATCATCCTCTCATATTACTAACTTCTTTTCTTCATTTGTATCTCCTTTCAGTATTTTTTTATCAACGAAGGGACCAATCAACAGGTATGTTTCTTTTTTAAAATACATGTTTTATGTTTCTGTTTAAAAATACATGATTTATATTTAGTTTTAATTTTTTAAATTAAATATTATTGATTTGTTTTTGTTAAATATTATTTTAAATATAATTATTTGTATATTAACGTTGTTTTAATTTGAAAATTTATTGATTCTTTTTTTTTTAATTCGTAAATTTAATATTTGAGAGAGGAATTCCGCCATTTTTTTTTTGAAATTTAAAATTTTTTGACTTTTTAACAAGATTTCCTCCATTAATTCCAAAAAAACCGAAGTTTCCATTTATTTACCAAGTTATAATTTGTAATATTCTTTACTTAATTACTTCCATAAATTCTTAAATCGATTTTTAAAAAAAAATCACGCCGGAATTTTTAAAAATAAATCATTTTCAGATTTGTAACTTCATTTCTTGAATTACTTCATTCAAATTTTGAGAATTATCAAAAGCTTTGTCGTTGTGGTTTCGGTAATCCATATTCAATCTATTTTTTGTTAATTGTTTTGTGAATTTTTTGATTTAG
Organism: Deinandra increscens subsp. villosa; assembly: GCA_039602395.1. Taxonomy (NCBI): domain Eukaryota; kingdom Viridiplantae; phylum Streptophyta; class Magnoliopsida; order Asterales; family Asteraceae; genus Deinandra; species Deinandra increscens. The sequence goes on from JBCNJP010000017.1 coordinate 10,018,536, forward strand.
GATATTACCATATTCAAATTTGATTTAGGACAGTTTTTTGTTTATTATTTCATGCTTTGTCTTTCTATTCTTATATACGTATAAATGTTTGTTTAGAAACTTATAGGATTTTTGTATAATTGAATAAACCTATTAATTAGAAAACATAATCATTTTTTACGTCTCATTTTACATGTATATTTACATGTGTTTCATGTTGATAATTACATATGTATTTAAAAGCACAATAAAATCCAAAATGTTAATTCATACTATCCGTACGTTTCGGTTTTTTATAAATATATTTAGATTTGTACTTGAATAAAATTTAGTCCGGTTTCTAACTTTTCATGTTTTGTTTTTTAAACATCTATGGATATGACAGGAAATAGAGGAAAAAGGAAGCTTCGCATGGAACAATCAACACAGAGAAAAACACATGCTACTATGCAAATCTCATGTTCTTCACAAGTGAACATAAACAATTATGTTCATCCTTTGTCGTACATTTCAGAGGGTAGAATTAATTATTTAACCATTTCAAGACAAAACAGAAGACACCGGAAAAATCTTTTGGATATTAAAAGAGGAAGAAAACCTCAACAATCATCAACACCCGCATGTTCTTTACCTTCAGGAAATAGTACTTATAGACCTCCTCTTAGTGACATAACAAATGGTAAAATCTTCCGTTTAACATGTAGCTCAGTTTATTTCCATTTACAAACCTTTTTAAATATATTTAATTTTGATTTGTTGTTTAAATTTCAGTTATCAGAGATACTTATTCAAATACTGGTAGACAAAACAGGGAGAGAAGGAAAATGTTAATGCTCCATCGGAAACATGAAAAACTTCAAGTCTATCAGAATTCATCCAAGTCCTTAGAAGTCAATAAACCAACTTCTTCAGTAGCTTTGTCTGACCGATCAAACCGTAAGACCAATCTATTTTAAATAATACTTATTTATTTTAATGATTACTAATTTTTTAAATGTTTTATTAAATTGTATTTTTTTTTCTGTCTAGATTGTAATGCTTCTCCGGTTTGTTTTAACGCTGCTCCTACACCTAACTATAGATCCCCTCTTAGTGACATATCAAATGGTATGTTATTAATTTACAATTTATGTCGTAACAATTTTATTCATATATATTTACATTTTTACTTTTTTAATAATATTTAACATGTTTCTTTTATATTTAGGTGCACTTCCATCGGGAAATAGTTTTGTGTTTTCAGGGATAACTACTTCTACATATCTTCCTACTCCTTTATCAAGTGGTATGAATAATAATTAATTTATTGGTAAAACTACTTAAAACTAAATAAGGTTACATCGTAACTTTTTAACTTATAATATTTATTTAATATTGTTGATTGCTTTTTACAGGTGATTCTGGAAATGCTTCGAAGGAGAATAGATATAAAAGAAAGTTGGCACTGGCAGAGAAGAAGAATAAGAGGTCTCAACAATCTTTAAATATGTCGTCCGCTTCACAAGTCCTTAATCCTCCCACTACCGTTTTATCAAAAGACAATTCAAATGGTATATATATATTTTCGATTATCTACTATAAGATATAAATTGTAATTTAAATTTGATATATTAGCTCTATTTTATAATCACTAATGTATTTATATTATCTTTTAGCAACATCTTCTTCTTTTTCCGTATCAAGAGCTGCTGTTAGAAATGGCAAAAGAAAAGTTACTCCGTTATCTCCGATACGTATGGTTGATTTAAATTCAGATGAGGAGGATGACGTTCAGCCTAATAACAAAGTAGATGATTATAAAGGCATCTCGAAAGGTTTTCTATTTTAAAATGATATTCTTAGTTTATTTATTAATTTTTATTATCTAATGGTATTTTGATATTTTGGTATGTTTTTGCATAATTTGGAACAGAATACCTTGATCATGGTGATCAGTGTGTTATATGCGATGTATGTCATTCAAAGTTATGGAAGGCCGAGGCTACTCACAAGAGGACAGACAGATTGGGTACGAGCTATTCATTTTGCTGCGGATATGGAAAGGTAGAGCTTCCAGAATTCAAACAACCCCACGAGTCATATCTCAGTCTTTTTAAGTCTTCTGATGCGAAAAGCAAATACTTTGCTAAGAACATTCGGCGCTTCAACTCCATGTTCTCTTTTACCTCTATGGGTGGTAAGATTGACTATACGGTCAATAAAGGTAGAGGTCCGTATACATTCCGCTTGAGTGGCGAAAATTATCATAGAATTGGAAGCTTGCTGCCTCAAGATGGTGAGATGCCTAAATTCTCTCAGTTATACATCTACGATACAGAGAATGAAGTTACAAACCGTCAATACCATTTTAGGTAATCTTCCATACCTTTAGCAAGATTTTTATTAATATTAAAAATAATTTATTATCTTATCAATTAATTCTGCATTACGTCTCCAAATAAACCGCACTTATAAATTCTTTTTTTTTTAAACAGTGATACTGACAGGCCATCCAGCTCTTCAATCTCGCCGTTTGAGGTGGAAATTATTCAACAGTTGAAAGATATGTTAGACTCACAAAATGAGTTGGTCAAAACATACAGAATGGTGAGGGACACATATCAAGAAAATCCTCAGGTCGATTTGAAATTACGACTTATCGGTCGACGGTCGAAAGATGGAAGAAAATATAATCTTCCGACCGCATCTGAGGTTGCCGCGTTAATAATTGGGGATTTTGATGATAATATCGAATCACGCGATATAGTTGTTCAGACTAAAGGTGGATATTTGCAGCGTATCAGCGAGCTTCATCCTTCTTATCTAGCACTGCAATATCCGCTTCTTTTCCCATTCGGTGAAGACTGTTACCGCATAGACATTCTTCATAGGGATGTTATTCTTGACCAGGCTAATCAGAGGAATAGGAAATGTACAATGAGGGAGTATTTCTGTTATCTTATACAAGATCGCGTCAACAAATTTTCTTTAATCCTCAATGCGAGGAGGTTGTTTCAACAGTTTTTGGTTGATGCTTACACAATGATTGAAGCGCAACGATTATGGTTTATTCGGAACAAACAGAGCACTCTCAGGTGTACGAGTTACAGTGACATCAGTAATGCTCAGACTTCAGGTGATACAGACCTTTCGAATAAAGGTCAGCGGGTAATACTTCCGTCATCTTTTACCGGTGGGGCCAGATATATGTTGCAGAATTATCTTGATGCAATGTCGATTTGCAAGTGGTATGGCTATCCAGATTATTTCATTACCATCACATGCAATCCGAACTGGCCAGAGATGAGAAGACATTTAGCAGATACGACTTTACTTCCCGAAGATAAGCCGAATAACCTTTCCAGACTTTTCAAGATTAAGCTCGAGTCATTAATTACTGATTTAAAGAAGAACTCTATTCTTGGAAGAGTCCAAGCAGGTATTATAATTTTAACTTTTTATCAATAATTTAAATTTATATATATTTACGCATCTTATTATAGTCTAGAAAATATTCTATTTAAAAAGTGCAGTTTTAATTGATATTTTTTTTCTTCTACTTCTGCAGTTGTTTATACCGTTGAGTTTCAGAAGCGTGGATTGCCTCATGCTCATATTTGTCTTTTCATGCATCCGGATCACAGAATTCCTTGCGTTCAGAATGTCGATCCTTATATTTCAGCTGAAATACCGGATAAAGATGAAGATCCCGAGTTGTATGAACTTGTGTCTGAGTTTATGATACATGGACCCTGTGGAGCTCATAACCCGAAATCTCCTTGCATGAACGGTAAAGATTGTACGAAACGCTTCCCGAAACCTTTCCGTGATTATACCTCTGTCGATACGGATGGCTACCCTCTATATCGGAGACGTGAGGGTGGACCCAAGGTTATCAAGTCTGGTCATGAGTTGGATTGCAGATATGTTGTTCCATACAACAAAGTTCTTTTGAAAAGATACCAGTCTCATATTAACATTGAGTGGTGCAACAAAGGAGAATCAATTAAGTATCTTTTCAAGTACATAAATAAAGGGCCTGACAGAGCAAGTGTAAAGTTTGTTACGAATACAGAGGAAGATAGTAACGTGCAACCTGTCGACGAAGTAAAGGCTCATTTTGACTGTAGGTATGTCTCGGCATGTGAAGCGGCGTGGCGTATTCAGAAGTTTGATGTACACTATAGATATCCTTCGGTCGTTAGACTTCCTTTTCATCTTCCAGGCCAACAACAGGTTGTGTTCCATGAAGACGATGATATGGACGAGGTTATGAATAAACCAACTGCTGCTACTTCCAAGTTTGAATCGTGGATGAAATGCAATCAGGTCTACGAAGATGCAGCTGAGTTGACTTATGCTGAATTCCCTACGAAGTTTGTGTGGGTTTTAGAAAGAAGGAAATGGCAACGAAGAAAAAATGGATTTTCCCTTGGAAGAATCCATTCGGTGTCTCCTTCGCTTGGTGAGCTCTATTTTTTAAGAATACTTTTAAATAAAGTGAAAGGGCCCAAGTCGTTCGAGGATATTCGCACCGTTAATGGATTGGTTCATCCTACCTTCAGGGACGCATGTTACGCCAGGGGGCTGTTAGACGACGACAGAGAGTACATAGAAGCCATTCGGGAAGCAAGCTTCTATGGTACCGGTCCTTATCTGAGAAATCTTTTTGTTACTATGTTGTTGTCCGAAAGCCTTTCAAGACCAGAATTTGTTTGGGATAATTGTTGGACCCATCTATCCGATGGGATCCTTCAAACACAGAGACTTCTCTTAAAGTCTCCAGGTTAGTTACTTATATTATGTCATTAAATACTTCTGTTTTCTTCTTAATATTTTTATTATTACTTTTAATATATTTATAATACTTTCTCTTTATTACAATTCACGTTATTTACGTTCATTTGTTTACAGGTTTATCTTACAAAGACGATCAGATGAAGAATCTGACACTTGGTGAAATAGAGAAAGTGTTACAGCGTCATAACTCAAGCCTAACCAATTTCGCTACAATGCCGTTTCCCGATAACTTTGTCATAGATTCCGCCAATAATGTCCTTATCAATGAGCAGCTCGACTATGACACGGTAGTTCAGGAAACTGAGTATGAGCGTCTTCAGTCTTCTCTAACGGATGAGCAAAGATCAATATTTAAGGAGATAATGGATGCCGTTGATAAAGATGGAGGCGTGTTTTTTGTTTACGGATATGGTGGTACTGGAAAGACATTTTTGTGGAATACTCTGTCAACTTCAATTAGATCAAGAAATCAGATTGTTTTAACTGTTGCATCAAGTGGTATTGCTTCGCTTTTGTTACCTGGAGGTCGAACAGCTCATTCTAGGTTCCACATACCACTCAATCGTGACCGAGGACTCGCTCTGTACCATGTCACGTAGATAGTGACATTTCAGACTTATTGAAGCAAACAAAGTTGATTATATGGGACGAGGCTCCTATGATACACAAACATGCCTTCGAGGCTCTAGATAAGAGCCTGAAGGATGTTCTATGTACCGATACTAACATGGCGGATCAACCTTTGTTTGGTGGTAAAGTTGTTGTTTTCGGTGGAGATTTCAGACAGATTCTTCCTGTTATGCAGGGCGGTTCAAATCAAGATGTTGTCACTTCCTGTCTGACTTCATCTTACATTTGGAGAGAGTGCAAGGTTCTAAAGTTAACCAAAAACATGCGTCTTCTTCAAGGTAACAATCCATCAGAGATACAAGAAACATGTGATTTTGCTCAATGGCTTTTGGATATTGGTGAGGGAAAAGCCGGCGGAGATAATGACGGTGACTCAGAAATAGTTATACCTCATGATCTTCTTATCCATGATTCGTCGGATCCGGTTAGTGATCTTATCGATTTTGTTTATCCATCATTTCTGGACAACTTTGGTGAACAAGATTTTTGGTCTGAAAGAGCTATTCTCGCACCAACTAATGAGGTTGTCGATGATATCAACGGTCGTCTGCTTTCTTTGGTTCCTGGTGAAGAACATGAGTATTTAAGCTCAGATTCTGTATGTCAAGATGAGATTGTAGGTGACGACGTTGAACATAACTTATACTCACCAGATGTCTTGAATTGTTTACATATATCTGGCATTCCAAATCATCGTCTTGTGCTTAAAGTTGGTGTTCCTGTTATGTTGCTAAGAAACATTGATCAGAGGAATGGCTTATGTAATGGAACACGTCTTCAGATCGTATCTCTAGGGAAGCATGTTATTGAAGCGGTGGTTATCTCAGGAAGCAATATCGGATTCAGGACTTTCATTCCTAGACTTTCATTGGTTCCAACAGATAAAAGAGTTGTTTTTCGGTTTAAGAGAAGACAGTTTCCCATCTCGGTTTGTTTTGCTATGACTATACACAAAAGTCAGGGTCAGTCTCTTTCGAGAGTTGGATTGTACTTGAAAGATCCCGTATTCTCTCATGGTCAATTGTACGTTGCGTTATCAAGGGTGAAGAGCAAGAAGGGCCTGAAGATTTTGATTTTGGATGAAGACGGTCGTCCAACCAATGTAACAAGAAATATAGTGTATAAATCTATCTTCTCGAATTTGTAATTGTTATTGACTTTTTCTACTATTATAGAATTTCCTTTTACCGTTAACTTTTTCTTTAGATAGGATATATATTTATATATATATATATATATATATATATATATATATATTCGAATTTGTAATTATTATTGACTTTTTCTACTATTATAGAATTTCCTTTTACCGTTAACTTTTTCTTTAGATAGGATATATATTTATATATATATATATATATATATATATATATATATATATATATATATATTTTGTTCTAGCCCGGGTATTTACCCGGGTAAGTGGCTAGTAAGATAATATATACGTTATATGATTTATTTCAATGTGTAATATAATTTATTCGTCTAAGCATATATATGTTTAATTTAATTTTTTTTCATAAAATTAAGTACGTAAGATTAGATATGTTATATGATTTATTTCAATTTGTAATTTTTTTACTCTTTTTTAGCATATATATTCTTAATTCAACTTGTTTCATAAGATTAAATACGAACTAAAGAGATCGTGACTACATAAATAAAATGACGTTGAATTTGATTTTGACTAAAAAGAATAAAAATCACTACAACTTTAACATGTGACATAATTAATTAATAAGAGTAAAAGACATTTTAATTTGAAAACAAAACAGTACAACCATGTTGTCTTAACGTAAAATAGTACAGTTTATAAATCCATTATATTTTTTAATGCAAACTAGTAGAATGTTTTGTACTGTTTTACTTTACAAAAACACAAAATATGTTGTTTTAATACAAAACAACATAGAAAAAGTTTGTCTAATACAAAACAAAACATACAATGCAAAAAATACAAATCATAATGTTTTAATATAAAACCAATGCAATTATTATAAATTAGTACATTTTTTAAAAAACTAGTACAGTTTCACAAACCGGTACAATTTTATAAATTAAAAAAAATAATTTTAGTTTTTTTATATATCAAATTGAAGATAAATGCTTGATTTTATGGTACAATTTTTATAAAAAAATAATATTGTATAAAAAGGATATGAGCATCTAAAAATAGAGGGGGGGGGGGGGGGTGAGGGACTTAATAAAACTAACAAAAGAAGATATACCAAAAATATTCTCCCACGTCTTATTCTCATCTTATTTTATTGTACTTTAAATCCCAACCACTGATTTACAAAATTACAAAATTAATGAATCAGATATCTTCCTATTTTTTTTAGGTAAAATATATTTTTAATTGAATTCAACCCTAATAAGATTAGGAAAGCTTACGATTCATGATAAAAAGTTAGACAGAGAATAAAAAACATGTTTATGGTAAAACAATATTAACACTCGTTTTTTGCGGTGAAAATATACTATTAACACTCGTGCTCTACGATGTGGAGTAAATGGTGCATAATATGACTGGTGAGTGCACCAACACTGCAAGAAACTGGACATGTGGCGGTGACCTCAATGGTGACGACAGAGACAACGCCAAAAGTAGGGGTGTTCAAAAATATCCGAGTCCGAATCCGTATCCGAATTATCCGAAAATTTCGGATATCCGGAATTTCGGATATCCGAAACTCGGATATCTGAAAATTCGGACTTGGACTTGGACAAGAATTTACAAAATTTTCGGAAGTTTCGGATACCCGGTATCCGAAAATTTAAATAAATTAAAATAAATTTATATTAAAGAAATAAGGAATTATTGAATACTTGGACTATGTTTATTTGTTTTGTCGTTTTTTAGGTCGAACTTATGTTTATTTGTATTTGAAGACTTGGACTATGTTTATTTGTTTTGTCGTTTTGTCGTTTTTTTTTGTTAAATTGTGGTTTTTTTTTAAAAATTGGATTTTCGGATATCCGTTTTAACTATCCGAGTCCAGTCCGAAATTTCGGATATCCAAAATTTCGGACTTGGACTTGGACAACAAAAACTGGTATCCGAAATTTTCGGATATCCGAAATTCCGGGTATCCGGTTTTTAACACCCCTAGCCAAAAGGAAGCCTATAGAGCTTTATTGAATTTTGATTTGTCAAAGACTACAACAAAGACATGTAGTTGTGACAGAGTAAGCGGAAAACTAGAAAAGTAAAGCACCATTCTGAAAAGATATGGTGCACATGTCGTCATGATATAATGGTTTATTATTAAATTATACTTTTTAATACGGGTTAAATAAAAAAGAATTTTTATTAAAACCTATGGCGACAGCACGTCATCATCAGAGAGTTAATATTACTAATTTTCTATTTTATTATTGCATGCCTTTTTTAAAATGTGGAGACGACAACGTTTAGGGAGCCCTAGACAAGTCTCCCACCCTAAAAACTAATATAGATTCATAGGTGTTCATTCTGCCGACCACAAAAATTCCCCTCTCACTATTGCGTTCCAACCCCTCCCAGCCTTCTCGCACCATTTTGTATATTTTTGTATGTGTGGGGTGTTTGTACTTTTACTGTTCTTGAGGGAAGTTATTGTAACACTTCTTGTTAGTCGTTAGAAGTTGTTATATGTACCATTAGTACGTGAATAAAGGGTATGATTTCGATTGACAAATTAATCTATCCTTCCTTTCTCTCAATCTGTTTCTATCAATATGGTATCCGAGTTGGTTTGGCTCCGACTGTGACACCCGAGAATTTCAAGGTTAACTTCCGTTAGACAAACCCGTTAGTTACGTTATAAGTGTTAACTTAAGTAACTAATGCTTAACTAGGCCGAATACGTCCACGACCTTTGGTTGATCACCGAACCCGCCCATATGTGTTATGTGCTCATCATTGATTGTCCTTATGTGCAATATGATTTAAATACATGACTTATCATTGTGAATAGCATGATTAATTGTAAATACTTGATTATGTGAAAATTGCCCAAATTTGGTAGTCAGCGAAACTACCGAGCGAAATTACAGATTCGCCCGGTAGAAGGCTAGACTGATCAATGTACCCGAGACCGGAGCTAGTTTCGCCTGGCCAGCGAAACTGCCAGCGAAACTAGCCCCTGATATAAATAAACATTATAAACCCTAGTAGCCTCATTTGCTCAAACCACACAACAACACACACACACTCTCCTGGTCAGCTGAGAAGATCACCTAAGGACCAAGACCCCAGCCTCGAGACCATCATCTCACCTCATTCATCGATCCTAGAATCATCCGTGAGTCCCAAAAACTATGTTTTATGCTTTTCTATATGTTTTCTTCTTAAAGCATGCTCAAATCTTTATGTAACTACTTGATCTGCTAGTATAGTGATTAGGAATGCTAGATCTGTACTAAAGTTGATAACTTTACGTGTGATATCCATCCATGTTAGACGATTTGTGCAAAATAGGTCATTTTAGGGTTTTGAACCTATTTTAGAGATTTAATGATCAAAATGCATGTTAAACATGATAAAGCTGCTTGATTTATGTTGGTAAATGCCTATGGATGCTAGATAATGAATTGCATGTATGATCAGAAGCTGTTAGGTTGATTTTTAGGCAAATCCGTATGTTTTTCGCGACCAGCGAAACTGTGTGTTCTCTGGGCGAAACTAAGTAGCGAAATTATATCTCCTTCCAGCGACACTGACCAGCGAAACTATAGTGTCGCCGGGAACCTGACCAGACCAGCTCGAGCGAAACTATCGAGCGAAATACCTGAACGAAAGTTCAAACCAGTTTCCCTGCGAAACTAGGCTAGCGAAACTGCGTCGGCAGTTTCGGGCGAAACTAGCCTAGCGAAACTGTGTCACCGGGCATTGCCTAGCGAAAGTGCTGCCCGTGCACCTAGCGAAACTGCCTAGCGAAACTATGCTAGCGAAACTAAGACCTGACCTAAAAACCAAACTTGTGAAATTTGCTTAAGTGTTATGCCATGACTTACATGATTATACCATGATGAAACATGCTTGAATCTGATTCATATGAACCCTTGTTTATGATCAACCATTGGTGTCGTGTGTCGGTATGTCGAGTCATAGTTGCAACGTGCTATGTTATGGGCCATAGTGACGTTAAGTAAAGATTAGACACGAAACTAATACCTAAGACCTAAACGTGTTCTAGGTCTTCGTTAAACAACAATATTTGGATTACTTGAAGAGTAGCAGTGCAACCAAAGGTGAGTGTCACTAACCCGCTTACCGTGAGTCCGATGGGCCACACAGAATAACTTAACGAAAACAATGCTGATAAACTCGAGAGTGCTAGGCACCTCACTGATAAACATGAGAACCCGGGATGCTTGGCACCCACTTGATGAACTGAAGTGTTTTATGGGAACACTTGTGAACTCTGATCAAACTGCTTTTTTGAAACAAAACTGAAAACATTTTAATATGGCTAGTGTAGGTTAAAGTCTAAACCATATGATATCACATGTTTTCTAAGGATGCCTTATAACTTAAAAGTCCTCAACTTAATTGTGCCATTAATTTGTGAAAGCGAGGGGATGTTGGGTAGATCTACTGGAGTTTGACAAACTCCGCCCCGTGGCACGGGGAGTGCACGGAGGAACAATATCAGCCTATTTGACCGTGGTCCCGAGAGGACACGGGGGAGGCAGAAACCGCGATGACTAGGTCCGCACTGTACGGGATGGCTCGGCCCCCACAAAATAAGTCAGCTTTGGTACAAACTTCCTTAGAGCATGGAACAACGGATTAGCTACCCGCGATATCGGTTGAGTCCTTTAACTTTACGGAACTAGTACATACCCGATGACGTGGTCACGGACAAACCATTTATAAACTGAGAATTAAATACGAGCATTGCTTTTCACAAATGAATATTTTGTAAGTACATTTTGATACGAACAATGATTATGAGACCGGGCCAATGCATGACAAGCCCACTGTGAACTCACCAACCGTTAGGTTGACACTTGCGTGGTTTAAACTTTTGCAGATCGCTAAGGAGTATCCGGAGCGGGTTGGCATGGCACGTGAAGACCTTTATTTTAATCGAACTATTTTGGGAATTTAAAACAACATTTATGTAAGGCACGTGGTTAGTGCTAAAGACAATTAATTTTCCGCTGCGTATGTAATTTAAGATTTTGATTTATAACTTGTGCTTGAACTAACCCTGATTCGTTTAGTATTTGTAACTGTGGTTGTGGATCCTGGTCTAGTCGCGCCCCTTAACGGTATAAACTCCGTTAGTGGTATTTTGGGGGTGTGACAGATTGGTATCAGAGCCATGAGTTGCAGAGAACTGGAATCATTTTGAAAACGATTTGGAAACTGCAACTTGAAAACCTTGGTTACAAAACAAACAAACAAATTCCCAAAGACAAAAATTTTTACGTGCCAACCTGGGATACTCGCTCTGCTGTGTAAGTAAAAGCTTAGTACGTACAGATATATGTATATATATATATATATAAGTATATATATAGACCGTGTCTAAGTAGTCTAACGGAAAGACCTTAGGAAATTTTCACACACGAAATACGAAATGCGACCGCGAATACGCACACTACTCTGGGGAAAGCGACAACGAAACGATGCTACACGCTACGTCCTGATTTCTACTACGACGACTACGCCGACGGTGACTTTATGGGAAGCCGACCTTCGACGATAGCATTTACGACGTTCTTCGACGACGCCTCAATTTGCACGAAAATTTTTTCTGGACTAATAGCGGGATAACGGGAACTGGCTAATATACATATTATGGGATATGTATAAAATATAACTGTGACTGAACACTGGCTACTTTAACTGTTCAGCAAGATGTCTGGAAGAGGAAACGGAAGAGGCGGCATAAACATGACGCCTGCACAGCTGCAAGCAATGATTACTGAACATGTGCAAGCCGCGGTGGCAGCCGTCCAAGCTGCATATGCCGCACAGGGTAACTATTATGCCGGTTAAGGCACAAAGCAATTTTATCATGACCTGTTTAATTTTAAAAGTCCGAACTATTTATGCATCAGGAAACCAACACCACTGCACGTACAAGTCTTTCATGGACTGCAAGCCGATGACGTTTTCCGGCGAAGAAGGAGCTGTAGGACTCCTCCGATGGATTGAGAAGTCCGAGAAGGTCTTCTCCATGTGTAATTGCCCAGCTGAAAGCAAGGTTAAGTTTGCTACTGGTACTTTCGAAGGAGCTGCACTCTCCTGGTGGAACTCCGAGATTCAGATGATTGGGCTAGATGCGGCCAACAACATGCAGTGGGCAGCATTTAAGGATATGATTATGGAGGAATACTGTCCCCGCGACCAAGTGAAGAAGCTTGAAGGCGAATTCCTGAATTTGAAGATGTCTGGGTCTGAGGTTGAACAGTACACTGCACGATATCACGAGTATGAGGTTTTGTGCCCCTCAATGGTTGACGCTGAATTCAAACGCATCGAGCGTTATCTGGAAGGCCTCGCGCCTCAAATCAAGGGATTGGTGACTGCCAGCAACCCCGCAAACGTGCAGCAAGCCATTCGTTTGGCTCACAAACTTACTGATCAAGAGGTCGAGAAAGGTACACTACCTGCGAAAGCCACCGAGAAGACTGCCCTTAGTGGCAAGAGAAAAGCTGATGATGAAGCTCCTGAAAACTCGATGAATGTTCAGAGTGTTGGAAACAGCACTGGGAGGTCCTATAACTCCCAAGGTCAAAGCAAGAGGTCTGGGAATAACAGTGGTAACTACCGCCAGGGCGGAAATGGTCAGAGCAACTACAGGGGTAACCTGCCCTTGTGCAACAGGTGTGGAAAGCATCATGCTGGTAATTGTAGGAAGAATGTGAGCTGCGAAAGGTGTGGCAAGGGAGGCCACGAAGCAAAGGACTGTTGGGCAACTTTACCCGAGCAGCAAAACCGCCCCAGAAGGAACATCAACAATCAAGGGAACAACTATGGGAACAATCGGGGCAATGGGAACAACGGTCAGAACCAGAACAACAACAATGGGGGAGCCCGCGGCTGCTTTGAGTGTGGTGCTCAAGGTCACATCAAGAGAGACTGCCCTCAGCTAAGAAGACAAGGTAATGGCAATCAGGGAAATAACGGTGGGAATGGTAACGGTGGAGGTAATGGTAATGGGAATGGCAATGGTAATGGTGGAAACGGAAATGGTGGAAATGGTAGAGGTCGAGCTTTCGTCATGGGCCAGGGTGAAGCTCGCAATGACGCCAACGTGATCAATGGTAAATTTATTTTGAACGGTTTCTTTGCTACTGTTTTATTTGATTCTGGTGCTGAAAGAAGTTTTATTTCCACTAAATTTGCTAGAATAATTAATGCTAAACCGATCGACTTAGATGCTAAATATGTGGTAGAGCTAGCAAATGGTAAACTTCATGATACTACCCAGATAGTTAAGGATTGTAAGCTAGAACTAGCGGGCCATACCCTAGGAATTGACCTTATGCCTTTCCCAATTGGTAGCTTCGACGTTATAGTAGGAATGGATTGGTTATCCGAGAATCGGGCTGAAATCTTATGTAAAGAAAAAGTGGTTCGTATCCCACTCGAAGACGGTAAAGTATTAACGGTCCAAGGCGAAAAAGGTGGAACAGTCACCGGCATTATTTCATTCCTTAAAGCTCAGAAATGCCTCCGTAAGGGTCACTTCGCGATTCTTGCAAACGTCACTGATACGACACATCCCGAGCGCAAAATTGATGATTACCCAATAGTTCGCGACTTCCAAGACGTATTTCCTGAAGATCTGCCTGGCTTGCCTCCATTTCGACAAGTTGAGTTTGGGATTGATTTAGCTCCAGGTGCCGCTCCGATCGCACGCGCACCTTACCGATTGGCTGTAAGTGAACTCAACGAACTCTCCTCACAACTGCAAGAGCTACTCGACAAGGGGTTTATTCGTCCAAGTTCGTCTCCATGGGGAGCTCCGGTACTGTTTGTTAAGAAGAAGGATGGAACGTTCCGCATGTGCATTGACTACCGAGAGCTTAACAAAGTTACGATCAAGAATCGGTATCCACTTCCTCGAATCGACGATCTCTTCGATCAACTGCAAGGTTCAAGCTACTTTTCAAAGATTGATCTACGGTCTGGATATCACCAACTTCGTGTTCGTGAAGAGGATGTTCCTAAGACTGCTTTTAGAACTCGGTATGGACACTACGAGTTCCTGGTTATGCCGTTTGGGCTAACCAATGCACCTGCCGTATTTATGGATCTGATGAATCGAGTGTGCAAGCCGTACCTCGATAAGTTTGTGATAGTCTTCATCGACGATATTTTGATCTACTCCAAGTCAAAGGAAGAACACGAGGAGCATCTACGACTTATATTGGAATTGCTCCGCAAGGAACAGCTTTATGCTAAGTTTTCGAAGTGCGATTTTTGGATCCGCGAAGTCCAATTTCTTGGACACATTGTTAATGAGGAAGGAATTCATGTCGATCCAGCCAAAGTGGAAGCAATAAAGAACTGGTCTACCCCAAGAGCGCCAACAGAAATCCGACAATTTTTAGGACTTGCCGGATATTATCGAAGGTTTATTAAGGGTTTCTCTCAATTGGCTCAACCCTTAACAGCCTTAACGCACAAAGGAGTGCAATACAGATGGGGTGAAAAAGAAGAGCGCGCGTTTCAGACGCTTAAAGATATGTTATGTTCGGCTCCAATTCTTGCGTTACCCGATGGAATAGACGACTTTGTGGTTTACTGCGATGCATCGATTCAAGGACTCGGTTGCGTGTTGATGCAACGAGACAAGGTAATTGCCTATGGGTCCAGGCAACTAAAGGATACTGAAAAGAATTATACAACGCATGATTTGGAAATGGGAGCCGTTGTTCATGCACTCAAGATTTGGAGACATTACCTATATGGAACAAAGTGCACGATATTCACCGATCATAAAAGTCTACAGCACATCTTTGATCAGAAAGACCTCAACATGCGACAACGACGGTGGGTCGAGTTACTAAATGATTATGATTTGGCCATTAAGTATCATCCTGGAAAAGCCAACGTTGTGGCTGATGCCCTAAGCAGAAAAGAGTACGAAAAGCCTCGTCGGGTACGAGCGCTTCAACTTACAATACATTCAGGATTACCGGATCGGATCCGTGACTGCCAACGAGAAGCTTTGAAAGCGGAGAACTTCGCAGCTGAAGCACTGCGTGGTGTAGATGGCCATTCTGAAGTTAAGTCCGATGGACTCACGTATTATAATGACAGAATCTGGGTTCCATTGTTTGGAAATCTCCGTGAGCTTGTGATGGACGAGGCTCACAAGTCAAGATATTCGGTGCACCCTGGATCAGATAAAATGTATCAGGACTTGAAGAATCTTTATTGGTGGCCGAATATGAAAGCCGACATTGCTCGATATGTGGCTAAGTGTTTAACATGTTCAAGGGTCAAGATTGAATACCAAAAGCCTTCTGGTTTACTACAACAACCAAAGATCCCAGAATGGAAATGGGAGGACATCTCCATGGATTTTGTAACGGGATTACCTCATCGATCAAATCAACCGGATGCGATTTGGGTTGTCATCGATCGGTTAACCAAATCTGCACATTTCATTCCGATGAAGGAAAGTGATAATATGGATAAATTGACAAAGCTATACATCGACAAAATTGTGAAGCTTCACGGTGTGCCTAAGACTATCATTTCTGATCGAGATCCTCGATTCACTTCCCGGTTATGGCAATCAATGCAGGAAGCATTGGGAACCCGACTAGACATGAGTACAGCTTATCACCCGCAGACTGACGGTCAGACGGAACGAACGATTCAAACCTTAGAAGATATGCTCCGAGCTTGCGTTCTTGACTTTGGAAAGGATTGGGAGACTCACCTTCCACTGGTGGAGTTCTCTTACAACAATAGTTATCATTCAAGTATAGGTGCTGCACCTTTTGAAGCACTGTATGGCAGAAAATGTAGATCGCCCGTGTGTTGGGCTGAAACAGGTGAGAAAGGGCTCACTGGACCGGAAGTTATCCATGATATGACCGAACGGATTATTCAAATTAGGCAACGGCTAGCTGCAGCACGTGATCGACAAAAGAGTTACGCCGACAAACGCCGAAAACCTCTAAAGTTCGAGGTGGGTGACAAAGTATTGTTGAAGGTATCTCCTTGGAAGGGAGTGATACGCTTCGGGAAGCGTGGAAAGTTAAATCCTCGCTACATCGGTCCGTTTGAAATTATTGGGGAAGTAGGCCCGGTGGCCTATCGATTGCAACTCCCTGCTGAACTCGATGGAGTTCACAACGTGTTTCACGTTTCCAATCTGAAGAAATGTCTGGCTGAAGACATCGAAATAATTCCCTTGGAGGAATTGGAAATTGACGAACATTTGAGATTTATTGAGCAACCAGTAGAAATCATGGGACGCGAGGAGAAAGCCCTCAAACGTAGCAAGATTCCGATCGTCAAAGTGCGATGGAACTCAAGACGTGGACCTGAATATACTTGGGAACGTGAGGATCAGATGAAGAAAAAGTATCCTCACTTGTTCGAGCAAACGTCCACAGAAACTCAAGGTATAATTTAATTTTGGGGACCAAAATTCCTTAACGGGAGGAGGATGTGACAACCCTAAAACTTTTTGCTTTCTTTCCCCAGCGACGATAGCAACGACGACAGCTGATGCTGCGAACGCTACGACACAAGAATAATTTTCGGGACGAAAATTCCAATTTCAGGGGAATGATGTGACACCCGAGAATTTCAAGGTTAACTTCCGTTAGACAAACCCGTTAGTTACGTTATAAGTGTTAACTTAAGTAACTAATGCTTAACTAGGCCGAATACGTCCACGACCTTTGGTTGATCACCGAACCCGCCCATATGTGTTATGTGCTCATCATTGATTGTCCTTATGTGCAATATGATTTAAATACATGACTTATCATTGTGAATAGCATGATTAATTGTAAATACTTGATTATGTGAAAATTGCCCAAATTTGGTAGTCAGCGAAACTACCGAGCGAAATTACAGATTCGCCCGGTAGAAGGCTAGACTGATCAATGTACTCGAGACCGGAGCTAGTTTCGCCTGGCCAGCGAAACTGCCAGCGAAACTAGCCCCTGATATAAATAAACATTATAAACCCTAGTAGCCTCATTTGCTCAAACCACACAACAACACACACACACTCTCCTGGTCAGCTGAGAAGATCACCTAAGGACCAAGACCCCAGCCTCGAGACCATCATCTCACCTCATTCATCGATCCTAGAATCATCCGTGAGTCCCAAAAACTATGTTTTATGCTCTTCTATATGTTTTCTTCTTAAAGCATGCTCAAATCTTTATGTAACTACTTGATCTGCTAGTATAGTGATTAGGAATGCTAGATCTGTACTAAAGTTGATAACTTTACGTGTGATATCCATCCATGTTAGACATTTGTGCAAAATAGGTCATTTTAGGGTTTTGAACCTATTTTAGAGATTTAATGATCAAAATGCATGTTAAACATGATAAAGCTGCTTGATTTATGTTGGTAAATGCCTATGGATGCTAGATAATGAATTGCATGTATGATCAGAAGCTGTTAGGTTGATTTTTAGGCAAATCCGTATGTTTTTCGCGACCAGCGAAACTGTGTGTTCTCTGGGCGAAACTAAGTAGCGAAATTATATCTCCTTCCAGCGACACTGACCAGCGAAACTATAGTGTCGCCGGGAACCTGACCAGACCAGCTCGAGCGAAACTATCGAGCGAAATACCTGAACGAAAGTTCAAACCAGTTTCCCTGCGAAACTAGGCTAGCGAAACTGCGTCGGCAGTTTCGGGCGAAACTAGCCTAGCGAAACTGTGTCACCGGGCATTGCCTAGCGAAAGTGCTGCCCGTGCACCTAGCGAAACTGCCTAGCGAAACTATGCTAGCGAAACTAAGACCTGACCTAAAAACCAAACTTGTGAAATTTGCTTAAGTGTTATGCCATGACTTACATGATTATACCATGATGAAACATGCTTGAATCTGATTCATATGAACCCTTGTTTATGATCAACCATTGGTGTCGTGTGTCGGTATGTCGAGTCATAGTTGCAACGTGCTATGTTATGGGCCATAGTGACGTTAAGTAAAGATTAGACACGAAACTAATACCTAAGACCTAAACGTGTTCTAGGTCTTCGTTAAACAACAATATTTGGATTACTTGACGAGTAGCAGTGCAACCAAAGGTGAGTGTCACTAACCCGCTTACCGTGAGTCCGATGGGCCACACAGAATAACTTAACGAAAACAATGCTGATAAACTCGAGAGTGCTAGGCACCTCACTGATAAACATGAGAACCCGGGATGCTTGGCACCCACTTGATGAACTGAAGTGTTTTATGGGAACACTTGTGAACTCTGATCAAACTGCTTTTTTGAAACAAAACTGAAAACATTTTAATATGGCTAGTGTAGGTTAAAGTCTAAACCATATGATATCACATGTTTTCTAAGGATGCCTTATAACTTAAAAGTCCTCAACTTAATTGTGCCATTAATTTGTGAAAGCGAGGGGATGTTGGGTAGATCTACTGGAGTTTGACAAACTCCGCCCCGTGGCACGGGGAGTGCACGGAGGAACAATATCAGCCTATTTGACCGTGGTCCCGAGAGGACACGGGGGAGGCAGAAACCGCGATGACTAGGTCCGCACTGTACGGGATGGCTCGGCCCCCACAAAATAAGTCAGCTTTGGTACAAACTTCCTTAGAGCATGGAACAACGGATTAGCTACCCGCGATATCGGTTGAGTCCTTTAACTTTACGGAACTAGTACATACCCGATGACGTGGTCACGGACAAACCATTTATAAACTGAGAATTAAATACGAGCATTGCTTTTCACAAATGAATATTTTGTAAGTACATTTTGATACGAACAATGATTATGAGATCGGGCCAATGCATGACAAGCCCACTGTGAACTCACCAACCGTTAGGTTGACACTTGCGTGGTTTAAACTTTTGCAGATCGCTAAGGAGTATCCGGAGCGGGTTGGCATGGCACGTGAAGACCTTTATTTTAATCGAACTATTTTGGGAATTTAAAACAACATTTATGTAAGGCACGTGGTTAGTGCTAAAGACAATTAATTTTCCGCTGCGTATGTAATTTAAGATTTTGATTTATAACTTGTGCTTGAACTAACCCTGATTCGTTTAGTATTTGTAACTGTGGTTGTGGATCCTGGTCTAGTCGCGCCCCTTAACGGTATAAACTCCGTTAGTGGTATTTTGGGGGTGTGACACCGACGATCTACTCTATTCTACAATTTTCGATTTTGATCATTGATTCAGAAGACCTAATTTCTGCTTCGACAATGGAGACAAACATAAGAAGTCAATAAGTCGAAAAGATGGTGAAAGATCATGATAAGGTGCTGCAACAACTGGTCACGACGATGTCAGAATTCAAGGCATCCAATTTTGTATCGTTGGCAGCTATGAATGCGTCGATTGCAGAACTGTCGAAGAATGTGAGCAATTCGAATTCCAACTGAGGTATACCGGTCATTCCAAATGTTGTTCTAGATGATACTAATGGAAAGATCAACACTCCTTTCTGTAACTAGAATTCCCAAAGTTCAACGGTGAGGACGTAGATGGATGGATTTAAAAGGTGGAGCAGTTTTTTGCCATTGATAAAACTTCCAAAACAAACAAGCTTCGATATGCAGTCATGCATCTGAACATAAGTCACACTACAAAAAAACAGGATATTCAGGACTAGAAAATCAGTCTCTAATACTTCAGAATCAGTCCCTTATGTTTATCAAGGACTGATTTTTTCAGTCAACTACCAGTTACGGATACCTAGTACTAGATAATATATTTAGTACTAAAAATCAGTCCCTGATGCATGAGATCATTGAGAACTAAAATTTTCTCTCGGATACATATAAAATCAGTCTTTCATATATCACTTGGTACCATGTGATTTCAGTCCCTAATACTTTTCTTTAAAGACTAAATAATCAGTCTTTAAAACCATGATATTTCAGTCTTTAACAAATATTTTCTACAACTAAAAAACAATCCCAAATGTATTTGTTATATAACTAATTCAAATTTTTATATATTAAACTACACCCACTAAACAACACTATTATCATTAAATTGTCTCTTCCTTCACCAAAACGTCAATATATCCAAAGAGTAATATCAAAACAAAAACTAACAAATCAAAATAATACTATTATAAATTCCAAATTTCAAAATGGTATTACATAAAAAAAAAAATAAACCTAACTAACGAATTAACAAGTGATTCTCGTGCATTAACCAACAAGCATATTCAGGCAATTAGTATATAAATGAAGTCATAAATGAAGTCATAAGTTAACAACTAAATATAATAATATAATTAAATCTAATATAATATAAAAAGTCAAACTTTAAATTCTTTCGGTTTAAACTTAAGAAATTGAAAACGTGGTCAAGAGGTTGAAGATGAATGTGAAAACGTTTACGTTTTTTACTACAAACAAAAATACATAACACATAACTACATATGTTTAGATTCATATTAATAAAAAATATAATATAATTAAACGATAGAAACTCTTACATCAATACACTTGAAGTTGGTTGAAGATTTTAAGATTAGACGTGGACTTTGAGAGAGCTAGAAGTAGAAGATTTAAAACAACTAGATCAAAAGACGGTGATCGAGATAATTAAACTGAAGCCTGAGTGTGGTTAAGAAAGAGGTTAATCTTAAGAAAATTTTAATTTTATAAATAAAATATGAATTATCGATAACAAAAACTCATATTTTCAATTAATTAATATTATAATATATCCGATAAAATAATTAATATAATATTATTTTAAATATTAGATTTTTTTTGAACGGTTCTAAATATTAGGTGATAGCCAATTTATGTTGTCTATATTTTTCTAACTTTTTTTTTAATTTGTTTCTAAAACGGAAAGTGCTTCCACCTATCGGTTTGTAGAATTATATATTTTGTACCCATTTATTTGTTGCGGTTTGTAAGTTATAAATGCGGTTTCTTAAAGGATCGCATTAACACCTCACCGCATCAATAATCAATTTTGTAGTAGTGGTTACCTAAAACGCATTCCAAACTCAATTCCCTCAAGTAATGGAATAAAAACTTTATTCAATTTAATTTTTTATTAATATTTTATGAAAAAAATCAAGAATAAAAAAATTAAAAAAAAACGAAGAAAGATATAAAAATGAAAAATAAAAAATAAATAAAAATATATAATAAAAATAAAAAACAATAATGAAATAAATATAAAATAAGAATAAAATATAATAAATAAACCAAAAAATGAAATTAAAAGTAATTTGCAAATAAAATAAAAATAAATTACAAAACTTAAAAATTAAAATATTTTATATATATACATTAACTAAAAGGTAAAAAAATGAAAAAAAAAATCTAGAATTAAAAAAATAAAATGTAAATATAAATCAAATATATTATTTTAAATGGAAATATTGGTAAAACTATATTCGATTACTTCGTTTGCTAACTATCAAACAATACGAAACAATAATTCATTTCATTCCCACATGGTAACCAAACAAGATGATGGAATGGTAATGATCCATTTCATTCTCTCAACCATTCCATTACCTTATCCATTCCATTCCCTCATTCATTCCATTACCTCATACCAAACAGACACTAGGAATTAAACATTTCCTCTTCAAAAGTATTTAATTTTTTATCTATATTTATGACTGAAATTTAGTCTTAAATTATCAGGCATATTATTAGAGACTAATTACCAGTCACCATCACTAGTCATAAATGTATAAGTCTCTAGTATCATTAGTAACTGATTTATTAGTCTTAAATAGTGTTTATCAAAGACTGAATATTCAGTCCCAAAATTTTACCCTTATTTGAAACTGAAATTCAGTAACCAAACATTTTCCCTCCAAAATATTTAATTTTATTTCGCTATTTATGACTGAAATTTAGTCACAAATAATCAGTCATATTATTAGAGACTAATTACCAGTCACTATCATGATCATAAACGTATCAGTCTCTGATATCATTAGTAACTGGTTAATTAGTCTTAGATAGTACTTATCAAAGACTGAATATTCAGTCCCTAAAACTTTAGTCCCTGATAGTCATTTTTCTTGTAGTGTCATTACAATGGCATCAAGCACATCTCAAGAGTCATGGGGTTACTATTTGCAACTTATCTTGAGTCGATTACAAGAAAGATATCGTCCATCGGTTCTCAGACTCAGCAATTGATAGTGTTATGGAGGAGAATATCTCCTTTAAACAATCGAATACCTTGATTGAGTATTGTAATCAGTTTGACTCTCTGCTTAATAAGGTCACCTTATCTAAAAATTATGTTATTGGCATATTCATTAATGGGATTAAGCCTGAAATTGGTAATCAATTGATGTTGTTTAAACCACCAACTCTTAAAGACGCATATTAATTAGCTAGGAGTCAAGAAGCTAATGTACAACTAGCTAAAGTTCACTATGGCACTAAGCCTCACTATGTTGCTAGTTCTTCTAAGGCTGCTTACACTAACTTCATGTCAAAACCTTCCAACGCAATTAATGCCTCTAAACTACCACTATTACCCACTCTTGTTCTTATTAATGATGTTCCTTACACTGAGAATCATTCTCAAAGAAGATTAACAACTGAAGAAATGGATGAAAGAGAGCCAAGGGAGAATGTTTTGGCTGCGCTGAGAAATATGTTCCGGGTCATAAATGTAGAGCCAAGTTATTTGTTATTTGATACGTGCGAGATGTATATCATTTGCCTGTAAGAATGACCTTTAAAATTTATAACCAAACTCATCTTCTCTACGCATGCATATAGGAAAGCGGGTCTATCGTATGGTAGTATTAAAGAATGACTCAGGGTCGACCTAAGGAAGAAACGGTGTAATCATAACTTAACCTGGCTGGCATCACTAAGATTCTGTCACAATTCTTAATGACTAATAGTCATCTAAGACTGGTCACTATCTAGCATTATCTAAACCTGACATTGACTTATCGCAACTTAACTGTCTTATGGGTACAGAATCGCTAGAGACTGAATATGCAATTAAAACCACAGCCACAACAAAGTATCCACGAATTAATGACTTAGCTAATAAGACATCAAACACATGACCTAAGACCTAGGATCATAGACCAAACATATTCTGAATAATCGTGATAGACTAACAATTTATGACCAAACCACATACCATCACATATGCAATATACCTAGTCACTTCACTAATCCTTTTTATCTAAGACATGGAAGCTAAGGCTGATGACTAACTATGGAGACATAATTCAATCAAAATGGACTATTGAATCTACATTATCACCAATTCCTATCTAGGCTCGCTAGAGTTCCTAAATTCATATTGAAATCGCTAGATAACAACTAAGAAAATAGCATCAATTTGACAAGTAGAATACGTCTACACCACCAATCAAACCAAAACCATAAGGAATGGATAAAACACAATAAACAAGTACATAATTCTGATATGAAATAGGAATCATAGATGTTATACTAAAATCATTGTGTCATGCGATAAATCAAAGTCAAATCATAGGTAATAACGGAAATAGATCACATTGTCTTAGACGATATCAAGAGGATTAGTCTCTCATCGTTACTAAACTAACTATTACAACAAATATATAAGACAATGACATTGTAAATGCAAACCAAGATGGAACAATGGTGGAATCTTCGATCAGATGCCTTCTTGAATTGATTGGCACCTTGGATCTCCTTCTCTTTCTTCAATACTTGACTTGGGAACCAAAAGTACATCTAGAAATGGGTCTGGAGTCATACACTGACGTTAGAGCTTCAAAGAATGAGAACGAGATGTATTTATAGGGATTTGGAAATCAGCCGTAACGAGTCCCTACGAGCGTAACGGGTCGTTAGTGCCGCCAGAAATCTATGAATCAGGGTTTCTGGTAATAATCTCGTAACTGATATTTTTTCTGGAAACGATTCGTGACGTGCAGAATAAGTCAAAGTCCGGATCTTTTGCATTCTTCACCCCAAAACCTTCTAAAATCCGCATTCATCACTTTAGCCCCCTCTAATAATCTGTTTAAGACATTTCACATCAAACAAAGGTAAAACTGACCAAAATAATGCATAAACTATCAACAAATGAGGGTGTTTAACTACTAATAGATGTGTAATTTAGAACACATCATTATTGAAATGGCTAATAAAAAATAAGGATATTCATAATAATGTGTTAGATACTACTATAGATTTTGAGCCTATGATTTCTTCGAATGAAATTTCTAGTATGTAATCCTTCACTACTATGCAAGTTTTAGGTACTAGGGATACTAGGCATATCCATATCTTAGTGGATTCAGGGTTCACTCACAACTTCTTAAATGAATCTTTGACTTCTAAACTCTAATGCCCATTTAATTCAAATCGTTCAATAAGAGTCATCAGCTTTCGTGTTTAAAGTTGTGTCCCAAATTTAAATGGCAGATGTAAGGGGCTTGGTTCCAAGCTGACGTGTTATTGATACCCCTACAAAATTGTGACATGTGTTAGGAATTCAGCGGTTACAGACACTAAATGATATAGTATGGAATTCCCAAAACCTTACTACGCAATTCAAAGTGGGTCATCATACTTTCCATTTGAAAGGTACTAGATCCAATAAGTTCTCTCTTTATCTTGTTGAGTTCATGGATACCCTTTTGAATGTTAAGAGCTCTCTGACTCAAGGTCATTTGTTTAGCATTAAGATTGAAGGCAGTACCAATTTATTCTATCATGAGGCAGTGGTGTCCAAGGTGGAAAGGGTTCCTTCCATTCAATCATTGCTTACAGAGTTTGAAGATGTATTTCGGATCTCGTCTACCCTTCCTCCAAATAGATATTTTGATCATAGAATCCTGTTGAAGGATGACTCTATGACAATCAATCAAAGGGCTTATAGATATCCGAGTGCTCAGAAGCATATCACTAAAAACATGACTGGAGAATTGTTAGCTATAGGAGTGATTAGAAAAAGTTCTAGTCCATTTACTTCTCTAGTAGTGTTGGTAAGAAAGAAGGATGGTTCTTGACGACTTTGCATTGATTATAGAAGGTTAAATGCATCTACCATCAAGAAAAGATACCCCATTCCCTTAATTGAAGAGCTGGTGAATGAGTTGGGGGTGTTGCGGTGTTCTCAGAACTTGATTTAAGATCATGTTATCATCAGATTCGAATGTATACTGATGACATTGAAAAAACAACATTTAGAACCCATCAAGGTCTATTTGAGTTTGTGGTTCTACACTTTGGTTTGACCAATGCACCTGCAACTTTCCAAGCATTGATGAATTCCATTTTCAAACCCCTTTTAAGGAAAACAGTCCTTGTCCTTTTTATGACATACTTGTATACAACAAAGATCTTACTTATTATATTCAAGACCTTAAGGAAGTTCTTTTATTGATAAAATCTAATCACTTGAGTGCCAAGATGTCCCAAGTGTAGTTTCGGTGGTACTAATGTGGAATATTTAGGACATATTATTTCCAAAGAGGGTGTGTCAACTGATCCAAAGAAGATTGAAGCAATTCAAAACGTGCCTAAGCCTGTCACTTTGAAGCAATTAAGAGGATTTTTGGGCCTAGCTGGTTATTACAAGCTTTTTATTAAGTCCTTTGGTACCTTGGCTAAACCACTTACTGATCTTTTGAAGAAAGATTTCTTCTTATGGAATGTTCAACTGAGTCTACTTTTAAACAATTAAAGTTGGTTTTAAGTTCTACTACAGTACTAGCTTTACCTGATTATAACTAATCTTTTATAATTTAAATAGATGCTTCAGCCTATGGTTTGTGGGTTGTTCTGATGCAATATAAGCTTCCTTTAGCCTTATATTAGTAAGGCATTATCCACTAGACAGCAGCTACTTTCAGCCTATGAAAGGGAATTGTTGGGCATCCTTTTAGATGTTAAGCAATGGCATCACTATTTGATTGTCAGTCACTTCATTTTTAAATTGATCAAAAGAGTCATAAGCAATTACAAGAGCAAGCTATCACTACTCCATTGCAACAAACATGGATTAATAAGATGATTGGTTATGACTATGGAATCAAGTACAATAAGGGCCAAGATAATATAGATGTTGATGCTCTTTCAAGAATGTATAGCTTTATTCTTTTGGAATTGTCTATTTATTCAATAGAACCATTGCTACTGAAGAAGATTCAAGACAACTGGCTTATAGATCCTCTTTTGCCGAAAACAATCAAGATACTAAGGGTGGTAGTGTGAAGCATTTACTTGGTAGAATCAACTTTAATATAGAAAAATGAAGCTGTGTGTGGGGTCTGATGCAGATTTAATGTAGGAGATTATAAGCCTTTGTCATACCTCTCCTACTGCTGGGCATTCAGGAATATATCCAACTCTTAAGAGACTGAAAGTTGCATTTTATTGAAAAGGGGTAACTAAGCAAGTTAAATCCTTTGTTAAGTATTGTGAAATTTGTCAAAAGGTCAAGCATGATCATGCAGCCTTACCACGTCTGTTGAGCCCTTTGCCAATTCCAAGAACATTATTTTCATATGTTTCTATGGATTTTATAACTAGCCTACCTTTATCAATCATAAAGATGTCATCTTGGTATTAGTGGATAGATTAACCAAGTTTACCTATTTTATAGGTTTAAAACACCCTTACACATCCTCTTTTGTTGCTCAGGTGTTCTTTGATAATGTTTTCAAATTACATGGGTGTCCTGTTACCATTGTATTAGACAGAGATGCAATTTTTATAACCAGGTTTTGTCAGAAACTAATGAAATTACAAGGAATTCAGTTGGCCACTTCATCTGCTTTCCATCCTCAAACTGATGGACAAACAAAAGTTTTGAATAGATGTTTGGAAACTTATCCTACGTGCTTTACCATGTCTACTCTTTCTACTTGTTTTAAGTAGCTTTCTTTGGCTAAATTTTGGTATAATACATCATGGCATTCTAGTATAAAAATGACTCATTTTCAAGCCATTTATGGAGTACCACCACCATTGCAGACACCTCTTATTCTTAGTACTACTTTAGTGGCATTAATACAAGATCTTTTATAGGATCATCAAGATTTGACTTCTCTCTTAAAACATTCATTGCATAGGGTTGCTAATCGCATGAAATAGCAAGCAAACTTGAAGAGGTCAAATAAGCAATTTAATGTTGGCACCTGGGTCTTTGTCAAGCTACATCCTTATGTACAGAAGACCCTCAGGCAACATAAGTACTTCAAGTTATCTCCTCGCTATTTTGGTCCTCATAAAGTGTTGAAAAGAACTGGGAATGCTGCTTATTTGTTGGATCTTCCAGCCACTTCAATGATCAACCCAATTTTTCGTGTGTACTTATTTAGGAAAGTCTTTTGGCACTCATTCTAGTATTCATGAATTACATGTTCCACATTCTACTCCACTAGAACCTTTAGCTATTGTGGAAAGGAAGTTAGTTAAGAAGGAACATGGAGCTACAGTCAAGCTCTTAGTCCATTGGAAGGGTTATGCATTACATCATGCCACTTGGGAGGATGCAGATGAGTTTATTGCAATATTTTCATCTTTTGCTTGTCTTATTTTTGAGGATAAGAATACTTATAGGGGGAGTAATTGTTACATGTTAGAATAGTTGAGGGACCATTTTGTATATTTAATTATGTGTAGTGTTGTTGTTCTTGAAGGAGGTTATAGTAACATTGGTTGTTAGCCGTTAAAAGTTGTTAACCGTTAGTACGTGAATAAATGGTATGCTTTCAATTGCCAAATCTATTCTTCCTTTCTCTCAATCCGTTTCTATCAATCTCTGTCAAAACTATTGCCGAAGTCAAACGAGAAATCGACCACCGGAGATGTCATTCACCTCCGAGCATCACCTTGAGTCCACGTTTACCGAATTCATTCCATGTGCCAATTTCATAATTTCCCTTAAATCCAAACGAAGTAGGTAAGTTTATTGTTCATGTATGTTTAATGATCGTGTTTTGAAACTACATTCATAATGTACTTTTTTTATGTTAAGATTGTTCGGGTATGGGCTACCCCACCACACATTCACGTGACGTGTCGGGTGCGGACCCCACCCCCCACCCCCCAACCCAACCCAACCAGAACGCCATTACCGAAAAGGCCTCCTCCACTTGGAGATCACATACCCTTATTTTCAATTTACCCTTGATATTTACTTGCTACCCCTATAACGGTTTTTTTTTTCAAAAAAAGTAAAATTTAAACTATATGTCCCTGTAATGGGTATATAGCCGTTTTTTTTTAAATTAAAAATATATATATTTTTTTTACTATAAATACCAATCTTTATTTTATAATTTTCAAACCTATTTCTCTAAACTCTCTTCGCATTTCTCTTCAATTTTTTCTACTAAAACTACTACAAATGGCTTCAAGACATTGCACGCCTCTAGAGGATGAGGACCTAGTCATTTCTTGGCCGCGTTTCCAATTTGGATGAGCCTATAACCACTCATGAGAATAGGTTTTGGTAACGAGTAATAAATTGCCTAGTTTCATACGCAACATTTATTCGGCAAAGACCGTTCAGTTCACTAACTTAACTAAGCGTTAAGTGGCATGACATAAGGACGAGAATGGCAAAGTTTCACGAATTTAAAACAACATCTACAAAAACCCTGAAACTTGTTTGAATGACAACAATGTTTTGATGATTTGAATGACAACAATGTTTTGATGATGTCTTAAAATAGTTACCATTCCACCAAGGGTAAAGATTTTGAACGTCTCGCAGTTTGGCTTGGGGTGAAAGATGGTCGAGCTAGTATATTTCAAAAGACTAAAGAGACCCGGTTACCCAATTGATTTGGTTATTATCGAAGAAGAAGAATCGAGTGAGAATCATTGGCAGGCTAAGGAGGCGGCACTTGTAGTTACTACCCACTTCTCCTCGTGCTTGTACTCTAAGCATGATTCATGAACAACTTGTGATTCTTTGTAATAACTCTAAAGCTTGAACCATTTGTATTATACAAGTATATAATGTAATTTAAAGTTATATTTTGTTTATAGTAGTATAGAATAGAATGTAATGCATTTTATTTATTATGTTATATTTTTTTTTACTAATGAAAAAGGAGTAAACATAAGAAATTAAATTGGGAAAGATGACACTAATTTAAAAGAGAGACAGTGAAGTGACTCAACCCCTAGCTAAGATATGAGGGAATGGAGAGGAGATCTGGCTCGTGGTACTTAGAATCTAAAAAGATTTATGTCTAAATCTAAATATCATTTCTGAATGTTAAGAGAAGGTTCAAATGTCTGAAAGCTGAATCATTAAGAGTTGGAGGCCGGAGGCGGATAACTAGTCACCGGAGACGGAGCTCTAGTCGCCGGAGAACGAACAGCTCTTTTGTAGGGTCAAGAGGTTGTAAATGTTGGCCCAATTAATTCATAAACGACCCACGCTACAAGTCGGTAGATGGGCTCGGTCCAATCCTAATTTGTGGAGGGGATATTCGGTCACTCTTAATGTGTAGAGGGACTAAAACCGACTTTATTAATGTGTATAGGGTTGGTTTAGGATGCTTTTGTATTAGTCTCTAATTAGGATGCTTGGTCCTCAAGTTAGGTTTAGAGTCTATAAATACTAGAGATCAAGGTAGGGTTTCTTGTATCAAGAGAGTATTCCTAATTAGAGAGTTTTGAGTGATTTTCTTTCTAATAAAACTTGAGAGTTATTTAAGTTTTACAACTATATTCTTGATATCAATCCTTTAATTAGTATCAGAGCGGTGAGGTACTTCTGGTTGTTCAAGATCAAGTTCGTCAAGTCGGCCGAACTTGATAAAGGAGTAGCTTTCACGTATCTCTGGTTCTAATCTACGTATCTGGACTTCAAGAAAGTTGCCGCAAAATTTTTATGGTTTATATTAGAATCGAGATTCATAGATTGTTTGAGGTAGAGGAAAGCTTTAATAATTACAAAATCATCTCTGCTGCTATTGTCACGTGATCTCAGAAACAATACTAATCCGATTAATTTGGTTTTTCGTAATCAAGAAGAAAAAAAATCCGATTAATTGTTGTATTCACGAAGATCAAAGAAGGCAGATTTAGTTCAAGCATTAAACCAATTAATTTGTTTTGGTTATTCCGAACAGAAGGTCAAGTACGGCAGAAATTGTTCGAAAGTAACCAAGAATAAAACAATTTTATTATTGTTTTTCTGAAGGTCTTAAAAACAACAGATTGTTCGTTTAAGAAACCAGTGATTAAGAAATCTTCGAAGTCAACCAGCAAGCTACGGCCTAAGGTAAAGCGGAGCAGGATCACGGGTTAAAAAGTTTTGATCATGTTGGATGGCGCTACGGGTACTACACCCGTAAGCAAAGAACTTTGAGTTGAACAAGTATTTTTTTTCCTTTTTTGGTCGAGCAACAGGATTACGGAAAACAAAGAAATAAACAAAATATAAGGATATTTTTTTGTCTTGTTCTAATTCGGGTTAAAAAAGTTGGTTTGACCGGGTGCGTTTGCCGAGCGACGGAAGAAGTGAAGTGAAGAACCATTGAACGGGAGAGATCAAGAGGCCGACAAGTTGGTTCGCCTAAGCGATCAAGCTCCAGATCAAGTTTTCAAGTCATAGCCGTTGGGAATTGGTAGGTATTAGACATAATTTACCAGTTTGACAAGTTCACTATATTAGGAGGGTCTTCATTGTATTTTAGTCTCCTATATAATATCTCTTGTAATTGTATTTACGTGAATAACACAATACGTAAGTTTCCCTGGTCCAATTTGGCATCAGAGCCAGGCACCTAACCCTAGCCGCAAACAGCCTCCGCCATCCCCCATCAGCGCCGCTGCCGGCCACCACAACTCCGCCGTCCACCATCTTTCTTTTTTCTTTTTTTTTCTGATCATCCATGGCTCAAATACAGCCCTTCTCCACGCAGGAAAATACATCCCACAACTCCCATAAATTCGCTTTTACCCTATCCCCTACCAATTACGGTTATTGGAAGACAATGATCCATCCGTTTTTGGTTACCAAAAACATGTTTGGTTATATTGATGGCACAATCCCACGCCCCTCACCCACAGTCAAAATCGCAGGTACTCCTGCTGGAACCGAGACAGCTGCTGTTCCTGACAAGGAAAAAGACAACCCTAGCTACCCGGTTTGGGTATCCAATGATGCCCATATTCGAATGATACTAATATCTACTGTGTCTGAAGCCTCGTTTCATCATGTTCAAGGTACTACTGCTCGTGAACTTTGGCTCGCCCTTGAACGTGCGTATGCACCTCACACTCAGTCTAGGGAATACACCCTAAAAACCAAACTCCTCAAACTCGAGATGAAAGGAGATGAAACTACTATTGCTTATCTTGCTAGAGCACAGGAGTATGCCACTGATCTATCC
Source organism: Deinandra increscens subsp. villosa (assembly GCA_039602395.1). Classification (NCBI taxonomy): domain Eukaryota; kingdom Viridiplantae; phylum Streptophyta; class Magnoliopsida; order Asterales; family Asteraceae; genus Deinandra; species Deinandra increscens. The sequence goes on from JBCNJP010000017.1 coordinate 10,050,426, forward strand.
AATATTGGGGAAGCAATGAAAGAAAAAGATGTGGTAATGCTTGTGATTTCTGGCCTCCGGGAAGAATACAACGGGTTGAAGTCCAATCTTCTTGGACGTCAGACACCCATCGCCTTTGCTGAATTACAAGGCCTATTATCCGACCACGACTACATGATCAACAAAACACAACCGACAGCCAACCCTTCCCCCCATGCCCTCACGGCAACTACCCCAAACCGCCCCTCCCCTGCGTCAACCGAAAACCATCCTGCTGCCTCTCTCCAAACTGTTCAACAGCTTGCCTCCCAACTTGGCTACCAGCTTACACCCGCCACCCCCTCTCATGCCTTTTACGGCTCCCGCAATCCCCGTGGTGGCTTTAACCGTGGTTTGCAGAACAACAGGAACAATAGTCGTGGTCGTGGCAACAACATGCGTGTCAATAGTAGTAACTACAGTAGAAACAATTTTGACTGGGCCACCACAACTAATGCAGTCCATGGTACCTGTTCACGGTGTGGTATAGGCCACATCCCATCTCAGTGCCCCAACCGAGACCCAAACACCATCAGAAATAGGCCCACTACAAACTTTGCTGACACACGCTCCACTTCTTCAACTTCTTGGTATCCAGACACCGGAGCCAATAGCCATGTTACACCAGATTTGTCGAACCTTGGATCCTCAGAAGCCTACTACGGTGATGATGCTCTTCATGTTGGTAACGGTAAAGGTTTGCCCATTCTTCATATTGGCTCTCGTAACTTTTATTCTCCACATAAATCTCTTTCCTTGAACAACATACTTCATGTTCCTCAAATCAAACACAACTTGCTATCTGTTCAGAAGTTTTGCCTTGACAATAATGTATTCTTTGAATTTCACACTTTCTTTTTTTGTGTGAAGGACATGTCTACACGCACTACCCTACTCACGGGTCCAAGTAAGGATGGCCTATACTCGCTTATTCTTCCACAACTTCGTTCTGTTCACAAGACTGCTTTCTCTGCCACTAGAGCTTCTGCAAAAGTATGGCATCAACGTCTAGGGCATCCCCATGATCGCCTTTTACAAACTATGCTTTCTAAATTTTCACTTCCTGTTTCTGATAAACATTTTGATTCATTGTGTGCTTCTTGTCAATTGGGAAAATCATCCAAACTTTCATTGTCAAGTTCCTTTTTTAAGAGCAATAATATTTTGGATTAATTATTTTGTGATGTGTGGGGTCCTGCACCGATTTTATCTTCTGATGGTCATTGTTACTTTCTGTTGTGTGTTGATCATTTCACTAAATTCACATGGATTTTTCCTTTAAAACAAAAATCAGATGTCCTTCTCACAATTAAAAGTTTCATCACAATGGTTGATCAACGTCAATTTAACACAAAAATTAAACAGGTTCAAACAGACTGGGGAGGTGAACTTCGCAGTCTCACCTCCCTCTTCACATCTCTCGGGATTATTCACCGAAGATCGTGTCCTCATACTAGTGAACAGAACGGTACCGTTGAGCGTCGACATCGCCATGTCGTTGAAACAGGCCTCGCTCTTCTTGCTCAGTCAGCCGTCCCACAACGGTTTTGGCACTTTGCCTTCGACACAGCAGTCTACCTAATCTACCGCATGCCATCCCGATCCAATTCCAACAAATCACCTTATGAATCCCTCCTTAATCACACACCTGACTACTCCTTTCTGCGCGTCTTTGGATGCCAATGCTTCCCGTACCTTCGGCCATATAATCCACACAAAATGGATTTTCGCTCAACCCCGTGCATCTTCTTGGGCTACAGCCCGTCACATCATGGCTATCGCTGTTTGGATCCCACCACCGATCGTATATACATTGCCCGTCATGTTCGATTCAATGAATCCATGTTTCCATTCCTTTCCCCTCCAACACCACCTCCCACAAAAACATCCTCTAACCCATACACTTCCTCCATGCATACACCGGACATATCTTTCTTTCAATCCGAGCCAACTCCTCAACCTCATTCCACACCTGAACCACCGCCTCACACATCCACCACTCCAAACTCTTCCTCCGACTCCGAAACCTCCTCACCCACATCTACTCCTCCTCCTCCACCACCCCCACCGCCTCCACCTCGCCCTCGACCGGTCAACCTACGGCCTAACCCAGCAAAACGGGTTCCCTTTGATCCTTCAGCCTTCCATGCTCAATCCTCTACTACACAGTCTGCCTCCGATTCTTCCATTCCGCCTCCTCAAACCGAACCCACGACCTTTACTGCTGCCAACAAACATCCTGAATGGCGCACCGCTATGGCTGATGAGTATTCGGCGCTTGTCAAAAATGGAACGTGGTCTCTTGTTCCTCCGGTTTATGGTACTAATGTTGTTGATTGTAAGTGGATCTACAGGATTAAACGTGACAAAAATGGAGCTCCATCTCGTTACAAAGCGAGACTTGTGGCGAAAGGGTTTACACAACAACCGGGTTTAGACTATCATGAGACCTTCAGCCCAGTGGTTAAAGCGACCACCATCCGGGTTATTCTTTCGCTAGCTGTCACTCACAACTGGTCCTTGCGGCAACTGGACGTGAAAAATGCCTTTCTACACGGGGATCTTGACGAAACCATTTACCTGAAACAGCCTCAAGGGTTTGTCGATCCCACTAAGCCGGATTATGTTTGCAGGTTACACAAGTCCCTCTATGGTCTTAATCAAGCTCCTCGGGCCTGGTTTGCTCGCCTATCTATTGCGTTGCAGCGCCTTGGTTTTCATGGTTCTAAGACGGATCCGTCTCTATTCATTTATAATCATCGGGGTACTCTAGTATACTTCTTGGTGTATGTTGATGATATTATTGTCACAGGTAACAATCCTTCAGTCATCCACAAGATTGTCCAAAAACTTGGCGCTGAACTCGCCTTGAAGGACCTTGGGGATCTTGATTATTTTTTGGGGCTAGAGATTGTTCGAAAAGGTAAAGACATCATTTTATCTCAGAAGAATTACATTATGGAGCTTCTGCAGCGCGCTGGTCTATCCACGGCAAAACCCGCACCCTCACCCATGAGTACTGCTACGACACTCCATCTGAATGACAGTCCTCCTGTTTCTGATCCGGTCAAATATCGCCAATTAGTTGGTGCTTTACAGTATGTTACTCTTTCCCGACCAGATATTACTTTTGCTGTCAATCGGGTGTGTCAGTTTATGCATGCTCCCACTGAAGATCATTGGTCTGCTATTAAACGCATTTTACGATATCTTTTGGGCACCTCGGGTTATGGTCTCTTACTTCGTCATGATTCTGGGTCTCGGTTACATGCCTTTACTGATGTTCATTGGACAGATATTCAGGCTTTTTCAGACGCTGACTGGGCAGGTTGCCCGATTGATAGGCGCTCTACAGGGGGTTTCGCTGTGTATTTGGGATCAAATCTTGTATCATGGGTTGCGCGTAAGCAACGTACGGTTTCTCGCTCCTCTACTGAATCCGAGTATAAAGCTCTTGCAGACACGGTGGCTGAGTTAACATGG